>CM038623.1:18002985-18562985 GCA_021554675.1 Leuciscus idus
GTTTTAGCAGCCAGAATATAATACAAAAAAACGTATTACACATATTTGATTCTCGAATTTTTTAAATAATGATCCATATAGCTACTTCGATGTAATCCCTCATACTGTACTAGGTTAAGATTAGCATAATTCTGTTTTATAGTAATAAAACAATATACTCATAATCACGCGTATACAAGTGTGATTTATTTCAGTGAATCAGTCGACGAATTGATTCAAAACTCTAATGGAACAATTCATTTGAATCATGATTCAAAAAGGGCCCAGTCTCCATGTGAGATTTTAGTGTGTTTTGGTAAAAGAAAGTTTGGGGTCAACATTTTTTTTAAAATAAATTAATACTTTAAATCATCATGGATGCTTTTATCACTGTTTCCACAAAAATATTAAGCAGCACAACTGTCTTTAACATTAATAATAATAAGAAATGCGTACTGAGCAGCAAATCATCATATTAGAATGATTTCTGAAGGATCATGTGACGCTGAAGACTGGAGTAATGATGCTGAAAATTCAGCTTTGATCACAGGAATAAATTACATTTTAAAATATATTACAATAGAAAAGGGTTATTTAAATAGTATATCACGATATTACCTTTTTCCTGTATTTCTAATTAAATGACTGCAGCCTTGTTGAGCAGAAGATAATTTATGTATGAAAATAACTTTTGAACGATTGTGTAAATTAGTGCATAAATATTAAAAATATTAAAATATAATTATTTTCATTTAGTGACAAAACAGTATGGAATTATGCATGTATTGTTTTAATTACTATATACTTTTGCATTTACATAAACATTACAATATATTGAGATACACTGAATATTATCAAAAGGCTGAAAAATTGCTTATTTTTAGCCATATACCCATCACTTCTTTACACATATACTCTCTATCATATTTATTCTCCAATGCCATAAGCTGTTAACCTGCCATTAACTGCCTAATGGGGCTTAAAAGAGCAGATTGTGCCTGTCCCAGGAAAACCAGACCCTCCCTATCCAGTGTAGGGCCTCTGATAGCCTGATGGTATGGACTTGAATGTGTGTTGTTGAGAAGAAGTGTGTTTGTGTCTCTGTAAGCATTTCCCGTAAGCCTATGCCTCGGTAAGCATTTATAAGAATCAAAGTGGTCGCTTGTGAAATCTATGCATCCTGTATGTACACACACACACACACACACACACACTGATCCATGCAGTATCCTAACTGACTGTGGGTTTTCCATCGCTTTGATGCACCTTCACACAATAAAGCTGCATCCAATCATTAAGCTTCCTTGAATTCCTGAGAGGTCAATTCCCAAGTGGACCGATTTCTCAGAAGTGCTCCCTGAAACAAAGCCTTAAGTTGGTCAAAACTCCCTGGCATCCCTGAAAGCAACCACTAATTTGTGGTCTACATTTAATCACCCATAATGCTTTGCAGGCTAAAAGCCATTCCAACTTCGCATCTCCAAAATCCAGATGGCATTTTGTCAGAAAACAGAGCTGTAAACCTGGATATGTGTCTCCCGGGGTGTAGATCCTATATATGACAGTGAGTGAAATTATGTTTGTTGTTTTTTTTTCATTAACCTTAAAGGGGACTCTCTTTTTTTTCCTTCTTTTTACATATAATACTTTTCCCTGAGGTACACTTATAATTTAATCATATTTTGAACCAAAAACAGACATAATATGGTTTTAACAGCCCTATCCTTCAAATACAACCTCTTTACAAAGCCTGATTTACACTGTTACAGATTTATAAATGTATATCTCAAGCCACTCATATCTAAAGTTAATATACATTAGAGGGATCTGCAGAGTGTCTGGTGCTACTCAAAGCCAAAAACAACTTCAGATTTATATTTAAGATTGTTTCCTTCATTTTACCTATGATTAGTTCTTATGGTATTAGTCCTTACAGTGACTGAACACGCCAGGTGTCTGGACACATAAGGTGTTCATTGTGGCAAAATTTGCGGAAGAAACCAATAGACACCATTTTCACAGTTTAGTTTCAATACTAACACTTTTTTCTCGAAGGAGGAAGTTTTGAGGTTTGAAAGTTACAGAATTAATACAGTTTTTAATGATACAATGAACTCTTTTATCACCACCAAAAAAAAAAAAAATCAAGGAATGTTTTATTCCTCATTGAAATGACCAATTTAATTTTACAAGTAACAAGTATAGACTTTTTGCACTGAAATGCATCATAGTGCTTGGCATATAATAAAAAAGTTACATAAATTACTGTCAATGTGAGCAGCTAATACTGATGTCCGGCACTTTAAACTAAAGTATAAACACTGAGTTCTCTTATTTTCCAGTTAAGGAGCTGAAAAGTGGTGCCGTTTTTGCGAAATCTCTAGCGGTCTGGGGTGGAGTGCAGCGGCGCTCTGAAACCCCGGATCAGCTGGAGCTTGCAAAATGGCTTGTTTATTTTCAGCAGTGAAAGAGGGGAAGTGAAAGTAATACGCACACTTTTTGTTTTGACTTCGTAGAACAGCAGATGGTTTCCGTGCTGTACCAACAATAATACGACAGCTCAAAACCTCTTTTATGCTTTTTTTTCCAGTTATGTTGCTCTGGGCAAGAACCGGAGACATGAAAACAATAACTCCCAAACCACAAAGCAAATATGAACTCCTGTGAGTACGCTGGAAACTAGTGAGTAACTTACAATGAAAACAAATCTAATCCTGTTACGGTTTAGATAGCACTTTACACTTTACATTCTGTTGGGCAAAGAAATCAGTGTTAATAAATCATACTGTGAAAACTAGATTACTAAGAAGTCACAGTGGCCAGTGATTACCCAATTTTACCAGCCAGTTTCTTATTATTATTTTTAATCAAAGTTTAGGGATCTCATTACGATGAACAAACTTCGCTATCTTTAAGTGCACCAAAAAGTGAACTAAATAAAAGAACTTATAATCTACTTCAATTAGCATTCACACTGTCCCTGGCCTTGAAAATGGATTCATGTCTTTTTGGTGCACTTCATTTTATTCCTTGGATATAGGCCTAACTCATATGGACAAAATATATGATAACTTTAAAGAGATAGTTCACCCAAAATTCTGTCTTCATTTACTCACCCTCAAGTCATTCCAAACCTGTTAAGACTTTAGTTCATCTTCAGAACATAAATTAAGATCTTTTAATGAAATCTGAGAGATTTGTGTCCCTCCATTGACAGTCTACGCAACTACCACTTAGACACTTCATACAGAGATCGTAAAACTAGTCCTAATTTTCTGAAGGGACACAATCTCTGTATATAATGAACAGAAGCCTTTAATTCACATATAAACCTTCATCAACGCACACATCCGATACAGTAAATGGAAGCTCAAGCATGCTTGCTTGACATGCGAGAACCAATGAGGTTCATTCTCTTGTGACGCAGAACATTTGAGCTTCCTCAAGAACCAATGAGGTTTGTTCTCGTGCTTCAAGCTTGTTCAGTTGAGCTTTTCTTTATATGTTTGCTGATCAATGTTCATACATGAATACAAATTCAATCTGTTCATCATAAGAAGCGATCGTGTCTCTTCGGAAAATTTGACCCGACCATTCAATTCATATGGATTAGATTTATTTTAGCTTATCTTAACTTTTTAAAAGCGTCAGAGTGGTAGTTGTGTAGCTATCAATGGAAGGACAGAAAGCTCTCAGATGTCATTCAAAAAAATCTTCACTTGTGTTCTGATGATTAACGAAAGTCTTACGGGTTTGGAACGACATGAGGGCGGGTATGATGACAATTTTCATTTTTGGGTGAACTAACTTAACCCTTTAAGGTGTTTTTGTTTGTTTTCTTGTCTTTCGGAGCTTGAAAGATCCAGTCCCCATTCATTGGAATGGCACTGAAAATAAATTTTCAACCGTTTTGCTAACTTCTGCCATTTCGCTAATTTAAGCAAACGAAGACACACCAGCCAACCCGATGTCCGCAAACCCCAACGCGCTAAATAATTGACAGACAGAGGGAGTTTCAGATTGGTTGCAGTCAAACAGCTGGGATTTCTCAGTCATGACAGGCAGTAGAGATATTGTATATGGGATGTAAAACATAAATGGCTTGCAACAGCTTTAATGTGATCCAGTTTGTGAATAACAAAACATCTCACCTGCATCCTCCGCCGGCGGATGATACCGGAGTCATCCATGGCATCGCTCATCGTGTCTGTCTGACTAAAGCCCTTCACATCCAAGTCCACGTGGTGACAGACGCCTACAGCTGATGTTCAGAAGTTTTCCTCCGTTTGCATTTCCCCCCTCAGGTTGAGAAGATCATGGGCGTTGCAAAGCGATGCGCGAGACACATCAACAACAAACACACAGCTGATGGAAAGTACATCAGTTAACGCTAACTGTTAAAAAATAAACCGGAAATCGTTTTATAATTGATTAAAACGCTCCGATCTCGGGTCAAAGTGCCTGGTTTTTACAGTTAGAAACGAGTAAAATATTCATCTTGAGTGCTCTAGATCTTCACTTTTTCTATCCGCGCGGGCACGACCGAGGCGCGTCCTTTCGGAGAGATCGAGGTCCTCTTTGGACATCTGGAGCACTAATGGACCACTGTCTGTCCCCCGGAGGACATCGCCATCAGATCATATTCGCTGGCTGGCAGCTGGATCAGTAATGCCATCATTTATGTGAAATGCATCCTGCTCTGATTGTTGCCGTGAGCTTCTTTCTAAAACGAAGTATAGCAATCATTCCTTCCTGTGGTACACTGATGAGTGCACGTGAAATCTGCACTGGATACCGCCTCTGCTGATAGATCCAAATACACACTGTATATGTGGAGAATGCGCGTGTGTAATAATGAATCTTCTCTCACTGCCAAAGGAGAAGCATACGTTAACCCTTTGAGCTCTGGGCTGATGTAGGTGGCGCCCAGCAGAAGTCAATCTTGCGAAATAATTGCAGAGCGAATTGACTCTTACTATATAATGGTATATAATGTATTGATTAATATAACATGTTTTTTTTTGTGTGTAATGTATTTATTAAAAGTATCTTTATATAGTGTGCCTAATTCCCCTTTTAATAAATGCAATATATTTTATTATAATATATTTGTATGTGTAGGTGTGTATAACATATAACATTATGACCAGTCACAGGTGAAGTGATCATCGCTTATATCGATAATAATCTATGTGTTAGGTGCAGGAGAAATGGGCAATAAAGATCCGAGGGACTTTGACAAGGGCCAAATTGATATGGCAAGGCGACTGAATCTGAGTATCTCTGAAACATCAAACGCTGTAAAAAAAAAAAAAAAAGTTGTTTCAACTTAAAAAAAAAAGTAAGTGTTCGTGCTGCCTTAATTTTAAGTTTAGTCAACTCAAATATCCAAGTACAGCTTCACGTTTCAAGTTAACTAAAATTAAAATTTGAAGGCAGCACAAACACTTATTTTAAGTTGAAACAGCAATTTACAGAGAAACAAGTGGTCTGAGGAGGGACAAACTACAAACCTGCGACAGGGTGTTGAGCTCGCAAGGCTCATCGATGACCGAGGGCAGTGAAGGATTCCGTCTGATCTGAGCCGGCAGAAGGTCTACTGTGTAACAGGTCACACAAAATGTTAATGATGGTTATATGAGGAATGTGTCTCAACACACAGTGCATCACACTCTGCTGTGTATGAGGTGCGTAGCCGCAGATCAGTCAGAGTGACTTTTACATCATGGCACCAGTGGGACGGACGACGACAAGGAGGGAGTGTGACGCTCAATGTTCTGCTGGAAAACACTGGGTCCGGCCTTTTAATGTGGATGTAAATTTGACACGTGCCACTGACCTAAACATTGTTGCAGACCAGGTACTTCCCTTCATGACAATGGAGTTCCCTGGTGGAATCGGCTCCTTCAGCAGGATGAAACACACTTTCACACTGCACACATTGTTCAGGAATGGTTTGAGGAACATGATGAAGAGTTCAAGGTGTTTCCCTGGCCTCCAAATTCCCCAGATCCTTCAGGGGTCTCGTAGAGTCCATGCCTCGGCGGGTCGGTGATGTTTTGTATATTGTGTATATATTGCTGCCTAATTATATTGCATTTGAGATTATAAATTAAGGAAATAAGATCTCCAGTCTTCCAGTAGGAGCATGTATACAAATTAAATGTTTTTCATTATGATATTTTTTTAATTGATATTTAGGCCTATAATATGTATACTGTATGTATGTCACAGTATGTGTATATATATATATATATATATATACATACAGTATGTATGTGTGTGTGTGTGTGTGTGTGTATATATATATATATATATATACACACACACACATACAGTATACATATTATAGGCCTAAATATCCATAAAAAAATATAATGAAAAACATTTCATTATATATATATATATATATATATATATATATATATATATATATATATGTATGTATGTATAAGAATAATTAAAAATAGTTATATATGAGTGATTAATAAAAGAGTGTGTATCAGCTTTTAGACATTAAGTGTGTGATATTAGACTTCCCCCAAGCTAAGGCGTGGGTTCCTTGTTTAGTTTAGATGAAATCTGGTCCCTTTTTCATTGACAGACAATGTGTTCCTTTGAACAGTGTTTAAGTGTTTAGAGGGTGGACTGTCCACCTGACAATGAAAACAGTGTCAAACTAGTCTGCAGAACGTGCCGTATCCTAGAAACATGTCAGACATAGATAGAATTGAGGAAAAAAAGCAGCTATTCTCTGTCTGAGCAAAGTTCATCATGATATCACAACGCAGCTTCACACAACCTTTGCTGGATCATGGTGGGAATATCACAAAACCTGTCAAGAATGTGTCATATCTCACCCCAAAATCAAAAGAATGATATTATGCTGAAAGAAAATGATGCATATTTTAAGACAATTAAGAAATGTGATTTTTGAATGTGATGAAGTATTTTTGATATAACCCAATGTACGTGTGTGTGTGTGTGTGTGTGTGTGTGTGTGTGTGTGTGTGTGTGTGTGTGTGTGTGTGTGTGTGTGTGTGTGTGTGTGTGTGTGTGCCACACAAGGCAAATTAGAAAAATTGTAAACTACCCAAACACATTCTATAAATCATATCTATCTATCCATCCGTCCGTCCGTCCGTCCAGCCATCCATACAGGTTCAGACTATGTAAATTCAACTGAAAATGATGCCAATCCAGTGAGTTAATTTGCATGTGTTTCTTTTAACATTAAACGGCACACTTGCTCTCTCACATATTCTCTCACTTTCACACACACACACACACACACACACATTCAAAAGCTGTAGGCAAACAGAATGCAATCAGCCATACAAGAAAAGATGCACCCACGAGGAATCTGTAATCAAAAGCTCTGCTGCCGTAGAAACCATTAATTTCCATGAGAGAAAGACAAACACCACAGGAAACTACATCAAATCATCCACAAACACTGAGAACCTCACCAGTAATCAGTTTATAATGCTTTTCACAAGATTTTATATCTCTATATAAGAGCAGTTCTTATGAACTCACACAGTTCTATGCTTCTCATCTGATGAATTGCAAACCAAAAATGGGCCGCAGATGTGTTATGATATGGTCACGGACAGTGGAGGAAAAGCAATTATGCTAAATGCTAATAATAAAATAATTCTTAAGGGATAGCAGGCTTTTTAAAACAGAGGTGAAAATGCTATGGTATTTTGTTGCGGATTCACACACATCTTCATACAAGTTGTGTGACGCTTTTATTAAGGTCATTGAGACAAACCCGGTCCTTATAAGAGGAAGAACATGTGTACTGCAAAAAACAAAGCTACAGACAAGTTAGCTGTGTAGCTGTGTGTGTGTGTGTGGAGTGTGCAGTTAAAGATACACTTAGTAACTTTTTGAAATTGAAATAAAGAGTCAAAACATCATCAAATCATTCTTCCACAACGTGTTTGTCTTACCCTGATTAACTATGGTAAGCCTATTATAAGTGTTTATATTTTTATATAAAAAAATGCATGCAGGTTTGTTTTTTAACCGCTAGAGGGACAAAAGTTACATAGTGTACCTTAAAGCAAAATTATAATGATCAAAATATTATAAAATTATTATTATTATAAATTATATTATATTTTAAAGATACTGACAGGACACTTCAACATAAAAGCACGCATTTTACAGTGTCTTTACAAGCATGCAAGTCTGATTTACCATCAGGTGAAATAATTAACAGTGACATCTGTTGGTAGCCAGTGGAAATGACATTGTCTTTGGGCTCATTAAATATCCAAGGTGTTTTCACACTTAAAAAAGAAAAAAAAAAAACAATACAACAAAGCAACAACAACAACAAAAAAAAAAAAAAAAAAAAAAATTATTGCATGTTTATTTCTTCCTGAACTAAAAGCCATAAATTACTGCTTATCAAATTGGAAAATCATCCTAATGGCTGCAAAGAAGTCTCTCTCCATCACTAAATGCCGTGTCATGCAATGAATTGTTCTTGAAGTGAGTTGGCGGCGCAATAATGCCTAAACCCGACAGTGTGCAGGGCTGTGATCTTGACAAATAGTAGAATAGTTTTGATTTGTTTAAAGGGAACCTGTTATGCAAAATTCACTTTTATTAGGTGTTTTAACACAGATGTGTGTAAACAACCAGCCTATAATGGTAAAAATCCACCCACTCCTTTTTTAAATAATCCCCATAAATCATTAAAGTCCCCCTGTGGTGAAAATCCAGCTTTTAATGTTGTTTATATGTCTATGTGGTGTTTTCAATATGCTTTAAGACAAACCATGTGTAAATTCATAAGTCGACATCATTGCTGAGTATTTTCTCCTTAAAACTGCAGTGAACCAAAGACAGTCTCAAAAACATGGTTTGAAATCGCTGGTGTTTCTGACGTCACAAACTACCTTGTAACCAATCAGATCAACGTGTGATCGTCAACGAGTGGATCTCTGAGCTGGAGTGAGTGAGCGAGTTTTTGTTTAGTTATTGCATCTAAAAGTTGTAACTTCTTCCTGAGTCTCTCCATCAGTTTCCGACTCCGGTTCAAACATGTAATGCTGCACACCGCTACTGACGATTTCGGACTTTTTGGCTGCGAGAGATTCTCCAGTTTTGTTGTCGTCGAGTTGTAAAGGCTCCGCCCTCTTCTGGAAAGGAGCAGCAGCTCATTTGCATTTAAAGGGACACACACAAGAACGGCGTGTTTTTGCTCACACTCAAATCGGGGCAAATTTAATAAAACTATAATAAATTATCTGTGAAGGTTTTTTGAGCTGAAACTTCACAGACACATTCTGGGAAACTAGAGACTTATATTACATCTTGTGAAAAAACGGGCATAATAGGTCCCCTATATTATGGGGGTCGGTGGTTTCTGTCACATTATTTTTAGACTAAATGAACTTTCACAGGAAGAACATTTTCACAGTTCCCATAACTACTTTTTGGCATGTTCACACCGCAGAAACTGGGAATGATTGTAGTTAGGAATGCCTTTTGGGGGGACTAAATTAGCTCCTGCTTCAGAGTAGTGTTTAACCCAACACAATAGGAGCTACCACTACCAGTGATGCGTATGCACGCTGATTGGTCGAACGAATGCCATACGAAACAGCACCTGCCATTATTAAAATGCAGTGTAAAAGCACAGTGTACATATCCTTACTCCACCAACATGGAAAACAGTGATAGATGGACCTTTACGCAATGGAGTTGTCGAATGTAGTGCTTGAATGGCATCACTATTGGCCAGCTTACTACTGGCAGTGCGAATGCAACCAGGAAAATGGCCCTAGGGTAAAAGTTTGTCCTTGGAGGAACTATAACTTTAGTTCCTATAACTTTAGTTCCTATGACTGCCCGGTGCGAAAGCCCCTTAATAGTGTTAGTGTGAGACTTCCCGTTGCTCAAATCCCTTCTCTGTATTACAGAGCCTCCCTTAAAAGAATTAAACTCAGACGTGTCTGACTGTGCGATCCCGGTTTAGCTGACCTCTGTTGGGCTATCTGTGCCACATCCCATTGACGCACAGACTAATTTAGGGATTTGGTGTGTGTCATAAGGGCAGGATGGGGTGAGGATTATAAAGGAAGGAACGGATTGAAGGGACATAGACCTCATGAATGGACGTGTGTGTCAGTGGAGCCTGAAACTTGACTGATATCATACCTGTTCTCCTCAATTCAAGCCTGTGAAGCCACTTCAACTTCTGTACCTTTAACTCTCCCGAAGGAAGAGCTATACGTGAACTGACGGGAATCATGGACTCTGTGTCGCACACGTTACCTCGCGCAGAAGGATCCGTACCACGGAGAGCCCTAAAGGTCCCGGTTCGCGGGGCCTCCTCACATTTTGTGGGCTCCACCATTGTCATCCTCTCCACTTACGCTGTAGTGACACTGGCTATGAACTGCGGGAAAAAAATACAGGATCAACGAATGGGCACTTTAAAAAACTGAAGCAAGAACAGTTGTGCAGGACTCGGAGCACTTCAGCTCTAATGGCTCATAATGGAATTGCCTTATAACTCTGTAGACTCAGTTCATGTGTGTATGAGCTGATGTTAAGAGTGTCTGCTGGCGCTGTCGGTGCTGCTGAAGAAAAATAACAACGAATAGAGCTGATATTATCATCATGTTGATTAAGTTTAAGCCCCGGGACAGCATGAATGGATTCAGGATGGCATCCGAGGAAGCATCATTCCTGTGAGCGGTCAGCGGGGAGAAGCAACAACATGTTTCGCTACAATTGCACAAATTATCTTTTCTTCTGAATGTAACGTCTAGAGAGATCCATAACTAAAGAATTCATTTGTAAAGTTAATGTTTAATTTGCAATTTAGATAATAAAAACATGTAATAATAGCATTATTTTTTTGTCTGTCCTTATTGATACATCTTGATAGATTAAAAACCAGTATTATTTTAGTATTATTCATATTATAGCATTATATTATATACAATACTGTTGTAGTATTTATTCATATTTTGAATTAGCTTTTATTTTTAATCTTCATTTTAGTTTAAGTTTTAATCATTTTGTTATGTGCTTTTGACATTTAAATTTTTGTCATATTTGGCTTTATTTTTATTACAGTTTTAGTATTTTAAGTACTTCAAATGTACCCTTTTATTTGGGGGTTTCTTCTAGTATTTATATTTTATTTTATTGCAGCTTTGTTTCAATAAGGAAAACTAATTTAATAGTATTAGTTAACAATAACAACATTGATAAATACATATATAATTCATTAGTGATTGTGTATTCAAAATGTGTAAAATATCTTATTCATTATGAGGTGCTATAATCTAATGCCTCACATTGTGCCCTCAATGAATAAAGTTAGAGAAAAGAGACGACCTGCCTGTTTGATCTTACTTAGAGGTTTTAGAATAGAATAGAATAGAATAGAATAGAATAGAATAGAATAGAATAGAATAGAATCGAATAGAATAGAATAGAATAGAATAGAATCAAGGTTTTCAGCCTGGGGTTCAGTGAAGGTATAATGGTATAAAATAATTTCAACATTAACTAGAAGATGTGACCTGACTTGGCATAAATCATAGATTAAATAAATCAGGTTAAGGTTGTTATTGGTCTAATTACATGAATGTCCACGACCTAACTAATGAACACACTGTTATTATTGGATTTAATGCTGACCTGTAAAGACTAAAGTAGAACAGACTAGAGCAGGGAAGATTAAAATAGCATATGACCATATAGACAAAAGCAGATCTTCATCATCATAATCATCATCATGAAAATATAAATGAATTAATAAAACAAATCCACATCCCCATTGTTATGTATTCATTTCTGTAGATGACTAGGAAAATTTGGCTTTAAAATGTGTGCTTTTTTTTTGCACCTTACAATTTTTTTTAAAGAAATAAAGAAATCAGGAGCAATTTTTTTCCACCAGCTAGCAAGTCAGTGACAAATCTCACATGTGCATGTCTACAGCTCTTTTTTGTAGGCTGTATGTAATATGCTACAGTGTTTATTATATCATGGTAATTTATTATGTTTTGTTTATTTTATTATTATAGTTTTTCCATTTATGTTTATTGTATTTATATATTCTGTACTAATATGTAGCCTATGTGTTATTCTAATAATACAAATATTTATTTGTAATGGTTATGTGCCGATAGCCTCATATTTGTATTATTATTTGTAGCCTATTTGTATGCATTATTTTATATTATTATACCAGGTGTTTTTGTTCTAAAGTACATTGATTGATTTACATTTATCATCACACCATGGCTGCGATCCGAAATCTTAAAAATGAGGCCTTTGGAGGGCATCAAGGCACGTCCCAATCCAATGTTAGCTTCACATCACAAAGATGGCGTCTGAAAGCTGTGGTTGGTGGTCAATATGTGTAAATGTACATTTGACCAACATTATCTCATAACTAGCAAGAAATTACTGTCCGAAATCAGTTTCGTGAGGCACCTTCATGCGCAAACGCTGCCTACAAAGTCCCTGCCTGATAAGGCAGCGAGGGAACAAGTCAGCAGCCTAGGTTTTCGGACGCGGCCCCTGTGTTATTGTTCCCGGTAAGCCATGATAACTCCAGGCCGGCAGGTGGCAGTATCGCGTCTGATATGTGTTCTGCCCTACAGCCAGCAAAGAGCAGGACGTTGTGAATCACTCCGGGAAAATAATACGAACCAAACAACAGCGTCCTGGACAAATACGCTTTTTTACATGATGGCAGTTGAGTGAATACTAGAGGATTGTTATCGGCTCCTCTCACGGATAGATTGATCTGTTTTTACGCGTCCCATCACCCGGAGCCGGTTACAGTAGTGTGTGTCAGTGACCCATGAGAAGTGACTGAAGTGAGTGTGTGTGGTGGTTCTGGTCCTCAGGGATGTGTCATGGCATCGGTTCGGGTGGCAGTGCGGGTCCGGCCCATGAACAGACGGTGAGTGGGTGTCAAACACACTAATAAACTAATAAACCTGCACATAAACATGTCCGAGTGAATGTCGCAACAGCTGCGGAGTGAAATGCATGACAGTAGTAAAGCACAGATAATAAATCCACCTAAAAATGAGTGAGCTGTATTCATTATTATCATTAGCATTAATAATAGAAATAAATTATTAATATTCCATTCAATTATTTATTTCAGTTTTATTATTATTATGATTATTTTTGTCCATTGGGAAGTGTACTTTTTATTTTATTTTAACAAAGTGGGATATATATTATCACAAAAAAGAAAGGATAAGAAACTCGAGGTAGAGCGAGGCAATAAAATACATTTTCAAACAATATATTGGGAAGTGTACATGACGCAGGCCAGATACGAACCTGAGCAGACGGTTCCCGCTGCGCCGTGACTCTGACCTCATCTGTGTGCGTCATAGGCGCGTTCAGTGCCAGCATGTCCATAATGTTGTCTTATTAGGCTGATAGGTGTGATTTGTCACTGGAGTGTAATTAAAAGAACCAAAGAGATCAAAACGTGAAGCAGATTAAAATGACCCAGTTCTCTTATAAGTTTTTTTTTGTTGTTGTTGTTGTTTTGTGTATTTTTTTGTCAATTATAGTGCTCTCAAATCGATTAATCGCATCTAACATAAAAGTTTGTGTACGAATGTACATTGTATATATATGTGTGTATATATATATATATATATATATATATATATATATATACACACACACACACACACATTTTATATATTTATACATTTTTATGTTAGATGCGATTAGACACAATTCATCGATTTGACAGTATATTATAATAATACAATATACAAATACTATAGTATATAAATACTAATATATATATATACAGTACTGTGCAAAAGTCCCCCCCCCCCCCAAATGGTGTAAAAAAAAAATCATTGACATGATTGGAAAAGGTTAAATGGTCTTGAAAAAATAGTCACACTTTTATTGTTCGCGGTCAAAAATGTATTCGCATTGGAAATGAATGAGAGAGTGTATTGGAAAATATCATAGAAAAATTTAAAATAGTATTTTTGTGCATTCTTCATTACAATAAATGTATAAAAAACTTTTTGTATACAACTTTTTTTGAAATTCACTTTAAAAAAAAAACTTTTTTCACTTCAGCAATAAATAATCTGCAGTAAACTATTGCATAAATACAATTTAGCACTAAAAATATTAAATAAAAAATATAGTACAATCATTTAATTCAAATAAAATAAAAATCCGTCATTTTTTGACCGACACGCGAACAGTACCAGAGGGTGAAGTATCTCAATAATAAATTGTGAAGTATTTATAAATATTGGTTATTTTATTTAGCAGTCTAATTTCTGGTTAGCTAGGTGTGATTTCACTAGTCTATTTAAAATAATCAAATTAACCAGATCAACAAAAGTGAACCGAATGAAAAATGCCCCCGTTCTCTTTGATTTTATACTGTCTTGAAAGTGGACTCAGATCTCTTTTTAGACTATTTTAGGTGTCCTAGTTCACTTTGTCTTGAGACTGTTGTTTTTAGGATCCCAGAGTCCCAGACCAAATATTTATTATAATAATATTTGTATAATAATAATAATAATATATTACTATTGTTAATATTATTAATAATAATTATAATATTTAAATTGTAAAGTATTTTTAATTATTGGTTTTGCCTTTAATTACACTTACAGCAATTTAATGATTAAAGTAATGCGAACGTAAGCCAGAGGTTCTGCGTCTGGCCTCCTGTATTATAGAAAAGTTTCATTTTATTTCATATTTTGTTCCTGTATTTCATTCAGATGTTATACAGTAGTGTCCAAATATTTTACCCAACGATACTCTTTGTAAAAAAAAAATAGTTTTTTTTATTTTTGTTATTTTCAAATGTTTTACTCTTAATTGTTTTGCTGATAATACAATTTGCAATGAAAAACGTTTTCAACCAGCAAAAAAATCTAGTGAACTGAATTTTTTAACCATAAATATTCTGTTTTCCATCCTAAACTGCTCATAAAAGCATCAAGTTGACAGTAGATACCTGGTTTGATCTGTGGATTGGTCTAAATTAAGTCATCTCCCTCGAGAGTAAATACATTTTTTACACTGTGCAGATTTACACTGTGTCAATAATAAATTAAGTGCATAAATATGTTTTATTTATGTATTATTGATTTTTGGCCCAGGGAGAAAGACCTGTCTGCCAAATGCATCATCGAAATGGAAGGCAACAAGACCACCATCACCAACTTAAAAGTATGTTGTATTAAGTGACTATAAATGATTGAGTTCCACAGAAAGGATCATTTTTAAGCTTATTATTGTGTTGTTGTTTTTACGCCAGTTACCAGATGGAGTGACTGGAGACTCCGTAAGAGAGAGAGCAAAGACCTTCACATATGATTTCTCTTACGACTCGTCGGACGGTAAAAGCGGCAGCTTTGTCTCACAGGAGAAGGTCAGTGGAAATATGAACAGCCTGTAGAACTTTTGTCATTTGCAGTCATCAGTTTGTTAATTAACCGTAAGCAATTAGTGTCCAGGCTGGGCGATTTATATTTATGCGTTTGCCCTGAAATTGCTTAAGCATAATTTAAAAACTAATTAATTAATTAAAAAGAAACCATTTCAACCGAAAAACTGAATGTAAGAAGTAAAATAAGTTAAAAATCTAGTTAATAATAATCAATGCATGTTTTCCACACTGTTTTCACTATATGAACACAAGAAAAAACATAACCGCATATAAATTATTGATATAAATGTGATCTTTAAAAAATTCCTGTCAGAGCATGAGCTGGACATTGCCTTCTTTTTTTACTTTTATCTTTAACTGGCAATGCAAACGAATAGAGTTGAATCAGAGTTGTGAATCAAATCAGAGACTATTAAATCAGAGACTATTAAATCAGAGACTAGTAAATCAGAGACTAGTAAATCAGAGACTAGTAAATCAGAGACTAGTAAATCAGAGACTATTAAATCAGAGACTATTAAATCAGAGACTAGTAAATCAGAGACTAGTAAATCAGAGACTAGTAAATCAGAGACTAGTAAATCAGAGACTATTAAATCAGAGACTATTAAAATAGAGACTATTAAATCAGAGACTAGTAAATCAGAGACTATTAAATCAGAGACTAGTAAATCAGAGACTATTAAATCAGAGACTATTAAAATAGAGACTATTAAATCAGAGACTAGTAAATCAGAGACTAGTAAATCAGAGACTATTAAAATAGAGACTATTAAATCAGAGACTATTAAATCAGAGACTATTAAATCAGAGACTATTAAATCAGAGACTAGTAAATCAGAGACTATTAAAATAGAGACTATTAAATCAGAGACTATTAAATCAGAGACTATTAAATCAGAGACTATTAAATCAGAGACTATTAAATCAGAGACTAGTAAATCAGAGACTATTAAAATAGAGACTATTAAATCAGAGACTATTAAATCAGAGACTAGTAAATCAGAGACTAGTAAATCAGAGACTATTAAAATAGAGACTATTAAATCAGAGACTATTAAATCAGAGACTATTAAATCAGAGACTAGTAAATCAGAGACTATTAAAATAGAGACTATTAAATCAGAGACTAGTAAATCAGAGACTATTAAATCAGAGACTAGTAAATCAGAGACTATTAAAATAGAGACTATTAAATCAGAGACTATTAAATCAGAGACTATTAAATCAGAGACTATTAAATCAGAGACTATTAAATCAGAGACTATTAAATCAGAGACTAGTAAATCAGAGACTATTAAAATAGAGACTATTAAATCAGAGACTATTAAATCAGAGACTAGTAAATCAGAGACTAGTAAATCAGAGACTATTAAAATAGAGACTATTAAATCAGAGACTATTAAATCAGAGACTATTAAATCAGAGACTAGTAAATCAGAGACTATTAAAATAGAGACTATTAAATCAGAGACTAGTAAATTAGAGACTATTAAATCAGAGACTATTAAATCAGAGACTATTAAATCAGAGACTATTAAATCAGAGACTAGTAAATCAGAGACTAGTAAATCAGAGACTAGTAAATCAGAGACTAGTAAATCAGAGACTAGTAAATCAGAGACTAGTAAATCAGAGACTATTAAATCAGAGACTATTAAATCAGAGACTATTAAATCAGAGACTATTAAATCAGAGACTAGTAAATCAGAGACTATTAAATCAGAGACTATTAAATCAGAGACTATTAAATCAGAGACTATTAAATCAGAGACTATTAAATCAGAGACTATTAAATCAGAGACTATTAAATCAGAGACTAGTAAATCAGAGACTAGTAAATCAGAGACTATTAAATCAGAGACTATTAAATCAGAGACTATTAAATCAGAGACTAGTAAATCAGAGACTAGTAAATCAGAGACTAGTAAATCAGAGACTAGTAAATCAGAGACTAGTAAATCAGAGACTATTAAAATAGAGACTATTAAATCAGAGACTAGTAAATCAGAGACTATTAAATCAGAGACTATTAAATCAGAGACTATTAAATCAGAGACTAGTAAATCAGAGACTATTAAAATAGAGACTATTAAATCAGAGACTAGTAAATCAGAGACTATTAAATCAGAGACTATTAAATCAGAGACTAGTAAATCAGAGACTAGTAAATCAGAGACTATTAAAATAGAGACTATTAAATCAGAGACTAGTAAATCAGAGACTAGTAAATCAGAGACTAGTAAATCAGAGACTATTAAATCAGAGACTATTAAATCAGAGACTAGTAAATCAGAGACTAGTAAATCAGAGACTAGTAAATCAGAGACTAGTAAATCAGAGACTATTAAATCAGAGACTATTAAATCAGAGACTAGTAAATCAGAGACTAGTAAATCAGAGACTAGTAAATCAGAGACTAGTAAATCAGAGACTATTAAATCAGAGACTAGTAAATCAGAGACTAGTAAATCAGAGACTAGTAAATCAGAGACTAGTAAATCAGAGACTAGTAAATCAGAGACTAGTAAATCAGAGACTAGTAAATCAGAGACTATTAAAATAGAGACTATTGAATGCAGCATAAGTCGCTTTGTTTGGATGAAAGCATCTGCCAGGCACATAAATGTAAAAGTAATCGGTCTTAAAGCTCACTTACTTGAAAGATCACAGAACTAGTTTAATTACGTGACTTAAAGGGGAAATATGCAGTTTTTTTTAGCTTAATTTACCTTAACTGAACAGCTTCGGAGTCATTGGAATGGTTATATTACTTTTTTGGGGGTTGAACGGTGGCCGTCTCGCTTCCCCCTAGTGCCTGTGAAAGGAAAAATCACCCTTGCAACTTTGGGCCGGCGGAAAATGTAACGAATTGCTTTACGGCACTGCACACATACACGTTTATATGCGCCGGATTCTTTGAAAACAAATGCACATGACCAGAGGGAGAAGATGGGAGGCGGGGAGAGTCGCCAAACAAGTTTTTTTTACGACAGTGTTGTCAAATATCTATTCCGAAGCTGTAGGGGGAGCTCTATAGAGAAACCCGCGAGCAAAAAGCGAGAAAACAGCGAAGAAATTGCCAAAGCGCCGCTTTAATGGCCGAATAAATATCATAATCACAATGCGAATTCATTCAAATATAATGTCTATATTCTATAATCCCCAGCTCTAATTGGAGCATTTTTGTAGAAGCATTATTGGTATCAATTCCTCAATAGATGTTTTATTTAAAAGCTCCAGCACCGGTCAAAAGAGAACTTTCTGAATGAATTTGTTCTACCCTGTTTCTGCATTATGAAATAATCAGATCTGATTAGGAACTAATCCTCTTAGCGTTTGTGTTCAGGACGGTTTGTAACTCTGTGCTAAATGTGACAACAATCTTGGGTGTTGTGTTGTACAGTATAAACTATAACATTGGTATTCATGGCTGGTGTCCCAGATGCAGATTAAAACAAATCCTGATCGTAAAGGAATTGTAAATGCCCTGCTATTATTAACAGTGCAGTTGAGAACATAGCTTGACTTTATTATTAGATTTGAGCTTATTTCGATACTGTAATGTCACAGGCATGATATATGTGTGTTTTCAGGTGTTTAAGGATCTAGGCACTGATGTGTTGAAGGCAGCATTTGAAGGATATAACGCCTGCATCTTTGCTTACGGCCAGACGGGATCGGGGAAGTCGCACACCATGATGGGCATGCCTGTAAGCTTTAAGCTCTTTTCTTTTTAGGTTTTGTCATTTCAAACATGCTTTAGTAAATCTCTCAGGCTGTTGATTTATCACCCTCGACTGCTTGTAGAATGTGTAATATTGGCTTGCTGTGCCGTAGGGTGACGTCGGGCTGATCCCACGGATCTGTGAAGGATTATTCAGCCGGATTTCAGGAATGACTCGGAGAGATGAAGCCTCTTTCCGTACAGAAGTCAGGTAAGTTGAATTATGTATGAAAATCCTGCGCTGTGCGATAGCTAAAACATGATAGTTAAACAGTCACTCTTACAGACACAGATTAAAGAGGACCTATTATGCCCTTTTACAAAGTCTTGATTTAGTGTTTGGTGTCCACTAGAAGAGGTTTTCATGCTTGAATGTTCAAAAAACACATTATTTTTCACATGTTTGACATTGTTGCAGCACCTCTCTTCCCAGTCTGTCAGTAACGCTCTGTTTAGTTCCTGTTTCTATGAAGCTCCACCTTCTGAAAAGCACAATGTGCTCTGATTGGTCGGCTGGACCAGTGTGTTGTGATTGGTCAACCACTTCAAGCATTTTTGTGATGTGTAACGTCCCTTACCATAACCATGAGTTTCAACACACTACTAACTAACTCAACCAAGTCCCTTTATTTGCATATACCTTGGGCGGGAATTAGCAGTCCCCTGTCCCGAACTCATGCATTCATTGTTTTAGCCAGTGTTGTTGTGTCCACCCCAACTGACTCAAACAGATTGCAATTCCTTTTGGTGCTGCTATGAGCACAGAAATGAGACACTTCATGTTTACGTCTTTAAAGTGAAGACCAGTTGCTGTTTGCGTACAGAAAACCTGTTCTTACTCTTATATTTTGGTTATGCTGGAAGCTATTTGGAGATTTACAACGAACGGGTGCGGGACTTGTTAAGGAGAAAGATGGCTAAGACGTATAACCTCAGAGTTAGAGAGCATCCTAAAGAGGGACCCTATGTAGAAGGTAAGACCATGACTTCAAACCTTAACCAAATCAATGCATAAATCATACAAATAGTCACAATAGTAAAATGTCAGTAGTCAATACAGTTTTTTCTATTTGCATACTGATTTCAGTGTCACAGCAAAAATGAATATGTTATAGATAACACTCCTATAACCTTTTAGTAGTGTTTAAGTAAACATTGCTTGAAGTACTTGAAGTTTAAGTAAATATTAATTACATATTGAGTATAAGTATCGCAATATAAATTACATGAGTATAAATTGTAATTGTAAGTGAATTTTAAGAACATAAGTAAATATTAAATATTGAGAAAATATTGCAATATTATATATATATATATTACATGAGTATATATTGTAATTTTGAGAATTTTAAGAAAATTAAGTAAATTTTAAGAAAATATTGCAGTATCAAGTTCACATAAATATTGCAATATTAAGTAAACACTGAGTAAACATTGAGAGTCAATGTTGCAATAGTATTTAAATATTGAGTAAATATTGCAATGTCATGTAAACTTTGAGTGAATATTGCAGTATTATGTAAACTGCATAAACTAAGTTAATATTGCATTATCTTGTAAATGGTGAGTAAATATTTATACAATTTTGCAATATCAAGTAAACATTGAGTACATTTTTCAATATTGAGTAAATATTTCTTAGATTTAGCAGTATTAAGTAAACATTGAGTAAATATTATAATATTATGTAAATATTGAAATATTATGTAAATATTGCATATTAAATAGTTAGAAAAATATTGCAATCTCATGTAAACATTATGTAAATATTGCATAAATATTGCAATATTAAGTAAATATTGCATTATCTTGTAAATTGTGTGTAAATATTTATAACATTTTGCAATATCAAGTAAACATTGAGTCAATTTTTCAATATTGAGTAAATATTTCTTAAATTTTGCAATATCAAGTAAACACTGAGTAAATATTAAAGTATTATGTAAATATTGCATAAATATCGCATATTAAATATTTAGTAAATATTGCAACATCATGTAAACTATGCAAATGTTGCAATATCAATTAAACATTGAGTAAATATTACAATATTAAGTAAACATTGAGTGAATATTGCAATATTGAGTAAACATTAGGTAAGTATTGAATACATATTGCAGTATTATTTAAACATTACATAAACATTGAGTAAATATTCTAATATTATGTCAATATTATGTAAATATTGCAATATTGAGTAAATGTTGCAATGTCATGTAAGCATTACGTGTTGCAATATTAAGTAAAAAATAAAATATTGCAGTTGAAGTTGCATTGGAAGGTGTGTGGATTTCTAGCCCCTGTGAGTCGTGACAGTTGTTCCCCACTGGTTTCAGACCTGTCAAAGCACCTGGTGCAGAACTACAGTGATGTGGAGGAGCTGATGGAGGCGGGAAACATCAACCGCACCACAGCCAGCACCGGCATGAACGACACCAGTAGCCGCTCACACGCCATCTTCACCATCAACTTCACACAGGTGACTGTCACACACGGACACGTGGCTTTTTGCCATAGAATGTGCATTTGCATAAACATCCAGCTAAAGAAACGAGATACTAGTAAATGCTATTAAAGCAGTAATATCATAAATTTTGTCATCATTCTCTTCTTCTCAGGCTAAGTTTGATGCTGAGATGCCGAGTGAGACGGTCAGTAAGATTCATCTGGTGGATCTGGCAGGAAGCGAGAGGGCCGACGCCACCGGGGCCACTGGTGTCCGGCTCAAAGAGGGCGGCAACATCAACAAATCACTGGTCACTCTGGGAAATGTCATCTCCGCCTTAGGTGAGAGGAACCGTTGTGTGGAACAAATGCCACAGATGAAGTCTCTTTTGATCGGTATTCTGATGGCTCCTCCTGTCTCTGTAGCTGATCTGTCTCAGGAAGGAGGGAACAGTCATTTGAAGAAGAAGCAGGTGTTTGTTCCTTACAGAGACTCGGTGCTCACGTGGCTCCTGAAGGACAGTCTGGGAGGAAACTCAAAAACCATCATGATCGCTAGTGAGTGAGCAATCATGTGACACTCAATCTTATGTGCACTTCTAAATCTTATGGCCTTTTTAGAGTCATAAAACATAATGCAAATGCGATAAACACTGCTGTTCAAAAGTTTGAGGTTGCTAAGATTTTTTAAATGTTTTTGAAATAAGTCTCTTTTGCTCATCAAGGCTGCATTTATTTGATCAAAAACAGTGAAATTGTGAAATATTATTAAAATTCAAAATAACTGTTTTCTATGTGATCAAAGCTGCTAATGTGCTGATTATCAATGTTGAAAAAATATGTTTTCAAGATTCTTTGATGAATATAAAGTTCAAAAGAACAGCATTTATTTGTGAAATCTGATAAAAAAAAAAGATCAATTTCTTTAAAAAAAAATCCTACTGACCCCAAACTTTTGAACCCAAAAGAACCAAACTTAAAAAAGCAACAACATAAGAATACATACAATGCATAATAACATGAATACAAAGAGTATTTCTGAGGCATATCTCTACTGTGAGATCTTACCATATTTGCAAATATTTCTGTCCAGCGATATCGCCTGCGGACGTCAACTACGGTGAGACACTGAGCACGCTGCGCTACGCTAACCGTGCCAAAAACATCATCAACAAACCCACGATTAATGAAGATTCCAACGTTAGGCTTATCCGCGAACTCCGGGCAGAGATCGTTCGGCTGAAGGCGCTGCTCGTGCAGGGAACTCAGGTCAGAACGTCAACTTGACCGTTGGTATTTACCCTAAATGATTATGAGCCTTTTAATTAGCTTTATATTGGAACTGCCTAATAAACTTCTTACCTCAGTATCAGTTTTAATAATTGTTTTCATTTGCTATTATATTGTGTCATTTTCAGATAGCGCTGCTCGATTCCCCCACGGCGTTAAGTATGGAGGTGGAACTGCATCATAATGAAGCCAGGGTAACATACACACTTTCATAATCACATGGCAACAGCCGTCGCACTGAAGAAGCGCTTTCTAAATGTACTCGTTGTCATAAGCTCAAGTCCGTAATGTGCTGGACAGTAGACTAAACGTTCACTAATACAGGGCTTGATTCTTACTTTTTCCCAAGCAGAACATATGATCTATTTTGAAAAATTTAGGAGAGCATAAAGAACTTAAGGGGTGCACTTAAAATTGATCAAATAATTGTTTTTTTCCTTATTAAAAGGATAAGAGGAGATATTTACAAGCAAAATTATTCAATTTATTTGAATACAAACTAGGTTTCATAGTTTAGGGTTACATAGTATTTCCCCCCCCCCCCATAATATAGGAGTCAATGAAGTTCATCAGCTGTTTGGTTACAGTCATTCTTCAAAATATATTCTTTTGTGTTCAGCAGAAGATAGAAATTATGTTTTTTCTAAACATCAAATTAAATTCCAGATACAGTTTATTTTGTAACCGAAATACCAATAATAATCAGAAGAAAAAAATGTTTTTGCATAATGTGGGACTTTTAATTATAAACGAGCCTGAAATACACTGGGACTCTTATTTTGAAATCTTTACAACATCCAGTTGCTCATTAAAACATATGAGGGAGATAAAGGCTACATCTGAAAATGTAGGCAGCTGACTATCAGGCAGCGTAACGGTTTAATGATCTACAGCAAAATAGAGCGAGCTTTGGTGATGACTAAGCGAATATTTAATTACTACCGTAGTCATTTCCTGCTAGAAATGACATCAGAAGTGGAAAATGTTGGTCAAAAACATACATTTACACACAAAACTGACTATCAGCAACATTCCGTTTAATAAATCTGGCCCCTGTTGGCAGAAATGTGCAGTATTCATTACTTGTGAACGTGCAACAGTGATGTGTTTTCACTTTGAATGTGCAGCACTCACATTTATTTAATGAAATCATTGCCTTTTGAAGTTTACTTATCACATGAAGCCATATCACAAATTCTGCTGTCGTGCCCCAAATTTAAGACTTCTTAAAATAATACTTTTTTCATAAATATCTTAAATGGTAAGACCTTTAATGAATGATTTAAAAAAAATTAAGACTTTTTTAAAGACTCATGGGGACCTACTACTACTTTAGTACTCCTAAATAATCAAATATATAGTTTGCACACATCTATTTTTAGTTGCAAATGCGAGTGAAATTCTTGCACTGTCAAGCCCTGCAATAAACGCTGTGTATTCTCTATCAAATGAACTGTAATAGGCCCAATATACAGTACCTTGTGATGAAATCAAACGTGTGGCAGGATATGAAACACACACACACACACACACACACAGTCTTGAGCATGTTTTTCTGTCGCAGGTGTTGGAGCTGACCAAGGAATGGACGAACAAATGGAATGAAACCCAGAACATCCTGAAGGTTTGTCGCAGTGATCACACAGCTGTCACACCAGCGCTAATGTGTGTCTCCTCATGCACTGAGCCAGACGCTGAGTGTTTATGATGTGTGTGTGTGTTGAACAGGAAGAAACTCTTGCTCTGAGGAAGGAGGGAATCGGAGTGATCCTGGACTCAGAGCTGCCTCATCTTATCGGGATTGATGATGATCTTCTCAGCACTGGCATCATTCTCTATCATTTAAAGGTAATGAACATTACTGAGTTTGTGCCGTCAGCTCAAATTTTTACCTGCCACTGCATCTACATGTATTCATCAGCCTGTAGTTCACAGTAAGAGTGTGTATTGAGTGAATGTGATTGGCTTGTGTTTGTTTACAGGAGGGAAGGACGTACGTTGGCCGTGATGACGCCACTAATGAACAGGACATCAGTGAGTTTGCAGTCTTATGTGTTTTCATTGATTGAACTCTCTCTCCTTCAGTTCAGTTACTGATAATTATTTTTCCTGTCTTTCCATTTAAACATCCTATGCATCATATCATGTAATTTATCCTGAAATAAAATTTAATAAATTTTTGTGACTTTAGATTTCTTTCAATTTCATGTGAATTCCATCCTTAAATGGATACTTCACCGATTAGCATCAGTAGAAACCCGGTAGTATTTTCGAATGACCTTGCTTCCCTCCCTCATGTCCCCCTGAGACGAGAGATTTCTGGATTGTGTGTCTGAAAAAAAATCGAAATCGTCATTTTGCGTCATGGGAGGCTTTTTTGGCCCGAGGCGAGAGACTACAGCCAGTAGTAGGCGCTCGTTCCGCATGTGTTTAACCCGCCCATAGGGGGACAGGGGAACCTCATGATAAAACAGCGTCTTTTCAGTTTCGAGTCGACTAGTAGCCTAGTTGTATCATTTCTTCCGATACTGCCCTCTGTAACCGGTAGGCGTGGCTTGGGAGTGGCCTCGTAGGGCAGCGAAGCAAGTGCATTCTGGGAGTTGTTGTCTTTCATCCACATGAGCCAAAAATAAATTTTCTGGCTTTTCTCAGTCTAGAAAGCACCAACTTCTAAAATAATTTTTATTTATCTACTACATAAATAACCCAATTTAAATACACATTCATCTTTCCAGCGGTGAAATATCCCTTTAATATTGAAAGTATAATTCTGCATCCTGTTTGTTGTCTAAATTGAACTTCAGATTGAATTGAAATGCAATTTTCGATTGGCACAACCCTGTTATTATCATTCATAAAGCCTGTGTAAATGTTTCTCTCTCTCTCTCTCTCTCTCTCTCTCTCTCTCTCTCTCTGTGTGCAGTTCTTCATGGTCTGGGTCTGGAGAGTGAGCACTGTCTGATAGAGAATCGGAACGGAACGGTCACTCTCATTCCTCTGAATGACGCTCAGTGTTCGGTCAATGGAGTTCAGATCACTGAGAACTGTCAGCTCAACCAAGGTCACATATATATATATATAATAAAACCATTTTCTCACTTTGCAAACTACAATCTTATAAAATAAGGATTCTCATTTTCTAAGGCAAGACACCAAGTGAATATGGTAAAAATTCAAACCAATAGACATCACTATACAGTCCCTCCAGTTTTTCATGTCTGCGATCACTCAGTACAGCGCAAAATCAACAAAATGTCTTCTTTTTTTTTGCAACCCTGCATAATTCAGAACAGAACAGAATTCTGAACATTGGATAAAGCTAGGCTCAAAATTCGTGTTTAATTTTGTTGACATTAAAGTTTTTTCAGAGGAGATTTTAGATCTCTTTTTATCTCTCCATAAAACAAAAAAAACATTTTCACCATGTTTTTAGGAATAAAATGTAATATAAATCAGGTGAATTATACATGAACAAACCCCTCTGAAATAACCTTCAGAATATAAATGGGAATAAAACTAGTTTAAGTGGAGCTTTGTAGTTCAGTACTGGTGAAAAACTAATTTTGAGAAAACAGCCTTCGAAGATATGTATTGTAATTGAATTCTACAGATAGATCAAGGGCCCTATTTTAACGATCTGAAACGCAAGTATCAAACGCGAAACGCAAGTAACTTTGTGGGCGGGTTTTGGGCGCTGTTGCTATTATACCGGCGGGATAAATGACTCTTGCACCCGACGCAAATCTAAAATGGGTTGGTCTGAAGTAGCTTCATTATTCATAGGTGTGGTTTGGGCGTAAAGGAAAAATAAACCAATCAGAGCGTCATCTCACATTCCCTTTAAGAGCAGGCGCGCTTGTTCCATGGCGGATTGCTATTATAATGGCGGATTTGCCTGGTGCACACCAGGAGCGGTTCACAGCCGTTCTCGTACGGGCCGTAAAAGACAGAGAAGTGACATTGTATGGGGATGGGAGAAACCCACCCAAATTAGCTTCGGTTAAACAGGCATATAATAATTTTGATAAATGTGTAAGCTAGATTTATGCCTATTTTTTCACATCTTCATGGACACCACAATGATTTCCCTCATGTGGAATATTTTTCCTTGTAATTATGTATGGTTTGCAAAAATTGGAACTGCTGCGTCTGTGTAGATGAGAGAAGCAAAGTGTATGCGCATTGTGCACACGCTACATTGATTATGGCCAAGCATGCGCCCTTAAAATAGTATCTGAATAATGCGCCACTGACTTAAGACTAGGTTTTTCCTGGTCGGTGGCGGAATTGTTTTCTGTAACTGCAAAATAGCACCAGGGAACGTTTGCGCCGGAACCTCACCTCCCCCGGGAGCACAAGTTCATTCCCTAATTTACCGATGTGCATCTGTGGAGGGAAAGGTCCGCTGTGCATCGGGTGCAAAATAGGAATGATACATGCGTCGGTGTACAAAGTCAATTGCGCTGGGTGCAAGATAGGGCCCAAAGTGTTATAAAATAAACTCTTAAACGTGTATTATGTTTTTTTGGCCACTAGTCTGAAAGATGTGTTATGAATGCAAAATAGCATTCATAAAATTCCCAAAATCTCAAAATTGACCAGTGCATGAAAAAGCAGTAGTTTTGCTTTAGTGTCTTTCCTTAAACAACACTTTAATAAGTGCATTTGTGTTTCTCAGGTGCTGTCATTCTCCTCGGCAGAACCAATATGTTCAGATTTAATCATCCTAAAGAGGCGGCTAAACTACGAGAGAAGAGAAAGGTGAGAGAAATTCACACATGAAACTTCAGCATTAGACACACGTTTGTTGAAGTCGGCGTGAAACAGAAGTTGCGATAGTCTTTTTTCCCCTATTGTGATGTATGTCTAAGTGAAACGGCAGCTTGAACAAGAACAAATGTAGGGCGGAACTTGATTTAGTCCACGGGGAATTGATTGGATGTTTGTGGTTTGCTATTGGTGGATCTCATGTGAGTGACAGGTGGCCCCGCCCTCACGCCAGTAAACGCATCATCAGAGAAGAAAAGAGATAAGCTGCAAGAGGGAGGGGAAGTTATTTTGATTAAAGATTACGAGGCACATTAATTAAAAAAAATAATGATATGCACAGATTTATAAAAAATTGCAATATTCCATAAAATAAATAAGAATTGTCCATTTTGATTACATGGTGACTTCAATGCTCTTCCTGTTCTCCAGAGCGGCCTCCTAACCAGTCTGAGCTTATCCATGTCTGATCTGTCCAAATCCTGTGAAAACCTCTCCACAGTCATGCTGTATAACCCCGGGTAAGCCATTGCCTGTGTGTGTGTGTACCTGTGCGTTAGAGCGAGTGGTAGCTTCCTCTTCCTCAGCCCTCCTCCCTCTCTTCCTTCCCAGGAGCCTCCTCTTCCCTCCTCTCTCCATCCTCCACTCTCTTCATGCCCTCCGGCGCCATTGCTGGTACCGCTGATGCCCAGTGCATTAAAACAGCAGACAAAAACACTAATTCAAACCCCGCTTGCCAGATCACCAGAGACCCTTCCCCAAAAACAGACACTAGGGATGCACGATATATCAGTGACCATATTGGTATTTAACAATGGAGGATAATGCGCATATTTAGAAGTCTTCTTAAATTATGAATTGGACAAGTACACAATAAAGACCACCAACAGCCAATACAATTTTGGTACATCCACTAAGATATCGGTATCAGTAAGATTTTTTTTTTTTTTTTCATAATTTTATTCAGCAAGGATGCATTGTATTGCTCAAAAGTGACAGTAAAAACAAAAAATATATATTTCAAATAAATTCTGTTCTTTTAACCTTTCTATTCATCAAAGAATCCTGAAAACACGTTTCCGCAAAAATATGAAGCAGAACGACTGCTTTCAACATGATGATAATAATAATAAATGTTTCTTGAGCATCATATCAGCATATTAGAATGATTTCTGAAGGATTATGTTAACAAGAGGCTGTATACCATTTTTTTTTTTTTATCGTTCCAGATGTTGCACCATAATGATTGATTTTAATCTAAACTATTGCCAGGGGTTTGATTTTGCCAGTATGGATAAAAAAATTTATAATTTTTTTTTTACAATTCAAACAATGTTTTTTTTCTTTTTTTTTTCTCGTGTGCCAGGTTTCAAAAGTACTAAATACATAGGCATCAATTTTGCTGTACATATTTTAATATTTTTATGCCTTATTTCAAGCATGTATAATTTTAGGTTGGACTAGGCTGCTCTAGTGAGAGAACCTGTTTACAATAATAAAAAACAAAACAAAATTATATATATATATCGATGCATCCCTAGTAAACAACAAAACGCATGTTGTCTTTTTGCATTGTCAGATTAATAGAAAGATGCACAGAAATGAGTTTTATGATGGTTTTGTTGGTGAGGTTCTGATCTGCGATCACGCATGATGATTGGCCTGTAAAACCCTTAACAGTTGTGATGTCATGACGGATCATGAATCTGGGCGATGACCTGCTACTACACCAACTTCATGTCATGAATGAACGCCAACCACTCCATTTTTACACAACTAAGTGTTTATTTTATTTTAATATGTAGAGTTGTTCATCAGTTACTCTTTTGAATTGTATTTAATTAAATTAACTCAGACTTATAGCTAGGATTTGTGCAGCGGTATTTGGTAACATTTCCTCTTTCTGAACTTCTTCATGGCAGTCTCTTCACTGAAAAGGGTCCCATCTTTCTCAGGTAGAACCAAAGCACAACTAGTGTTGTCATGTTAACTGTTGTGTTATTTATATATATATATATATATATTAATCATCAGTATGTGTGGGTTCAGTCTCTGCATTTCTCATTCATCATGCTTGTGAGGAGCACATCATCATCTTCAATAATACAAAAAAAAAAAAAAAAGAGATGAAGACACACGTTCAAGACACATGTTGACACATGTTGAACGTGTGTCTTCATCTCTTTTTTTTTTTTTTTTTGTGTATTCTGCAGCATGTGCTTATAGTTGCAGCGCATGCATTGTGACTGATGGATGCTCATAATAATGCAGACCCTCATCCCATGCGCTGGTGTGAGTTTGCTGTGGTGTGTGTGTGTGTGTGTGTGTGTGTGTGTGTGTGTGTGTGTGTTCTAAAGGTTGAAACTAATTATGTCTTAAATGTTCCAGACTGGAGTTTGAGAGGCAACAAAGAGAAGAACTGGAAAAACTGGAAACAAAAAGGTGTGTCTTGTGACTTATCAAATATTAATATATGCAAAACACTTCAGTGAAACGTAATTGACATAAAGCAGCCCTGCCCACTAAATTACAGTTCATTTAGCATTTTAGCCAAATTAACTTATGCAAATACACAATTATCGTTAACACTTTACAATAATGTTTTTGTTATCATTAGTTAACTACTTTAGTTAACATGAACTAACAATAAGCAATACTTCTACGGCATTTATTAATCTTAGTTACTATTAATTTCTACATTTACTAATATATATTTAAAATCAAATGTTTTACCTGATAACATTAGTTTACTGTACTGTGAACTAACATGAACAACATTTTATAAAAGTCCCCGTTTTGAAAATCAAGCTTTTAATGTTGTTTATATGTCTATATGGTGTTTTTAATGTGCTTTAAGACAAACCATGTGTAAATTCATAAGTCGACACCATTGCTGAGTATTTTCTCCTTAAAACTGCGGTGAACCAAAGACAGTCTCAAAAACACGGTTTGAAATCGCTGGTGTTTCTGACGTCACAAAAACTACCTTGTAACCAATCAGGTCAACGTGTGATCGTCAACGAGTGGATCTCTGAGCTGGTGTGAGTGAGTGGAGGCGGGGCTCATTTGAATATTCATAGAACTGCGTATACTAAATGAGGCAAGGGTGTCGAGTTACATTAAAGCTATTTTAAGGCATGAAGACATTTTTTTTTTCAAGGGAAAACGTTTAAATGTGTAATTTTGGTGATTTTAAGGGATAAAATTATTGACTACAGTGGGACTTTAACTAACATTAACAAAATGCTGTAAAAATATGTTAACAAATGAGAAAGTGTTTCCAAATTATCAAAAGCGAGCTGCATCAATACATCTACAGTGATATATTGCGGAATCTCATGGTATATACTTTGCAAATTCTAACAAAAATCATGCAAAACACAGTTTTATGGATATGTAATATATATTTATGACTAGTACATTTTCAATTTCACCAACTACTGCTTAATTTTGGGCCCTGGCCTGTCCAATCACCATCCTTCCCTTTGTGTTTCTTGGTCCAGGCGGCTGATAAAAGAGATGGAGGAGAAGCAGAAGTGTGAGAAGGCGGAGCTTGAGCGCATGCAGCAGGAGGTGGCGTCTCAGAGGAAGGAGTCCGAGCAGGTGCAGCTGCGCATACGCAGACAGGAGGAGAGCCTGCGCAGACGCAGTCAGGACATCGAGAGCCGCCTCAGGGACTTGATCGCTGAGAAAGAGCGATTCCAGGTCAGACTGCCGTTTGGGTTGTTAACAAGATAATAATATTTTATTGCCATAATGATGGAATTCTTCTGTTCTTCCTGCTGATAAAATCTTAACAGTTATTTCTCCACAAGGCAACACATAAATGCATTAATTTGTACATGGGTAAGTTTTTGGTTAGCCATTTCCACACTAAGAGCCAAAATTCACCTCAGACAAGAGTTTAAATCGAAACGATGCTCTCTTATAAACCATGTTTTGAATGTCAAGGCAGACTTCTTTATATGCTAATGTCTGTTTTGTTCAGGAGGAGAGACACAGAGAGCAGAAGGAGCAGGAACAGCAGAAGCAGAGGAGATTACAACCGAAGCAGAAGCTGGAGGAGAAGGAGATTCAGGAGGAAGATCTGGAGGAGGAAGAAAAGTCTCAGGCCCAGCGAGAGCAAGCGGAACAAACCGAGCTATTCCGTGAGCTGGAGCGGCTCAAAAGAGAGCGGGAGGAGCAGGCCGTCAAACTCCAGCTAGAACGCAGGTGAAAAATAAAAATACTTTTAGCCTGACTTGGAAAATATTTTTAATTATTCAACTAGTCTCAGTATAAGGGTGAAAGCAATCCAAACTAAATTGCAGAAAAGCTTTGTTTTTAATTATTTAAAAATGTAAATCATTTATTTAAAAATTTTTTTACTTTACAAAAATAATACTAATAATAATATTAGTAGTATAAATTATTTTATTTAAATATTATAGTATATTAAATTATTATTATTAATAATTTAATATTTATTAATTATTAAATATTAAATTAATAATAGTAATTTAAAAATAACATTTTATTTAATGATATATATATACTAATAAAACTATTATATTTACTTTAACTTAACTCTACATTTAAATATATATATATATATATATATATATATATATATATATATATATAGTATATATTTAAATGTAGTGTTATCTAAAAGTAAATTTAACTAATAAAACTATAAGTATTTATCATATTATTTTAAAATGTATATTCACAGTAATATTAGTATCACATAATATAATTAGTATAAATTATTCAATTAAATTAAGTTATTTATAAAATAATTATTATGTGTGTGCGATTTAATTATTTGTAGTTACTTTTATTTGTTAAAGTTATAATCATTATAAAGTTATATTGGAAATGTTGTATTATAAAGATATCATACAATTAAAAATGTATTTTAAATGTTGGATTTTTTTTATATATATTGAGTGCCTACTTTTGCAAGCGTGTCTGACTGAATGTCTTCCAGGCGTCTTGAGGAGCGTGAGAAGGAGCAGCTGAGTCTGGTGGGGCGTCTGGAGGAGCAGCTGAGGGAGCGCAGCGAGGAGGCGTCTGTCCTGCTCACTCCTGACGAAGCTCGACGACTGGAGGAGGAGAGGCGGGCGCTCACCGAGCTCAGGGAGGAGCTGCTCAGAGCCAAGGAGGCGCGCATCGATGGAGAAGAGGAGAGCGGGGAGGAGGCCCGCAGGAGCGCGCAGGCAGGCTATGAACATTTCAAGCAGACGCAGGTGGAGGAGCTGGGTTTGCTGGAGGAGTCGCTGATCCAGCAGGAGGAGCGACTGGAACGGGAGGTGGCCAATGAGCGCACGTCTCTCGGCCTGTTGCTGCACGCGCACAAGGACAAACAGAGACAGGTAGAGCTGTCCGTATTTCAAAAGCTCACTGAAGCCAGAGGAAAACGGATTCGAACAGGCCTGTTATGTGGGGTCGTTTTTAATTGTTTATTATCTAGAGTGTTGTCTTTAAAGGGTTAGTTCACCCAAAATTATAATTCTGTCATTAATTACTCACGTAAGACTTTCGTTCATCTTTGGAACACGAATTAAGATATTTTGTGATGAAATCCGAGAGGTTTCTGAACCACCCATAAGCAGCAACGTCATTGCAACTTTCAAGGCCCAGAAAGTTATTAATGATATCGTTAAAATAGTCCATGTGACTACAGTGGTTCAACCTTAATGTTATGAAGCTTTTTGTGCACAAAACCCCCTAAAATAACGACTTTATTCAACAATCTCTTCTCTTCCATTTCATTCTCCTACACTGTTGACGTAGTGTTAACTGCATGCTTATTATTGCAGACAGAATTTTCTCTGAACTACTGTAGTCACATGGACTATTTTAATGATGTCTTTACTACCTTTCTGGGCCTTGAAAGTTGCAATGACGTTGCTGCCTATGAGAGAGACAGAAACTTCTCGGATTTCCTCAAAAATATCGTAATTCGCTTTCCGAAGATAAATGAAGGTTTTACGGGGTTGAGAATGACATGAGGGTGAGTAACTAATGACCGAATTTACATTTTTGGGTGAATTAACCTTTTAACTATTAGGATAATAGTGTGGCACTTAAATACTGTTTAATATGGTAACATTAATATGGTAATGTTGGTGATTTATTTTTCCTAATTTGTCTTTCTTTCTTGTTATTTTTCTTTGAATGAAACATGAAATAGTGTGACCTGTGAAGGCCAGTTCTCGAACAAATGACTCTTTTACTCTCTTGTAGCCCTATTCCTGAAACAAATTACTAATATGTGTGAGTCATAATAATGAGTCATAATAAATAGTTCACTAAGACGAGTTACCGGTTTGAATCAGTCTGAAAAAGTGAATAATTTAAAGCATTAGCTCAAATGTGAGTTAATAGAACTTTATAACCAAAAAATGTAAATAACCAAAATAATCAAAATAATTAAATCAAATCAATATGAGATTAAAATGGAATGGAATCTGGCGATTCGCTGCGTCTCATCCTGTTCTCCTCTTTGCAGGTCCGTGACGTGATGGACCGTGGCGTTCAGGACGTGTCCTCTCTGGGTCAGGAGGAGGCTCTGATCCAGCAGGCCGAACACAGGCTGCAGTTTAAAGAGAGACAGCTCCTATCTCTCCGTGAGAAACAGCTCCCCGCTGTCTCCGAGGAGCGCCAGAGAGCCAGCGAGCTCCTGGAGAGAGCGAGAGGGGGAACAGGCTCTCCTGGTTTGGACAGAAGTTCAGAAGAAATGGACAAAGAACTGGACGAGACTCTGTATCAGGTAACACTCTCAAAACTCTGGTCCGTCAGATGGTCTCATCCTGACGTTACTCGGCCAGAATAAGCTGCAGTGTTTTCGTTATTTGAAATAACTTAAACTTAAGAAAAATGAAAAAAAAACTTAAAGGCAGGGTATAGGTGATTTGTTCCAGAATTTATTTTTGTTATGCAGGTTGAAAGTCAACATCCTGATAGCAATCACTACATTAAGTGGTCTAAATGTATTTATATGTATATATATATATCGTCTAAAGGCCCATACACACCGGGACGAATATCGGCGCGCGTTATTCGCCAGCGTTTTTCAACGCGTTTTTTGTGTTCACACCCAAGCGATTTTCGCTGACGATGAGCCGAGTGAACATGCAAATTCATTCCCTGACATTAGATGGCGCTTAATGTAAAACAGAAATACAATACCACTCCATAACAGTCTATACTCTGCAATACCACTCCATAACAGTCTATACTCTGCAATACCACTCCATAACAGTTCTCTTTTAACAAGATTTTTGTAGTCGCTGTCGCGTTTGTCATATAGTTCTTTATGTTCCGACACCAACGAGACCAGCAGCTCTACATTCATCTTGCCTTGCATCTTCCTCGTCTTATTTCTTCCCGGCAGTGTCTGTCTATGGGCAGTGTAGACGCTACTTGTATATCTTCTTCGCTGTTACGTATGTGTGCTCGACAAGACCGTTTTGTGTTTGAGCGCCCCCAAGTTGTGTTTTACTGTAACTTCAGAAGCTCCAGACACGTGAGCAAAAGCGCCAATCTCATTGGTCGGATAGTTTTTGACGCGGCGCGTCAAACCAAAAAAACGAACCCGAGGCGTTTAAAAAAAAATTACGCTTTTACGCGTGCCGTTTTTCGCGTCGGTGTGCACACTCACATTGGCGCCCTTTGTTTAGTCACGAGGCGTTAAACGTCGGCGAATATCGCGCACGAAATTCGTCCCGGTGTGTACGGGCCTTTAGGAAGCGTAGGACCATAAAATGTTCGTTCAATCATTGAATTTGGTCCGAATGCAATGATACGTGTCCTACCTGCCTATCAGCGAATGTATTGCCACACCTCATCATATCACACGTCATCAGTGCGTTTAATGCTATGCAGAATTAGACAGACGTCAGTCACTGAGCAGCGCAAACAAAACAGCAGCCGTCTTTTACAGTTCCTCCTGAACCAAAACAACCAGCTGATGCTGCGTTCACACCATAACTACTGTAATTTGGAAGAGACGGAAACCTGTGACGTTATACTCAGATCAGTTCATGACTCGAATTTATGCGTTTCTGTGTCAACACTATCAACGCTGAAATGAATCTGCAGCAGTCAGGTGGTACAGGTCAGAGCTCTTTAAAGCAACACTAAGTATCATTTTTTACCTTAAAATAATGTTTCCAAAATCGTATCAGTGGTTCATCAAGTCGTAACAGGGTGAAAGGCACTTCTGGATTCTGGATTTCAGCCCTATATATGCTATAACCACACTTTGCAAGTTTGCCAAACCGGGTCGCGTTTCTGTAGTTCGAATGAGACATAAGAAAACTACAAATTTGACTTGCTTTACGTCAAGCATTACAATAGTCATTATTTAGTTTTTCTTCGTTTCTGATGTCGCAATACATCATGCTTTCCTGAAATCATGCAACATACTCTACCTTGTCTGTGGACATCGTTCATTCCAAAGCCTGTGCTGGATAAACAGCGAGTGTGTGTGTGCGACAGTAGACTGCGGGCGGCGAAATTATTTACGACAGCGGTAATGGACAATTCCGCTTCCAACCTGTAGGGCAACCGAAGAGGAAAAGTTCCTTAGTGTTGCTTTAAGTTGTTTGTTCATTATTATTGTAACTTTATTTGCTTTGAGACATGAGGTAGTTTAAAGCCGTCTCTCGTGACGCGTTCATGTGTTTTGAAGGAGGCGTGGTTTTTCGGAGACGCTCTGAAGGGAGGGTGGGATCTCATGCTTTCAAAGCTAACTAGCTAATTGCTAGCCTTCTCCGAAAGTTGCCTACCCTAGCTTTAAACTTTTACGAAATTTTGAAATGTTGTTTTTGGTTGAAGTTGAAGTACTAAAATGATTAAAACTGAAATAAAAATAAAGCTAAATAGAAATATTAAAAACTCATAAAAGTAACAAAAGCACAAAACAATTTTTTTTTATGAAAACTGGAAAAAAAGAAAGAAAGCTAATTCAAAATATTAAATATAATAGTATATAAATGATACAAAAATAACACTAATATTGCTGAAATATTTTTGTGAATTTAGAAACATGACAGAAGTTCAGCTGTTTTCAAAACTGTCTATTTTTTCCTGTTTTTCCAACAAGTAATGGTTTAGTTTAGTCAGTGTGGCAAAACACAAAATTAAACTTCATTTAAATGAATCAGTTCCAAAAAAACAGATTCACCAAATCATTAGAGTCATCATTCTAGTTTTCCTACAAATCCCAGCATGGCATTTGAGCAAACTCCTCTAGTACAGACATCTATGATAATACCTCAAATCATGCTGGTGGTTTGGAAGGTTGAGTTTGTTTTTTACAGTGACCAGACATATTATTTTCCTCTGGCTATAGATACAATGAGAGTTACAATTCCTGTAGACTTACGTTGAAGGAGGAAGTTGAGCAATATCTGGATACCAGAATATCAGAGACTTGTTTAACTTATTTAAACCCAATATTTTTTTTCACCCTAAGCACTTGTTTCAGTAGCAGCATCTCACAACCTGTCCTTTATCTTTCTCTGCTGTGTGTTTCTTCTCTGCAGGTTGAGAAGGAGCTGGAGGAGAAGGAGGAGCGCTTGTCTCAGTACAGCGCGAGCGCAGAGCAGTTGCAGCAGCTGCAGCAGTCGTACGAGTTCACTGCAAACGTGGCCCGACAGGAGGAGAAGGTTCGCAGGAAGGAGAAGGAGATCCTGGAGTGGAGGGAGAAACAGCAGCGGGAGGCTCTGGAGCAGGCGGTCGCGCGTCTGGAGCGGAAACACTCGGCCTATCGCAGGAGCCTCAGCCTGGAGCCGGACCCTGAAGGGCCCCGCAAGAGGTCACAGTCCGCACTGGGACAGAGCACTTCCAAGTTTACAGGAACACAAGACCCGGACCAGGACAGGTGAGGGCTAGTGTTTTTTGGGAGCACACTAGCACTGGGGTTTTCCTTTTCAAACTTTGTGATGCGAAGGACCCTCAAATACGAAGATCCTCTTGTGGGACCCTATTCATAAATATAAAGGTAGCTGAGCTGTATATTTTTATGTATAAAAATCCATTTATAGAAGAAGAAGGAGTTTAGAAAGAAGAAGAATATTAAATTATACTGTGTAAGAACATGATTAAGGTAATGGTAAAAACTTTATTAATCCCATTTAGAACATTTTCATGCCAGAACACTCACATTAAACATAAAATCCTCTAAAAAAACAAACATAAATGCATAATAATTCTAATAAATTCACATAAATATAAACCTCCCATAAGCATCAAGGCAATATATGTTTATATTTTTTCATGCTGTGTGTGTGTATATATATGTATTTGCCAAATAAATTAGTATATGGTATTTGCCAAAAAAATTTACTTAGGGTTAGCTTTATGTAGTCAGTGTACTAAAATAAATTATTAAAATATGATCTGGAAAATATTTACTTTTTTATTAAATTGACAAGTGTGTCTGAAATTGGCACTTAAATTTTTTCCCAAAAAGAAAATATTTAGAAAATAAAAGTAAAATAATTATAATTAATGTAATTAATTATAATTAATTAACAAATTTCTGACTGGTCTTTAGAAAGCAGGATGAAATACTATTACATTTATTTAATTAATGTGAATGTGAAAAATAATCACGCTAAGCATATAATATGTAATTAAGATTTTAAGTGCAGACATGAACTATAACAGCCTCAAAAAATGTACTTTAAAAATAAATAAAAACAAACTCGAACCCTAGGACCCCCTTGCGGCCCCCAGGGGTCTCTAGAAATGAATGTGATCAATCCAGAGCTCTTATCCTTCTGATTTTATTGTGGATGTTTCTCAGGATGGAGCGAGAGATTGCCCAGCTGAAGCAGAGGATCAGTGAGAGTGAAGGATGTGTGCGGAGTCTGAGCGTGAGCGGAGAGGAAAAGAACAATGTGAACCAGTCGCCCGTCAGCCCCATGCAGACCCTCCCCAGCGTACTGTCTGTGGGAGACGAGAGGTGCGCACGCTGCTTAGTGCTCTCGAACACGCAACATGTTGGACAGTTTTACTGCTCGCTTGTGATTTGGCCAAGCAATGCTGGACTGTTCCTTTAATGACTCGTTTCTCCTTCAGGATAAACATGTATATTGAAGAAGAGGTGCAGCGGAGGCTGCAGAAACTGAACCTGCTGAACAGAGAGAACAACAACACACTCTCGCTGTCCTCAGACTCACTGCAGGTATATGACTACAGCTCGCACAGTCACTCACTTTAAACTGCTACAGCTATAGTCTGGAGACTAGGAATTAAGTGTGAAACCACCAGAAAGTCTTTTGCAGTCAATAGTTTTGTCGTCTTTTGTTTTGTGTGACCCTGTTACCACAATGAGCATTTATTGTCCTATGGTCACACTTTAATTTTTCAATTTCTATTAGTATTGCATCCTTCTCATGGGCATTTAATAATTTTTTGACTTTTCAGTGTGTTAAATATCTTCTTTTTTTTTGCCCATTTTTTAAAATAGATTTTTTTCGCTTCCAGTCCTTGTTAACAATTTTATATATATATATATATATATATATATATATATATATATATATATATATATATATATACATTAACAATGATTACATACAAAATTAATAGTAGTTATTAAGTTTGATGTGGTTTGAAATTTGGTAAACTGTGCTTGAAAAAAAGATCGGTATATCGAATTGCCTAATAATTATGCCAGCACTATTATATATATGTGACCCTGGACCACAAAACCAGTCACATGGGTACATTTTTTGAAATTGAGATTTGTGCATCATCTGAAAGCTGAATACATAAGCCATTCCATTGATGTATGGTTTGTTAGGACAGGACAATGTTTGGCCGAGATACAGCTATTTGAACATCTGGAATCTGAGGGTGCAAAAAAATCTAAACATTGAGAAAATCTCCTTTAAAGTTGTCCATTTGTGTTCGCGATTGTGCTGCATCCACTCACAAAAATAAATGTTTTATATATTTACGGGAGGAAATTTACAAAATATCTTCGTGGAACATGATCTTTACTTAATATCCTAATGATTTTTGGCATAAAAGAAAAATCGATAATTTTGACCCATACAATGTATTGTTGGCTATTGCCACAAATACACCCGTGCGACATGTGACTGGTTTTGTGATCCAGGGTCACATACGTATACAGTGCCTTGCGAAAGTATTCGTACACCTTAATTTTTTCACATTTTGTTATGTTGCTGCCTTATGTTAAACTACTTTAAATAACTTTTTTTTCCACATCAATCTACACTCCATAAACCATAATGACAACGCAAAAAACTGATTTGTGACAACTTTGCAAACTTATTAAAAGGGAAAGACAATCAAATTAGCCAAAGCTTTCAACATTTTATCCACAGAGATTTCTGTGCAGGCACACATTGTGGGAAAATAGTTTAATGTCTCCCTAGTCATGCACAAGAGACACATTGTTTTTGGCACCAACACAGTTGTTTAACTCTACAGGAGGAGGAGCAGGATAGTGACGGTAGCTCTGTTAGATTGACGGATGAGGTAAGCACAGGCCTCAGCCAATCAGCACCAGCTGAGTGGACTGTGATTTGCATGATCCAGCCTTAATGATTTGCATATTGCCCACAATCTCTGATGTCAATAGATTGGGTCTTTCCTCTGCGGTTTTCCACTTTGGGAGCATGCGGCCTGCCCACTGATTTCTTGTGTAAATGCATTTGCTGTTGCTGCAATGATTTTTTTTCTGTTCCTAGACATGTTCCTTGATCAACATGTTTCCTAGTCCTAACCCTACCCATATCTTATTCCTAAAATCAGAGGGAAATGATAGGTGAATAACACTGATGTAGAAACATCTAACCCTTGCTGTAAGCCTAAACTTGACATTAACTGTATCCCTCAAATCTGATTGGTTGATTGGAATCTTTTTCCAGGATCTACAAAGATGTTGATCCAAGAACATGTTCTACTTGGTTGAATCACATTCACTGTTTCCATCCATCTATTTTTATTGAAATTTTGGGATATTGCATAAAAACACTGGATGGAAATACCAAGATGCGCATAAATTCTAAAAATGGGGGGGAAAAAAACGTATGTGCTCAATTGAGTCGGATAAAAAAAAAAATTATCCGATAAGAACTACGATTGAAACACCTTTTTCTTTTCTTTTTTTCTTCTTTTTTATAAATCCTTCAATGCGCAACAAAAAACTCATGTGACTTTGCCTAACAGAGGATGTGATTGGATAACTGGACTGACCAAAATCGCATCACACAGCATCTCAGATGTTGGTTTGGTCGTTCTGAAATCCCTGAGCCAAAGTCTGTCTTCAGAATGATTTGGTTTAATTCCCTCCCAGAAGCGATATTCCACTTTAATTCCAAGTTAAATTTGCAACATTGGATGGAAACATAGCTATTCATACGAAATGACAAACAAGTACTCGCTTGACCCCTGAAATCAGCTCCGTTGAGTTATGTGTGTGTCATTTTGTGACCCTAATAAACTCAATTTCAATCTCTCAGGACAACGATAAAAAACGCTTGGATCCACGCAAACTGAAATACGAGGTATGATCTTACTGTATGTGTTTAGGGAATGATATTTCATTAGCATGTTTTCTGACCGTCACTGGCCGTCTTTCCACAGCGACTGGTGTCCATTCCCCTGGATCCGAGTCCAGAGAATCTTAAAGATCCTGTGAAGATCAGTATTCCACGTCACGTCCTGTGCGGACAAGGCAAAGACGAACACTTCGAGTTTGAAGTCAAGGTTTGTCTGCGTTTTATAGTCTCAGTCAGTGCAGTATCTATGAGAATTGTCGAATTGACCATCCGGCGACCTCCACTGAATAAAAAATCTCTGTACATGAAAATCTTTGATGACTTGGTGTTTTGCGTCTGTGTTCAGATCACGGTTTTGGATGAAACATGGACGGTGTTTAGAAGATACAGTCGTTTTCGGGAGATGCACAAGTCTCTGAAGCTGAAATATCCAGAGGTATGACCTACATGTACACATGGAAACATGTTATGGGTTTGATTCCCAGAGAGTGCACGTACTTATGAAATATAAACCTGGAATCTGGGCTTGACATTAACACCTGCCAAATGCGGGTGTATTTCAGCAGCGGTGTGTAACGCAGTCACTCCTATAGCCACTTTGGCAGGTTGAATTTTATACATAATACATACATTTTTCAATTGTAGTCTATTAAAAAGGCATCTGAAATAATAAAGTGCAATGTAGTGTTGTCAAAAAATATAGATTTTTCAATACATATCAATACTGAAATATCTGAAACGCTTTTAATACTCATTTTCCACAGAATAGATACACAAGACTCTTTCTCTCCCTCTCATCTCTCCGATAAACCCGCCTCCACTCACTCACTCCTTTCATTCGCTCCAGATGAATATTGTTGCTGTTACAGGGCTTGAATTTCGGTGTGGGATTGCACTTATTGCGCATAACTGTACGCATTCTTGCAGATTTTGTGCTCTCACCCAAAGTGCGGCACATAAAGTCGCCTCTCAGGACTAAATTGAGTTATTTTTCGCTACTTATTGCGCTTAAACAGTAAAATACACACAAAATAATGTCACTTGACGAGTATTCATGTAAACACAGTCAGTTATGTTTTAAGTGAAAGAAAACACACGTGTAACAGTATAATGGATGCGTGCGTCAGGTCTTAAAGTGACAGCAGCCTAATATTCCTGCTGCCAAATAATGAGATAATATAAAAAATATCTAAATGGCAGCTTTTCCCCTTGGTATCGATGTCAAAATTGTGGTCAGTGAAAATGCGGAGTGGCTTATAACTTTTAGACTTAGACACTAACCACAGTGGCTGGTGAGCAAAAAAGTTACTGTCTAGCCCTGCCTGGAATACATCATAAGTTGCTTTGGATAAATGCATTAACATAAAAGATTAAATTCATTTCAGATCAAAAAATGTATGTATGTAACTTGTATGTATGTATGTATGTATGTAAAAATGTTAATGATTATTATTATTATTTGAATAAATGTATTTCATCAACCCCAAATAATTAAATAATAAGCTTAAAGAAAAGTTAAGAACATTTGTAGGACCATACATTTATTTTGATTGATTTATGCATTATTTCTGGATAAATGCAAAAGATTACATTGATTTTAGATCAAATTTATTCATGTAACCTGTCAATAAAAAATAAAAAAGTATCATTATTTTAAATATTTATATTTAAAAAAAATGTATCATTCCTATAAATATATTTCACACCAAAATGATTAAATATTTTGCTCAAAGAAAATATAAGGAAATATACAGTAAGATCATCCATTCATTTTTTTCCCCACTTGATTTTATTTAAATATAATCTTGCCTTGTTTTCGTGAGATTCACCCAACTATGGAATATATATTTTAATTTGTGAATGTCTTGTTCTAGCTCGCGGCTTTGGCCTTCCCTCCCAAAAAGATTTTTGGAAACAGAGACGAAAGAATGATTGCGGAGCGCCGGAATCAGTTGGAGGTAATCAGATGTGTTTACTGTCATCCACCTTTGAATGAGAAGGTGTTTTTCTAATCTAAGATGCCATTGTGTTTTCCCAGCAATACCTGCGGAACTTCTTCCATGTGATGATGACATCATCCTCCTCTTCTCCTCTGAGAACGGACGAGTGTGGATTACAACTCTCCAAACACGCCGTGTGCAACATCTCTCCTTTCTTTAAGAAGGGAGTGTTCGACTACAGCAGTCACGGGACGGGCTGACACACACACACACACACACACACACACCAATAAAACACACAAACACTAATTTACATGAACTTTATGCAGTTCTCTGATACACACACACACACACACATAAATACAAACCGAGAAAGTCATTTTACCCTAAAATCAAAGGGAAAAAAATAAGAAATTATATTCTCCATTTAAAAAAAAAAATCATTGTGACATTATTTGCATGACAATTAAGCACGTTTTACTTTTGAGGGTTTTTTTTTGTAGTTTGTTATTCTGGGGTGATTCAGAATTTGTTTACTGTATTCACGTTAAAATTACTAAAATATTTTTTATTCTAAAAAATACAACCAATGCTACAATACTTTACAATCACTTTAAATAATATATAATTTTTATTTATTTATATTGTCATGTAAATAATATCATAATGGAAACAATCCTAATAATAATAAAAAAAATCTGCTTTTTATTTTATTTTGATTTTGAGGTGAAATAAGACCTGGATACACTCGTATTCTCATGAACACACTCAGGAAAGTTGGAAATCAGGTGAAGGAGGAATGAGAAAAGATTGAAAAAAGGATCCAAAGTAGATGTAAATAGTTTTGTTAGTGCCTTGTTGGCTGTAATTGAGCTTTAAAATGCATCAAAGAAAATGAATTATGTTAATATGACAACTGATGTTCACCATAACCTGCTTCAAACATCTTGTGTTTACATCGAGGACCATGAAGCCTTTTTCTGTGGACGAACAGGACGTCCTGTAGCTGCTATTTGGGTTTGTGATTCACTTGAAACCAAGTTCATGTTTAAGTTGCTGCATATAATGAATCGCCACTGCTTTGCTTTGTTGTAACTGCCATTAATGAGAACGGAGGCCTCTGATTGGCTCCAATCCATATATACTCATTATCATCCATTATACTCATGCTAACATTTAGCAGATGTGTTTTTTAATAACCACTAAGAGGTCAAAGCTCACAAAATGCCACATGTACCGTGAGCCAATGTCTTCCAGAAACCGAAATCGAAACGATTGTCCCGCTCGCTGCCCTGGACGCAGTTAAAGGGCTTTTAATGTAGAATATGCTGCAATTTGAATTTGGAGAAAGATTAATGTTCAGCACTATAAAGCCATATGTATATGTAAATGTATTGTACACTTGATCTGTACAGAGGAGCTTGATCTCATGATGTTTGAAGGAAAGGGATAGTACTGTTATATTAGCCCTTGGGAGTTTCTTGAGCTAGTTGGGCTGTAGAATACTTTATAAGAGTGCTGAGTGTAAGATGTATACATTTTTAAAACAATGTTTTCATTTGCTTTTTTTATTTCTGAAACTGAATGTAATCACTTGTGAGTAACATGATTTGGTAACTCAGTTTTAGAGAGTAAGGCAAACTGTTTAGCACCATATTAAATTCATGGTTTATTTATGTTGGAGTACATTTGTCAAACAAGCTTTTGCAAAAATACAGTTTGTTGATGCAACATTTCAGTGTAATCATGTTCATGTAAGTAAAGCAGATCCTTAAAAGCACGTACGTTGATTTGAGGGATGAAACTTGACTCCTAGGACTTGTCACTGGTTTTCTGGTGGTCGGTCTGAAGTTTGTCTATTTTTGATAGATCCGCGAACGAGACATTCGCCGAACCCCGTTTTGCTGGTTTCGCCTGTAAATTCATCACAAGATGGCAAAATCAGAATCTGACTACAGTTCCACTTTTGGAGGAATGTGATTGGCTGTGGTTTGTTCCATTCTGACCAATGAAAATGCAACAGACCTGAGAATCATGAGGCTTCCAGCCAATCATGTAGAGGATCTGAAACGTGGCTGGAACTGAGCCGTCTTCATTGCCGTACATCTCTAAAAGAAATGACACAATATCTAGGGTCATCAGTCTCATTTAAGTAAAGAAAACAATTTAGCGTTCAAGCCTTATTGAATCCATTGGCAAAGACAATATTTGACGGTCCAAGATACTTCTGCTATAATGACAAAACTGCTAATTTTCTTTCTTTCTTTTTTTCACAGTAACTAGGAGTGGCAATATAATATAACTAAATAACCTAATTATAAATAATAAAAATTCTATAATTCCAATAACTGAATGTTCTTCATAGTTTACACTTTTTATTACTTATGAATCTACATTACTTCTTGATTAAATATCAATTTTCTACCCGATGAAATGTTATGGCTTGACTAAATTTATATAAAAATGCAAATATAAATTATATTCATTATAAATTACTTAAACTTTTCCAGGTCTATAAATCACACTTTTGAAAAATGTCCTCATAGATTTTCCAAAATCATTAGAATTACACGATTACGTCTTGCATCCTGATTTTTAACCATTTAGGCTTTTTTTAAAACATTGTTTTATCTTATTTTAATGCATCAATCTTTCTGCCTCCTGGTTGAAAACCACTATTCTACGTAGAATTATAAGTGTTAACATAATAAATATATAATAAATAAAAAAAATACATGGAAATTTAAATTGTCATTACAATGTTAATTTAAAAATATAGCTGCGAGCAGCGATTGCGGGCCCAAGCCGGTGGCACCGCCACCCTGGTGCCTTTAAAGCCACCGGGGTGGCGGTGTCACCGGCTTGGGCCCTCCATCGCTGCTCGCAGCTATATTTATATATATATATGTAAATATATAAATGTAACAAAAAAAATACATTATATATATGTAACAATAAATAAATAAATACATACATACATACACACACACACACACACATATATATATATATATATATATATATATATGGTGTGCGTCCACGGCGAGGAACGGGCAGAGAAGAGCGAATGTTTTTTAGTTCATTCCTACTTCCATAGGAATTCATTGAAAACGCTCGCTCTGCACCATTATCCATGTCAGTGCGGACGAACATATTTTACTTTCGTTTTTAAGTTAGCAATTCAAAAGCCCCCAGCGGTGTCACACGTTGATTAACCAGTGGTAAAATATTCCTCACCGTCACATACCGGTACCTAGTATATTTTATATAGATACAATAGGCCTACCTGACTTTGAACACAAGAGGGCAGTATAGCACTATGAATGACATAATTTTTATTTATTTTTTGGACTAAAAAAACATTCTGGATGTTTTTAAACTTAAACAATTATTAAATTGAAAAAAAAAAAGAATAAAATGGGTTTAGTTCTGATATTTGTATAATTATATATAGAAATAAATGGTGTATAATTACATTTTTAGAAGATAGGAGGTTTTTAGTGTTTCCTTTTTTGACATTACTTTAATCCCTTGCCATAGCAAAACCGTTTGAGATATTTATTATCTGTTTACAATTTAGCATCTTTAATGTATTTTCATCATGTTGAAAAAGTTTGGTGGGAATAAAATAAACCACTTAAGAGGAGTGGGTGAAAATTCAGAGGCTGATTTTGCAAAGAAATCCACATTCAAACCAAAATATCTGACTTCCTGTTGCTCGGAGCTAATTACTGTAAATTAGAAAATTGTCCGGCTCGAGGAGACCAATATGCGTACTGATTTTTGTGACTGTACATAAAATTAACCCCCCCACTTTTGTCAAAAGCATTTTGAAAGTGACACACTTCCTGCTGCCAGTTGGTGAAAGAGAAAAAAAAAAAAAAAAAAAAAATAATAATAATAATAATACTTCCGGAAACAATAGGGCCTTCGCCCTTTCAGGGCTTGGGCCCTAATAAATAATATTATTACATAATATTAGTTACGTTTCCATCCAAAGATGTAAATTTAACTTGTGCGCAGGATTGGAGTATCGTATAAAACATGTGCGAATAAAGCACAGTTTGCATCCCATGTGTTCAAGAGAACAAAATCATCACTTCTGTGGAAAATATCTGTAATGAAGAGGCCGCCTCAATTGAGTGCATGTTTTATGCGCATTCTTACAATTTATGCTAAATCTTGCCGTTTCCAAACTTTCCATCCAGCGTTTTTATGCGATATATCAAAACTTGCATAAAAATAGGTGGATGGAAATATAGTTACATTTGAGTGAATTCTGTGCAGTTTGTGGTTTGCGGTCTCACCTTTATAAATGGCAGCAGCCGCCAGTATAGTGTCTCTTTGCAGGAGTGACTTCCTGTTCCACGCACAGTTGCTCTCACCCATACCTGAAGCGGATGAATAAACCATAAACACATTCTCCTTCAGTTTAAAATCAAATCACCAAATTTATAAGATGCAGAGTTTACCTTGTAAATCACTCATGACCTCCAGCATACCAGGGTAATGGACCTGAACCTCATCAATGTCCTGGATTACAACACAATAATGAGCCTCAATATAATCACTCATAATTCAAATCAAACAGATCCCTTAAAATGCAATATATAAACAGTGACTGCAATAAAGCACTGTGGATTATGTACAGTAGTGGCCAAAAATATTTATTTTTAATGACCGTACAATTTGATTAAACCATCAAAATATGAGGATAATCTTTCTGATTTTTAAATATGAGGTAAGAATAAAACACTAAACTTGATTCTGACAAAGTTATTTGGCGAAAAAGGCAAATTAGCAACTAGCTTGACTCAAAATAAAACGACTACACAATATGCTTACAAAAGCTTTAACGCATTTTGAATAACATTTGAATAAAGGGTGAAGATGTTGGACCTCACTTTTGGCCACTACTGAAGCTGAATCTATGAATTGAGATGTATTCGAGTACTCGTACCACAGTGAGCATGTTGAATCGGGCCTGTCCCATCAGGTTGCCCAGGTCAGTGACGGCTGTGTAGGGTGAGATATGGGGCGCAAACCCGCCCTCCCTCTCCAGCTCGGCTAACTGCAGAGAACATCGCAGCTCGTAGAGCGTCTCACCGCCAACCATCGCTCCAATGAACACGCCATCTGGCTTCAACACATGGTGGATCTGAGCGACAAAAAGAGGGAATTTCGGTTTATTTTGTACCTACGCACCACAGGAACGCACACTTGCTTAGATCCTCATACCTGTCTCAAAGCTCCGGGAAGGTCGTTGATCCAGTGCAGACTGAGGAGACGAATACGGGTTTATAAATGAGAGTTCATCTTTACATTTCCCATCATGCACTGGGGTGGTACAGTACCTCAGGCTGCTGAGCACTAGGTCAAATGTGTTTTCTTTAAAGGGCAGGAACTCCTCATCTGCCACAACACAGTGAGTAGGAATCTCACATTCCCTCCTGTTCCTCTGAAAAACAAGGAGGAGAAAGAAGGTTCAAGTAAATGTAAGTGTTAAAAAGTTTGGGGTCTGTAAGATTTTTTACATTTTTGATGTTTTTGAAAGAAGTCTCTTCTGCTCACTAAGGCAGCATTTATTTGACCAAAAATACAGTAATATTGTGAAATATTTTTAGAATTTAAAATAACTGTTGTCTATTTGAGTACATTTCTTTATTTCTCATAAAAAATTTAATTTATTCCTGTGATCAAAGCTGAATTTTCAGTCTTCACTCTTCAGTGTCACATGATCCTTCAGAAATCATTCTAATATGATGATTTGCTGCTCAGGAAACATTTCTGATTATTATCAATGTTGAACACAGTTGTGCTGCTTCATATTTTTGAGGAAACCGAGATATATGTTTCCAGGATTCTTTGATGAAGAGAAAGTTCAAAAGAACAGCATTTATTTGAAATAGAAATATTTTGTAACATAAATGTCTTTACTGTCACGTTTGATCAATTTAATGTGTCCTTGCCGAATAAATGTATTCATTTCTTTCTTTTTTTTAATCTTACTGACCCGAAAGGTTTTAACGGTAGAATCATGGGTTACACAATAAGTTCCAACTGCATATCAATGAAATAAAGACGTGTGCAATCTCTTACCAGGGAAGAGTCTGAGACGTCTGTTAAGAAGAGACGTTCAACAACCTCCTGAGAAGAGAGCGAAACAGTGTCACAATTAGATGGAAACACAGAAAGGAATAATTTACTTGTCTTCATGTCATTCCAAACCTGTATGACTTTCTTTTTAAGAACACAAAAGGAGATGTTGCAAAGAATGTTCACGCTGCTCTTTTCCATGCAATAAAAATACATAGTGATGAGGGAATGTCAAGCTTCTAGTGTCTTAAAACCAATATAGCACACTAGGAGCTCGACAGCCCTAGTCTCCATTCACTTTCATTATATTTCTGTCATGACAACTCTCTCGAGTGTTTGGGATGGTAATGGACATGATAATGTTTATATATTTGGTCTTGGCGAAATAGCTCTGTTATGCTGCTGCTATACAATATAGCATATATGAATTACCCATAGCAAATCTATACAGGTGGAGCTGGGGAAGGTGGAGGGTTTCTGAAAGCGCACTGCAAACTGCTACAGCAAGTATTTGAATGTTGAGCAGCGAGCTCATTGGCTACTGATACAGCAGGAACCAATCAGCTGTGCCCTATAGAGAATGATGTGATTGCAAGCAGGTTGAGTTAAGGACCTATTAGCCTGCGCCATCGAGAGTTTCATGACAGAACTTTGTATGAAAAGAGTAATGTCAACATTCGTCAAATTATCCTATGTAAAAAAAACAAAAAAAACATGAAGTTAAGTAAATTGTGACAAATCTTAATTTTTCTTTAACAATGCCATTCACTGTAACATTAGGAACAGTTCTACCTTACTCAAATGCTCTGCGATGTGACTCTTCCCAGATCCTACATCCAAAGCCAGAGGGAAAGTCCTGCGATGACATTTAGGGGATCAAAAACTTACATTTTGTTATTTTCTCACCCTCATGTTATTCAAAACCCACATGACTACATTTGTTCTGGTTAACACACAATTCGACATTGCTGTTGCAATGAAAGTGGATGGGGACTGGATTTCTTGAGCTCCCAAAATGCAATAAAAAATAAATGTGTCTGTTCATTACCCAGAGCTATCGTATGAGTTCATCATCAGACTAGAAATATAGCACAAAAGTCGTGTGGAGCACTTTCATGGTGCTTTTTTGGAGGTCAACAGCCCCAGTCCCCATTCACTGCTATTGTGCAGTAAACAGCCGATCGGACATTCTGCTCAACATCTCCTTTTCTATCCCACAAAACAGAATAAAGTCAAACGGGTCTGGAACAACATTACATTAAAAATGTCTGAATTTTTTATTTTTGGCTTAAGAAGTATTCCTTTAAGTTACTTTCTTCTATTAAAACACACTGACTTCCATTGTATCGAAAAAAAGATACTATAGTCAATGATGCCCATCAACTGTTTGGTTACCACAATTCTTCAAAATATCTTCTTCTGTGTTCAGCAGAGGAAGGAACTTCATGCAGGTTTGGAACAACATGAGGATGAGTAAATTATGACAGAATTAAACATTTTGGGTGAACTATCCCTTTAACATGCGTTTAATAATATGTGGACAGTGACCTTGAGACGTCATAAACTCTGTCTGCCACTCTGCTCGCCACCTGCAAACACAATCCATAAAAGCAGAAGTTCACACACACACAGCTTGACTTCTCGTAGAAACAAACGCAGGTATCAGAAATGCATCTATCTCACCTCGTCTCGAAGGTAATCGTATTTGCCGCTGTCCAGTAAAGATGATGCCCATTCTTTCTGCTTGCGCTTCATGTTCCTGTCAAACACGTTCATCGCGCCTCCCTGATTGGAGGAGAAACACCTCCATCCTCTCCACACACAGCGGAGGCTTTTCACACTCATATTCATGCTTCCTAATTCATTCTCATTTCAACAGATACATTTCATAACAGTTTCTAACACATTTCATCTGTGTGTGTGCCTCTAAAAACAGAGCTCAGTTTTGCGTCACATAACAGGGAGATATGAGGTAAAATGTGGAATGGATCAGACCATCATACCGGACTGGAACTTGGACCGGAGTCAGTTTAAAGCGATTGTTCAACCAAAAATGACTATTCTATTCTATTCTATTCTATTCTATTCTATTCTATTCTATTCTATTCTATTCTATTCTATTCTATTCTATTCTGTTATGTTATGTTATGTTATGTTATGTTATGTTATATTATATTATACAATGAAAAGCAAAGGGAAAACGTCTAAATATACAGAACAACTTACAAACATAAAAAGTGTGACTTTATTTCAAACTATTTTTTTTATTCTTTAAAGGTTGTAGTACCAATATTGCTAATAGTAATATTAATGATATTTAAGAGTCGTGTTCATATTTTGTGATTTAAAACTGATGATGAATAATGGAATTGACCGAAGATTTTCTTATTTGTACGTTTATTTATATATTTCCAGGTTCAAGCTCGATTAGACAAATCAGTGTTATTTTAGTAGCTTATCTATTGTAGTTTATTAATATTTAGATATTTAGATGAATATTTTCGGTTTGTATTTCAATTTTGTTTAAAGTTTGTGTTTAGTTTTTCTAAATATGTCAATAAAGTTATTATATATATTTTTTTTATTTCAGCCATAGTTTTAGTTATTTTAGTAGCCTACATCAATTAAAACTAAATGTAAACGAAAAATACTGCTTTGGCAACTAGCTGAAATAAATGTTTAAGTTGTTTGTATTTTGTTTTATTTCAGTTAACGTTTATTTTATTTCAAATAACGAAAATTCTTTTTATTTTGTTTTTATTTTTCTATTATTATTTTTAACTGTTTAAATGAAGTACAATAACCCTTCCTCAGCTTCCCACACAGTCGCATATCAAAGACAAGAGGACAGACGCTCGCGTCTGGTGTGTTTTGAACTTTTCGACGCGCCGTAGGAAAAAGAAGGCGGGGTTTCAAAGAGGTCACGGAAGTAGTGAAGCAGTGAAGCATCACGGGAAACAAAACACGTGTGGAGCTGCGCAACATCGCACGAAAAACCAGTAGGTCAGTATTGGCCTTTAAATAACTGTTTGATTTGTTGTGGAGTCCGTTTTGTGCTGAATTCTTGTTTCGTGTCCTGTGCTGTAAATGAACGGCATGCTCAATGGTTTAGTTTGTCATTACAGTCATATATACAATGGAACAAAATGTTTGCTCTGTAAATCACATACACACTGTAAACAAATAATTACAAAACAAAAAAAGAGCATGCATATAGCCTATTGACAAGTATACATTATAAAATACAATGCTCTGTAATAAAAAAATAAAAAATAAATCTACACTAATAAGTACTACAGTAAACATTGTGACAACTAGCCCCACTCTACCCTATTTTTCCTTATTTGTCTGTTTGTTTTGCTATAACATCACTTGTTAAAATCAGTAGTTGGTTTAGTTTATTTCACTATAACGAAACACCCAAGAACCACATTATTTTGGGCTGTCTGTGTAAGAAATATTTCGTGACATTTCTTTAAATGGATATACATTGACAGGTAATTCATATAATTCTAGGCAGCTGGTTTCTCATGAACCTCTTTTGTGTTTTCCACAGGTTAACACTTTCACTCGGTTCTTCCAAATAATCACCATGACTTCCAAAAACACTGCCAGCGGCGATGACCGCTTCTCCAAGGTTAAAAAGGACCCTCGCTTCTGGGAGATGCCCAACAGAGAGCGCAAGGTCAAGATCGACGAGCGTTTCCAGTCCATGTTCCACGACCAGCGCTTCAAGCTGAAGTACACGGTGGATAAACGGGGCCGACCCGTCAACCACACGACCACTGAGGACCTCAAGCGCTTCTACAAGCTCTCTGACTCCGAAGAGGAGGACGAGAACGCAGAAAACACAGAGAAGGAAAAGAAAGCTGATGAGGAAGCTCAGGTTGAGGATGAAGATGAGAGTGATGAATCTGAGGAGGAGGAAGAAGCCGAGAAGGTTCTGAAGTCAGAAAAAGCGAAGAAAAAGAAAGACCCGCTGATAAAGGGAGTGAGAGTGTATGAAGAAGGTACTGCTGATCTAAGTAACTTTTGTTTTGCATAGTTTGTTTTGGATCAATCATCTTAATGTCATTTTGATAAGTAGGTTTATATATTCTTGAGGGGTTCGTTTATGTTATTTATGAATTGAGACCATTTTTATTGGTTTTATCAGATGAAGATGAGAAATCTGGTGTTGAAGAGGATGAAGAAGAAGGTTCTTCTGAAGGTGAAGATGATGATGACGATGAGGAGGAGGATGAGGATGATGAGAGCGAGTTAGATGAAGACGACGAGAAAGGACCTGATCTGGCCAGAGGGAAGGGTAACATCGAGACCAGCTCTGATGAAGACGATGACGATGATGATGATGAGTTGGAGGAAGAGGAGATTGAGCATGACTGGGGAGAGATGTGTAAAGATGCTCCACGCGGTGACAATGTGAGATTTCATCCTAACACTTTATTAATCATACACACTACCGTTCAAACGTTTGAAGTCCGTAAGATTTCTGCTCTCTTCTGCTCACCAGGGCTTCATTTATTTGATCAAAATTACAGTAAAAACGATAATATTGTGAAATATTATTACCATTGTAAATAACAGTTTTCTTTGTGAATATATAGTCAAATTTAATTTATTCTTGTAATTAAAGCTAAATTTTTAGCATCATTACTCCAGTCTTCAGTGTCACATGATCCTTCAGAAATCATTCTAATATGATGATTTGATGCATTTACATTTACATTTACATTTTACATTTATTCATTTAGCTGACGCTTTTATCCAAAGCGACTTACAATTGCTATATATGTCAGAGGTCGCACGCCTCTGGAGCAACTAGGGGTTAAGTGTCTTGCTCAGGGACACATTGGTGTCTCACAGTGGATTCGAACCCAGGTCTCTCACACCAAAGGCATGTGTCTTATCCATTGCGCCACCACCACCCCTATATGCTCAAGAAACATTTATGATTATTATCGATGTTTAAAGCAGTTGTGCTGCTTAATTTCTGTGAAATAGAAAATCTTTAGTAACATTATAAATGTCTTTTCAGTCTTTACTATCACTTTTGATCCATTTAGTATATCATACTTTTGAACGTTAGTATATTTATTAAATGAAAATTATATTTTATATATAATATATTTAACATAATTCATATTATATTAAAATTTAAAATAAAAAATTATAAAATATAACACATTTTCCCCACCAAATTACTCTTTTAGCATAATGCAATTGAAAGAATTATTTAGTTTAAAGAATAATCTTACTGACTTAAGTTTATTTATTAAATGAAAATGATATTTAATATTTTTTGTTATATATAATATATTTAACATTATATTATATTAAAATTGATAAAAAAAAAAAAAAAAAATTCCCCACCAAATATTATACTTTTTTAGAATAATGCAATTAAAAGAATTACTTAAAAAATGTATTTATACATCATGTATCGTGTGTGTTTTAGTGTGTTATTTTCTGTGTGTAGACTACACGGCGGCTGGCAGTTTGTAACATTGACTGGGACAGACTGAAAGCTAAAGATCTGCTGGCTCTCTTCAGCTCGTTCAAGCCCAAAGAAGGCGTAGTGCTGTCTGTAACGGTAACTGTCCCTTCTCTTCCTGCTCTGGCTCCTCCCACAATCCCTTTATCATTTGTGAGTCTGAATGCTTGTCCTGCATTTGTCAGATCTACCCGTCTGAGTTTGGGAAGGAGAGGATGAGTGCAGAACAGACCCAGGGTCCGCTGGAGCTCACCAGCCTCCCGGACGACCCCGACGCAGACACAGAGGAGCAAAGGTACCGCTTTCATCACCTTTCAGCGTCTCTTATTGGGGTTTACAGCACAGAAGGCAATACCAGAATGCATTGCAAACAAACTTAGTCACAAAAAAATGCGTCCTAGATGGCTGACTCTGGTTTAAAACATACTTCTAATTCATTCTATACTAAAAACCGGAATTAAAATGTGACTTTTTCACCCAGTGCTGTGTGTTTTTATGGTTATCAGAGTAGTGTGTGCTGTGTTGCATGCTACACTGATAGATAAAAAAGTGATCAAATGATTTTAGCTGTAATGCCGTTCAAGAAGTTTGGGTCAGTCATTTATTTTTCATTGAAATTAATACATTTATTAAGCAACGATGCTTTAAAATCGTAATGGGCCAGTTGTTCAAAGGTAAGCTGATCGGATTTTGGTTATCGGATTGGATCACATCTTGAAAATGGGTTGTTCAAAAGGGAAAGAAGGAATCTGAAATCAGATTAGATCACGGAATCCAATCCTAGTTTTAATCTGGATCAAACCTTCAGTTTGTGTTGTTCAAAACTTGTCAGCAGGATTTTGATTAGGATTTCAAGGTGGATTCCAGGAAGAAAATGTAGTAAAACTTCAAAATTGGTCAAAAATACAACATTTGTATCATGTAACACACACACACACACTCATATTTGTATTTTGCTTTTGATTAGCTTAACTGTTAAAGTAATACATTAGAAGTAGACATTAGGCTACATATTAAGCCTTTCGGTAGCCTACTGTAAAGTAAAAAAGAGATTTTGGCGCCATTAAATAATCCCCAAACAGCTGTAAAAATCAAACAAAAATATTATATTTAATTCAAAGTGTTTTATCACTGTGTCTAAACTACAGTGGCACAATCATAAGAGATGAACCAGTCAAAAGATCGTTGCAAGCGAACACAACGTTTTTTTGGTGAACGCTATACGAAACTTTTCTGAGAGAACGCAAAAGCATTGAAATATTTTTTTTCCCTATTTTTTACATGACCATGTCTCTTTGGGGGTTCCGTAGAGCACCAGTAATACAGATTTGGTAATTGGAAAAAGTTTACATCCAGATCAGAGTGATCCAATCCAATTTTGCTTTGAAAAACCGGCACAAAAGTAAGATGGATTACCTGATCCTGGATAGCAAAACATGGGATTTCCAAATCCAGATCATTTTGATCCAGATTAAACTTTTTGAACAACTTGCCCAATGTTGCGAAATATTTCTATTTCAAATCATTCTATTCATCAAAGAATCCTGACAAAAATGTATCACGGTTTCCTCTAAAATAATGTTTTCAACATGGATAATAATACATTTTTCTTGAGCATCAATTCATCATATTAGATCATATTAGGATCATGTGACACTGAAGACTGAAGAGTAATGATGCTGAAAATACAGCTTTGATCACAGGAATAAACTACATTTTACATGGAAAACAGTTTTTTTAAATTGTATTAATATTTCACAGTATTACAGTTTTTACTGTATTTTTGATCAAATAAATGCAACCTTGTTGTTTAAAAAAAACACACCCTAACTTTTGAATGGCAGTATATAACTGTATATTTCACCCTTTTGATAATATTTCATGTCTTCTATTTTTATATTCACTCTGAATGGTTTTAAAGGACAGTATTATTATTTTCCGATCAGAGGAACCCTCATTTATTTCAGCCCAGTGTTTTATGATGAAGGTCTTCCATGTGTTTTCAGGATTTGCCGGGAGAAAGTGCGTGACTACCAGTTCAAGCGTCTGAGGTATTACTACGCAGTGGTGGAGTGCGAGTCCGTCGAAACGGCGGTGAAGATTTACGAGGAGTGTGACGGCCTGGAGTACGAGAGCAGCTGCTCGATGATCGACCTGCGGTGAGTCCCTCGGAGACATTCAGTCAAAACCTCGGCTGAAAAAGGGCATAAATGTTGTTTAAAAAAACTGAAACCATCAAGAATTCAAATCTGATTACATTTCTAAGAACTTAGCGCTTCATTATCTCAGAGATTTATTTGTCAGTTGTCATTGGTTGATGTTGGTGTCTGTGGGCATTTTCCAGGTTCATCCCTGATGACGTGACGTTTGACGATGAGCCGAAGGACAGAGCGACCGATGTGGATTATGGTTCCTACAAGCCCAAACTCTTCACATCGGCGGCCACCACCACAGCCAAGGTCTGTCACACTGAACACTACACTAGATCTGAGCGCCTGAGCTCGGCGTACAGTAACGTCTGCTGTCCGTCATCAGGTTGAGCTGACGTGGGATGAAACGGATCACGACCGGGTCACTGCTCTCTGCCGGAAGTTCAATAAGGACGAGCTGTTGGACATGGACTTTAAGGCTTACCTGGCCTCCTCCAGTGAGGAAGAAGAGGAGGAGGAGGAGGAGGAGGAAGAGAAACAGACGGAAGGCTAGTGATGACTAAATCGCATCTATCATATGGAAAAGAGCATCCTGTTAAACATCTCCTTGTGCTGGTGAACTTGTAAGTCTGGCTGTCTTTGACATGTTTTGTTGTCTTGAATGTTCAGCTGAGGAGCCGGCTCAGCCTCTTCCCGAGGAGAAAAAGGGCAGTGAGGAGAAGAAGGGCAGTGAGGAGAAGAAGGGCAGTAAGGGGAAGAAGAGCGCAGAGCAGATCGCCAAATACAGAGATCTACTGAAGAGCATTCAGGACAAAGACAAGGGGAACGATGACGCCATGGACATGGAGATCACATGGGTACCAGGTATCAGAGATACTAAAGTTGATTAAGTGTTATGTTTTATATTATTTTTTAATATTACTTTATTTTTAAAAGAACATATTTTACATTATTTTACACCTATTCAGTCAGATTATATTATTAATATTATAATAAATATTTTTAATGGAATAAAATGCTAAAAAAAATCTAATAATTATGTTTTAATGATTGCAGAAAACGATTCTCTATGTAATTATTGTTTCATTATATGTAAAAGTATTTTATTTTATGTTAATAATAATATTAGATATTATTATAGTATTTTATATATATATATATATATATATATATTTATAGATTGTTTATAATTATATTATTAGTAATATAATAATATATATTTTAAGTAAATATAATAAATATGTACATGAATGTGTGAATAAAATATATATAATGTGAAATGAACATAATAATATACATATTTAAAAATGCTTTGACTAGACATTTTTGTTTTTAATTGTGTATATATATATATATATATATATATATATATGTATGTATGTAAATATAAACTATTACAAACAAAATAAATATATGATAATTATATATATAATTATAGAATATGTATATATATATATATTTATATTATAGTATTCATTATATATATTATAATTGCTTATGATTATTAATTATATATTTTAAGTAAATATAATAAATAAGTACATAAATGTGTAAACAAATTATAAAATGAACAAAATAATATATATATACATATATAAAAATAATATTTTTAATAACATAATTTTTTTTAAAGTTTAATTTTGTATTATATATAAACACAAACATACATTATATATATATATATATATATATATATAAGTAAATATAAACTATCAAAAAATATATATAAATATAATATATATATATATTTTATACATACTGTATGTTAATGTTTATGTTATTTTATTGTTTTTAGGACTGAAAGAAACAACCGAGAAGCTCGTGAAGAAGAAAATGTTGGGCAAAGATACACTGTCTCCGTGGGAGGAATATCTGCAGAAGAAAAAGGAGAAAAAGAAAGAGAAGAGGAAAGGAAAGAAGGTAAACGTGTCACTGAGGAATAATCATTCCGTTCGCCCTTCATTTCTGTGCTTCTGACTCACTCATACACGGTCTCTCTGGTGCAGGACGCGCTGGAGGCGGAGCCTGCGATCAGTGATGATGAACTTCCTGCTAATGTTGACCTCAATGACCCCTTCTTCTCAGAGGAGCTCGGCGCGACAGGTTAGCCTGCGCTTTATTCCCCTCACACTTCAACACATTCAACATGAGGGAGATTAAACCATGAGGTCAATTCTATTGCAGCGTCCCTGGAAAACAAAAAGAACAAGAAGAGCAGGAAGAAGGATGAGGAGAGGACACCAGAAGAACAGGAAGAGCTGGAGAGACGGAGGGTACGTTTCTGTCACAACGTGTGTTTCTGGGTAATGTATCATGATGACCAGAACTGTGTCTTGATTTGCAGGCCGAGATGGAGCTGCTGATGGCTGACGATGAAGACGACAAGCACAAACATTTCAACTACGACAAGATCGTAGAGCACCAGAACCTGAGCAAGAAGAAGAGGAAGAAGCTCCTGAAGAGCGACACGCCACTGGAGAACGACGACTTCAAGGTCAGAGTCTCACAGAGTCACTCTTTTAGATTTTCAGGAGAGAAAAGATTTGGTTTTTGTGTGCATGCAAATCAGAGTTTTGAATCGATTCTCTGAACTGATTCTGAAAAATGAATCAAACTTGCCAACTCTAACTATTTCTGCCATGGTTCTCCAGGTGGACGTTCACGACCCGCGCTTCCAGTCTATGTTCACGTCCCATCTTTACAACCTGGACCCGTCCGACCCGGCCTACAAGAAGACCAAAGCAACGCAGAGCATCTTAGAGGAGAAGCTGCGGCGCAGAGAGGAGGAGCACCAGAGACAGGAGGAGACGCTGAAGAGCAGAGCCTCACAGGAGAAGATCACAGCAGAGACTTCATCCGCCACTAAAGTCATGGACTCCAGTTTATCACTGCTTGTCAAATCCATCAAGAACAAAACCCAACAGTTTCAAGCGCGCAAGAAACAAAAGACGCAGTAGACTGAGAACGAGAGTGATGTCTTTTTTGCTTTGCCTGATAGAAGACAAAATGAAAAGCTGTTTGATAATAAACTTCATATTTTGTTTGTGCTGCTATAAAATCATCTCCTAGTTCAAAATCATTAAAACATCTATTCAGACTTTCATGCTTGACCTGCCGTTTTTGGACCAAACGTCATGGGTTTTTTACTGAAATGTTTATTCACTTTTTGATATATTATTTTTTAATTTAGTTTCTTCAAGTTTCTCGGAGATGTTGCCGCAGTTCTTCTGGATTTAATCGGTCTCAGTTTCTTCATGTACTCACAGATGGACTCGATGATGGTGAGATCAGCTCATACTGGCTGTTGTCGGACTCCTTGTGTATACACAAATCTCACTAGATTATTACAATTACAAAAAATATATCCTAATATTTCCTACTGACACACTAGCAAAATATATAAATATATGTATTAGGGCCGAGCACAACAGAAGCAAACAACGAAGCTAGCACCAGACCAACTGCAAAAATGAGGAAATAAAGACATTTGGGGACAATTTTGAGCAAAAAGATTGACAACCTATAAATACATTGAGTTGTAATGAGATATAATTGCTTATAATATAATTTCATAACCATTTTTGATTACACTTTATTTTAAGGTGTAATTGTTACAGTGTAATTATATATTTAAGTGCTGAGTAATATTAAGCAACTACATGTACTTACTGTAGGGTTAGGGTAGGATTAGGGTTTGGTTGAAGGTTAGTTGCATGTAATTATGCATAATTTACTGTTATTACTATGGTAAGTACACGTAACATATGTAACAAGGACACTGTAAAATAGTGTTACCCAATTTTTTTGCTGAAACTTTTTGAGTACCTTCAGGGCATGGTGCCGAAGAAACATACTGGGTTTCGTAACGATATGCCAATGAGTTCGTAAACTATAATATGCAAAACCATTGCAGTTACAGCTTTGGATCTTTTTTGTCATTTGGTAATTAAAATGACGGCCATGTCATAATGGACTATGAGAGCAACTGAGACAAAGACACTGCATGTAAATTTTGAAGTTCAGACTAACGTTACTGTAGTTAGAGCCAATTTCATGTTTTGTTCAATTATAGCACCAACAAGTGCACGTCACACCACTTTTTTTGTGTGTGACCATAAATAAGTGTCACATTTAGTGAAAATATCTTATTTCATTGAGGAGTTATAGACATGTATATGTATGAGTACATAGAAAATGACCCTTGATTGCATTTTTTGCCACTTACAATCAAAATCTTGGCATTTGGGCTTTAACAAATAGCTTATGAAAATATAGATTAAAAAAACGACATTGTGCTTTTCCCAATTCCACTGCGTCTTTCAAAAGCAAAAACACTTTCTGTGTGAATGAGCCCTTACTCCCTAAAAAGTAACTAATTGTGTTACTTAGTTACTTTTTTTTGGAAAGTAATGAGATGTTACTTCTTTTTTTGTGTGTGACTTTCTCACGTTTTTTTTTTTGCTGCCCGTTTGAACAAAGCCAAAAATACTTAATTGTGACACTTTTACTGAAAGACAAGACTGTAAAAACTGGAGTTGAAGTTAGCTTTATTCATAATGACACAAAACGCTGCCCACACATTCAAATAAGTCTGTTGGCACTTTCACAGGCACCTCATTTTCGACATAACAGAAGAAACAGGCTTGTCCCATGTGCAGTATATCTAAATACAGCTGTGAATCAATGAGTGAGTGAATGAATGAATGAATGAAAACCTCTTATCACACTTACAATTCCAGTGAATGTGACCAGTGCATGTAAAAACATCTCGATTCATGGTCCAGGAATATAAAGTGTACATGTAAGAACGGTTTGAGTAGTTCACACCATTAGACTCAATCCAGAAAAGGCACAAATTGCAGATTTTAAGTTTGATTTGACCAAGTAACATGGAACTCCAGTCTGGATCACAATGGAGCATTTCAAGAGAGAAACCATACAGAATTAAATTATTCTAGATTGTGCCACAGTGTTAAAAAAAAACAACTACTTGATGAGAAATAGTGCAATTAAAGTTTGACATCGACATGTACGTCATCTGAAAGAGCTTGAGGGGAGTTTAGTGTTTCATGTTGGAGTTTTTTCTTCCCATTTTATGGCAAAAATTGTTTGGAAAAGTGTCAGAACACCTCGAGTTGTGCACCAAAGTTTAATACTTTAATAAAATCTATCTAAGTTTGAGTAATAGTGATTTTTGTCTTAACCAGCACCACTATTTATCTCTCTCCTAGTCTTTGTAAAACCCCTTTTAACTTCATGCCACTAACATACAATATTGTGTTGCACCAAAATGCTATAAAATATAGGATTACATGAATATTACGTAGAGAAAATAAGTTCTTAGCGAAACGCTTCAGGACAAATTGTGCTTCACGTGTCGAGTAAAAAAATTATACAAATATTTTAGAGTTCAGTAAAATACAGTTTCATTACGATACAACGCACAAAGTGATACAAATATGATTTTGTAGAATAAATCAAGCGTGTGACTTCACAAATTAGATTTAAAGATATTAAATCATCTTTCTCACCAAGAATCACAACGTCTGCCATTAGTCAGAGCAGACGGTAAACATCAACGGAATGATCGTTCAGCTTAAACGTTGGCAGTCACGAGATAATCAATCATGTGACCTGTACAACCAAAGGAGACCCCGTGTCTAGAGGGTTTTAGTGTTTTACCAACACTCACTTCATGAGGATTTGCGTGATCTAGATGTTATTTGTGTTTAAACTGTTAAGATTATGTATTTTTAGGATACATAAAAAAAAAAATGGAAAAGTTTTTCCTTTGTGGTTTTCGCGAACAAATGACAATATTATCAAACGATCTTCGTTCACACGGATACGAGAAAACGACTAAAAATGCTGTTTCGTTTCAGTAAACGGACCACTACATTCCAAAGTCAAAGAAATGCAACAATTTACGCTTCACTAGGAATAACGGTCATTTTAATAACGGTCACCTGTCTGAAATAAGACAACCTTTTATGCTAAACTTGCACTTCAAGGGTGCGTTTACACGACAGCTATGTACTAAAAACGGAAAGGTTTTTTCTTTGTACAGATGACAACATTCGGATCCGTGAAAACGACTAAAAACGCTGTATTCTGCTGCCAGGCCAGTAGGTGGCGATGTCACTTTGTAAAGACACACTACGCGCCTTTAGACTGAACACGTAACACACAAGCGCATTATGTCACCGTTTTCAAAGATTCATGTTTTTGTAGTTTACACGGAGACGATAACGGTATCATTTTCAAAAACTTGCACTTTGAAACCCGTTTTCAAAAGTATGAATTTTCAGGCCCCCAAAACGCCGCTGTCGTGTAAATGAACGGTCAAAGCCGGTATAAAGTTTCTAGTTTTCAGTTGAAAACAGTGTCGTGTAAACGGCCCCTTAATCTCGGCTCTTAGCTAAATACGTCACACAAAAATGAAAATTAAGTCATTTGCTCAAGCTCATGTCATCTATTTGACTTGTGCACCATTTCCCAAGTGATCTGAAATTGTATGATGGCTTTCTGTGAGGAAATTCAATATTAATTGAAAATCATTCCCTCCAATCTCATTTGCATATGCATATTTAAACTTGGCGTCACATTTAGTTGCAAAACTTGCAATAACCAATTGCCTTCGGCTTCAACAATGTCAAACATTGCAAGACACGTCTTGACACCAAATTTGCGAGATTGGAAACTAGATTTGAGAGCTTGAGGGCCTCAACTGACCAACAAACTTATCAACAAATAATAACTTGCACTACTGTTCAAAAGTTTGGGTTCAGCAATTATTTTTTTTAATGTTTTTGAAAGAAGTCTCTTCTGCTCACCAAAGCTGCATTTATTTTATCAATAATACAGTAAAAATTGTAAATATTGTGAAATATTATTAGTTTAAAATAACCGTTTTCTATTTTAACATTTTAAAATGTAATTTATTCCTGTGATCAAAGCAGCATTACTCCAGTCTTCAGTGTCACATGATCCTTCAGAAATCATTCTAACCTGATGATTTGCTGCTCTAGAAACATTTCTGATTATTATCAATGTTGAAAACAGTTGTGCTGCTTAATATTTTCATGGAAACCATGACATTGTTTTTCAGGATTCTTAGAATATAAATCTTTTATAACATTATGAATGTATTTACTGTCACTTTTGATCTATTTAATGCATCTTTGCTGGATAGAAGTATTAATTTCTGTCAAAAAATTTTTATACGGCAGTGTAAATTAGTATATTATATAAATTAACAGTGTATATTATAGCGCACATAGTTCATAGTTATATGAACCACTTTTAAGTTTTTTTTTTTGCTTTTTCTGAAGCCTGATAGCCCTGACCTGGTTGAAGAATAGCATGAACTTCTATGTTCTACAGAAGAAATAAAGTCGTACACATTTAGAAGGACATGAGGGTGAGTAAATGACAGAATTTTCATTTTCAGGTGCACTAATGCTTATCATATATAGTCTATAAGGATTGTCAAGAATCTAATTCTTTTTGCAGCCTTTGTGCAAAATCTGAGCAGCACTTCATTACCGGAACAAAAACAAAAAAACGTTGGTTTCTGATTAATCAGTTGTGAACGGGATGCACTCTCAAGCATAAAATATGAGTTCAGGTATCTGCCCCCCTTGCACACCCGTCCCGTTGGTGCTGTCCGAGGAGCACTGGAACTGGAAGGTCACCTTCCCGCACTGGACCTCCGTCATGCCCTCCTGGCCGAAATAGCTCAGCTCGTTCCCGTCCAGAACCACGCTGGCCGTGTAGAACGTGTCGGGTTCGATCTGCACCGGGTACTCGAAGAACACGGGGAAGGTGTTGCTGGAGCCGTCGGAGAAGTATTTGATGATGGCGACGCCGAGCGTCACGCCTTGACGCTTCAGCTCGATCTTGGCCTGGTACTCGGCCGAACCGCAGCTGGAGCCGTACAACCCGAACCCGGCGATGAAGACGCGCTTGTCCACGGCGAACTGGATGCTGTCGCAGCGCCCGCGGTACCGCCACTGATTGCTACGGTACGCGCACGACTGAAAGCGGTGGCACTTCTGCGGCGTCAACCCTTTCCGTGGTTTGCAGACGAACTTCAGCTCTGGTTTCTTGGCCGCCGTGTACCACAAGAAAATATCGTTGGTCTCGTTGAGCGTCAACACGCCCGACTGTGCAACGCCGTTAGCGAAATCATCAAGCGCCATCGCCGGGATCCGTATCAGATAGATGGACTTTCCCAAAACAAGCCGTTTGTTCTCGATGGTGGGCTGGAGTTCCTGTCGTTGACACTCGGCCTCCGCCCAGCTCAACGCCGCGTCGAACACCACCATCTCCTTGGCGTTGAGCGTCTCGCGCCGGAGGATGCTCTCTAAAGTCTGAGTGTCGATGTCGCAGAATCCCTCGGAGCGGAGGGCGAGTTCGGCCTGCGCGTCGATGACCTCCCAGCAGCGCTGAGTGAGGTCGGGCTCCTCGAAAAGGCAGCTCTGAGAAAGCAGGACGCAGGCGTTTCGAGCGCTCAGGCTCGTCTCCAGGAAGTTGACGCAAGCGCGGGCCAAGTGGGGAACAATGTATTTTTTGGCGGCGTACAGTGTGGCGAGGACGGTGTCTGCACACAGGTCGATCTCATCACAGTAAATATACCTGACAACAGAGAGCAAAATTATTCTATTTAAAGGGATACTTCACTGATTAGCATTAAGCTTTTTTCAGTAGAAACCCAGTAGTATTTTCGAATGACCGTGCTTCCCTCCCTCAAGTCCCCCTGAGACGAGAGATTTCTGTATTGTGTGTCTGGAAAAAAACCTCAGATGACGCAAAAATCATTATTTTGCATCATCTGAGGCTTTTTTTATTTTTTATCATTTCATCCGATACTGCCCTCTGCAACCGGTAGGCGTGGCTTGGGAGTGTCCTCGTAGGGCAGAGAAGCAAATGCATTCTGGGAGTTGTTGTCTTTTCTCAGTCTAGAAGGCACCAGCTTCTAAAATAATTTCACATTTCTACTACATAAATGACCCAATTTAAATACACATTAATCTTTCCAGCGGTGAAATATCCCTTTAATGCTGCGTCATTGAAGCAAATGACAGGCAAACCAAATACTAAGACATTCTGAAATTCATGTTACTTCACTGTAATTGTTATGCTAATGTAAATTTAATTTGTAATACATACTGCATGTAATGCATGCATACTACAACATTTTGTAATGCAAAATGTTATTTATTTTTTATTTTTTTATATTAGGGGAAAAAAGAATTCACCAATGATCTCAGACTTTTGAACCCTATTATATATCTTTATCCTTAAAGACACCATAACATAATAATTTGAGTTTTTGTAGGAAATATTTATATGTATGAGTTTTTGTAATAAAATAAGAGAAATAAAAAAGGTTAAATATATTTTATTTGGAAGGTCAATAATTTAATTAAAGGAGAACTCCGGTGAATTTTTAAGTTAATCTTGATCGTTTTACCTTTGTGAGTACTGTCTATAGAAAAAAAAACGAACCGGATCGGTGCTTGCAACGCGGAGCTGTTACAGTTAATGCCCAGAGCTCCCATTCAGCTAAAACGGCAGTTATGGGGGCATAAACCTAAAGAGTGTCTTTGTGCCTCTTAACAGACACAAAATGCAATTAAAATGTCTGTCCAACATGAACAGGGCCCTTACATGACAACAAGATGCGTTTAGCAACTTAGCCATTGTTTAAACTCACCTAAATAGTGTTTTAGACGGCTAGCTGTAGTCTCGCGCTGAAGTCCCGTGGGAACTCAGTAGTAGCCGGAACACGACGCTCCTCCCACCTGCACTATGTGCGCGATTTTTTTTCCCCAAACCACTTCAGCGGAAATCCCGCCCTGCAGCTGATTTCATTGGTTTAGGTTACAGTGACGGGTAGGTTTAGGGATCAGTGTTTGGTGTAGGCAATCTGTAATTGACATGACCAATGAAAACCTTAGAATCAGCTGCAGGGCGGGATTTCCGCTGAAGTGGTTTGGAAAAAAAAAAAAAAAATCACGCGCACGTACGTACTTCAGCGCGAGACTACAGCTAGCCGTCTAAAACACTATTTAGGTGAGTTTAAACAATGGCTAAGTTGCTAAACGCATCTTGTTGTCATGTAAGGGCCCTGTTCATGTTGGACAGACATTTTAATTGCATTTTGTGTCTGTTAAGAGGCACAAAGACACTCTTTAGGTTTATGCCCCCATAACTGCCGTTTTAGCTGAATGGGAGCTCTGGGCATTAACTGTAACAGCTCCGCGTTGCAAGCACCAATCCGGTTCGTTTTTTTTTCTATAGACAGTACTCACAAAGGTAAAACGATCAAGATTAACTTAAAAATTCACCGGAGTTCTCCTTTAATAAATACTTTTCAAATAAAATAAAAATATATAAATATTCACTATTGGTTTCAGACTATCTTCATCTTTAAAGACCCAATTACATCCTTGTTATTTTTGTAATAGAAAAAAGTATAGTATTATATCTATATTATTTATGCTATTAAAAATATATACAAAATGTAAAATAACAAATATACATATTCACTAGTGGTCTCCACAGTATATTTTTCTCTTTAACGACTTTAAAATATATTTATTTGATTCTTTTTTTAAATATAATTTTATATAATATAAAAAAAATTATATTTTAATTTATACAATATTAAAAATATATTTATTTTATTAGAAAAATAAATTCTCTAGTGTTTTCTTTAAAACACCATGACATACATTTTTTAGTTTTGCATCTTTTAATTGATGTTTATTAGCTTTGTGGCTGCTATGTATATGCTAGAGACTGAAAGTCATACTTTAGCATGGCAAGGAAAGAAGGCGGCTCCACATCAGGGATCCGGATCTCATCCTTATCTTCAGCCAGTTCTCCGTAGAACATGGCATGAAATACAGAACTGCCCACAGCCAGGACATACTGAAAGAGAGAGAGATGCAAACAGAGATCATGAGCATCACTCTTTTTCAGTTTTATTTATTCCTGCATTTGCTAAGAGTGAATCCCATGAAACCTGTAACCAACATGTATGTCCCTGTCCAAAAAAATAATAATTATATATATATAATTTGTAATATACTTGCTGTCACTTTAAGGCAGATCCATTATACTGTTACACATGCGTTTTCTTTCTCAAATGTTTGCGTTCACTTAAAACATAACTGACTGTGTTTACATGAATACTCACCAAGACCAGCATTTTGACATTATTTTGTGTGTATTTGACTGTTTTAAGCGCAATAAGCAGCAAAAAATAACTAAATTTAGTACTGAGAGGCAGCTTTATGTGCCTCACTTTGGGTGAGAGCACAAAATCTGCAGGAATGAGTAAAATTATGTACAATCCCATGCCGAAATTCAAGCCTTGTAACACCATCAATATTCATCCAGAGCAAATGAAACGAGTGAGAGAGGAGAGGCGGGTTTTGTGTGTCACTCGCTGTCGGAGAGATTAGAGAGCGAGAAAGCACAGCTGGTATCGTGTATCTATTCTCCGGAAAATAAGTATTGGAAGCGTTTCAGATATTTCAATATCGATATAAATTCAAATTATATATAGAATTCAACCAAATCAAAATGGCTAGTAGGAGTGACTGCGTTACACGCCACTGCTGAAATCCACCCACATCTGGCAGGTTGGCGGCAATCTCTGACCCAGGTTGTTTGCTCGTTTCCAAGGCTGCGATACGCTGTGTTTCCTGCCAACTGGCATCCCGGGGTGTCGAAATACTATTGGGTGAACAGGCAGTGGGCGGAGTCACACAGACCAAAACAAAACCCGACTGACAACACGGAACGTGTAAAATAATAAGTAAAATAACTGGCCGTAGAAGTGTTTTTCAGAGAAACGAGTACGTGAACTTAGCATGTTTCCTAAATATCTGCAAACATATTATGGTATTTTTATGCTTTAGTAGACTGAAAAAGTTACATACAGCACCTTTAAGTCGCTTTGGATAAAAGCCATCTGTCAAATGCATACATGTTTTCATGGGATTCACCATTCTGCAACAAACTGGAGTGATAAGATGCCCATATTTTGGTTGCACGGCTGAACAGTGGTAATTCTGTACCTTGTGTCCCGGCACTCTCTGGGTTCCTCCAGGAGGTCCCACCACAAAATGAATATCGGCCATCAGCTCGTTGTTGAACATGACTGAGTTTCTGCGCGGGACAAATGAATAATGAAAAGACCCTTTAGCCATCGGTGCAACATCACATGCTGACTAGGCAGTGGAAGAGAAAGAGTGGATTACCTCTCTCTGATCGTGGGATACAAGCCTTGCCAGTTACATCCCTGAATGGTGTTGTTGTTGCTCACGTTCTGCTGATGGTACTGTTGGACAGCGTTGGCTGTGACAGCGGGCAGTTTTTTGGCAGGAAACAGCTCAGCGGCCATTTTACCAACACGTCAATTAATCAGGAGGATTTCATGGCAGAGGATCTGGCAACCTTTAAAAGATTAGAATATAACATATATTAATATACCATGGCATGATATTATAATAGGCTATAACATAACATGATATTATAATATAACATAATATATTATGTTTTTAATATAACATCTGAATATAAATACTTTTTATACATTTACTTCTCTCATGTATAGGCTATGACTGTTAATGACAGTCAATAATGAAATTGGTTGTTAATGGCATTATCTCATAGCTGACGTTACAGTCTTTTTGATTTGATTTTTCTCATGCATGTTGTCTTCAACTCGTATATTAAAACGAAGCAGTTCACATACGAAACGAAGTTAATTCACATTCATCACATTCTGGACATAAACACAGTTAGCAATCACAGCTAAAGCTGCGATAATCATCCAAATACACACAGAACAGCAGCACGTATTGTTAAAACGAGGGATTAAATTACCCAGAAGCACATGCATTTTAGTAAATACTTTGATATCGGTCGATAAAAGATGCTGATCTGATCTGCTAATTCAGAAGCAAGCAACAGGAAATAAACAAAAACAGGCACCGGGCTCATAAACCTAAAAAATAAACCACACAAAACATCTAAACACCATGACGAAATGCCAACGCTCGTCAACCAATAACAGTTCAATAGTCGTAATTACCAGAGGCTGATTAATGCAGCAGGTTTCGTGAAAGTGAAGAAAGTTTGCAGCTGGTTTGCACATCAACAACATCCTCCATGATCGGAGGATCCGCCTGACGGACTGCGCATGCGCCAAACAAACAAGCAAGAAGAAGAAGAAAGAAAGAAAGAAAGAAGTAAATACTACTTGGAGTTAGCAGTAGGTACTACTAACTTTTCATACTTTATTCTTTTATTTATACATTTATTCAATTATTTGTTCATTTTTTACCCGTTCAAGAATAATTAGAATATTTTATTTGAGGCACGTTAATGTTTAGAGACTAAAAGTGGTTGTTGACAAAAAAATTGGTTCCCACACACTAAAAATATTTGCAATATTGTAAGCAAAATTGCTCCCAAATTATTTACATACCAAAGAAAAAAAATTAAGGATATACATTTTTTATTTTATTTTTTATTGACGCTGATAGAGCGAATGAAGACCAGCAGGTGGCGCTCGACGCAAGCTCTTAGAATATTTGATAACCTTTTTTAAAATCTTTATAATGACGTCTGTCCTCGTTATAATGACGTCCTCGTTATAATGACGTCTATCCTCTATGTCCAAATTGAGGTATACATGATTTGTTGTATTGTTTTATTTTATTATTATTTTTATTTTATTGTATTGTATTTTAAGGTAAATATTTGTTAAATTATTTGTCATAATATTATAATTGCTCTATTTGAATGTAATGTTTTGTATATGCATATTCTGCACAGTAAAACTCATAATTACATTTTTAGCCCAGTTTGACTTTAATTGTCGATGAACAAAATCAAGCTGAAAATACATTATATATAAATTAAATTAGTATATTTTATTTTATGTCCTCAGTTGGTCCTCTTCTACATCGATGTAAGAGTTTTGATCTTTGTAGCAAATTTTTCATTTTGCCAGCCGTAAGGGAATTAATGGATAATTCTAATACAAGAATTAAGCTCATAAATAATGGGCAAGGCTATCTAATAATGTTTTTAAAGTACAGTTGCAAATAATTGTAAACTTGCATGTTTGAATCTAGTCTCTCTTGCCATCATTGACAAAACATGCATTACAAAAAGTGTATTGGATTTTTGCACCTTACACACAGACATCTATTATCCTAACCATCTTCAACCTTAAACAGAGGTCAGGGTGGGAAATTCGCAGACCGCAAAGAATCTCTCTTATTAGCGATATAATAACAAATATTCAGACGCATCACTGGAATCCCACGGCCAGCAAACCTCTGACTGAACATTGACCCTGAAAAGCAGCTTGACTAGAGCTTAACAGCAAAAACAGTCACAGGAATGCAACGCTGCCCTTGTTGCACTGATGCAAAGGCTTTACGTAATGATTTACTAATTACACTATAGAGGCCTTGGCCGCGGGGGATGCTGGGTAACGGGTCTCTCGGTTAGACACCGGCAGGCACCGACCTAATGGAAGGGGTCCATAAACAAGCAGCACTTTTATTGTCTGGACAATGATTTGTATCTCTCAGACCTATTCTGTGCCATTTAAAAGCTATTTAGAGGGTTTTAAACACGGGAAATGACCATTGTTTGCCCGTCTACAGTAGTTATGGTCGGCTTCAATGTTAAATTGTTCGTGTGGAGTCTTGCTCTATGTTTACTCTTCTATTCATAGATCCATTCGAAGACAAACTTTTTGTTTTCCACAAAGTCTGAAATTAAACTTCTGTGGTAAAGCTTGTGAAATGTCATATTGAAATATCAGTTTATTAAAATATCACTTTGCTTTTATAGGATGGGAATGGTTGATTTTGGTCATGGCAGACACTAAAACATTATGCAAACCAGAATGGGAAGTATTTGGACACTTAGCCACACTTACAAAGGTCTGCATTTCATTGCATTTGCAAACAATTGCTACAGTTTCTCAGAACTTTTTTTTCTTTTCAGACATGCTTTTAGTGAATCTATGAAGTCGGTTCACACAGGTTTCCAATCAGCAACCTCAAAATATAAACATTTTCCATGTATATTTGACCAAATATTTCCAAATATCTTGATTTTCATAACAGTATACCCAGCTAACAGGGAATGTTCTCAGGACTTTGTCTAATGTTCTGGCAAGGTTCTCTCAATGTGATGAACAAATAACAAAGACTAGCCTAGACAGAAAGATGGTGCAATCGTCGTAATACTCTGAATGGAAGAAAGCTCAACACGCAATATGGTGTAATAAGTCCCGCCTTCTAAATAAAAGAGCCAATCGCCGATTGGTAAAGTCATCGCGTCACTGCAAGCTGCTATTCGGCAGAGCCATAGAGAGAGAGAGTTGCGACACTCTTTGATGTCGCCGCTATGGCTGTCACGTGGTTCATGTAAGCCCCAATAGTTCCAAAACGTACGCTGGCTGTCATGTACTTCTATGGGACAGACAGCAGCGATTGCATTATTGAACGGTAAATATAAAATAAAACACACACCCAAGTACTTTTTCAGCTGTTATTGCATTATTGCATTTTGTTAATGTCAGTTTTGCATTTGGAGATAAGTTTTAAGCTATATTTTTGGAGGGAAAAGCTTAGTGTTCATGTTCGCATGGGTAGTAGCACTGGCTTTAGCGGCTCTAACTTGACTTTTCCATATCATTCATCTGATGATGGACGTCTCATGATATTTATTTTAGCACAACTGGGCAGTATTAGGCTATTGATTCCCGTGATTTTGCTTATAAATTTTGATTCAGCCATTAGCCTACCTTCGTGATCACGCAAAGAGGTCTGCCATGGCGGTCCTTTCAGAATTCGCTTAGAAGCTAGCTCACTTCTTCTGATGAAAGTGGCCACCCCCAGGACCACAACGTGAAACATGATCATGTTAAGACTAAGAATATTATTTTAAGATTAAGGCCATACACATTATCAAAACTATAACAGATTAAAAACGAATTTAAGCATGGCTGATACAAATGAAGGTTTTCAAATAAAATATTTTTTATTAAACAATGACAGACAACAACCTTGTGTGTGTGAACAAGAAAAACAAAAACCAGGGGCAGGTGATCCATGAAACAGACAGGACTGGTGATGGCCATAACAATCCTAAAGGTCCAGCATTGTTCTCACAAGCCGCTTCACTCAAGACAATAATAACATAATGAAAAGTTAGTATATCCCAAAAAATTAAATTAAATAAAAGTTGCTATAAAGGTGGTAGCGATTCATTACCGAAATCTTAGCTGACGAAGTCGCGCAAGCTAACTAACGTTAGCTAGCAGGCAGTGCTTGAAAATTGGTTGAAACAACCAACATAAAATATAAATAATTACGCTGTGCATGTACAAATGAAGACCAGTATAAGCATCGCAAAGGGCCTCTGATACAATATAGACAGTTGACAATTCAAAAGAGGTCGATATTTCGGCAACTTAACTCTGGAACAACTCGACGCGCAGCAATGTAAGTGAATGGTGTCCAACGCCCAAATGACAGTGTTTGGAACTATTCCGATCTTCATATCCCGGAAGTAGGCGGTTAAAAGCGCCGCCATTATTTACAACGGAGGTCTATGGGAGTGTCGCAACTCTCTCTCTCTATGGCTCTGATTCGGTTGTTAAGTCGTGACGTAACCAATACTCTTTCCGGGTCCAAAGTCCAGGTCCTCTCTACCTACCTACCGCTTTCGCTGGTGTTTTGGTTATTATTGAGTGTTTTTACAATGCCGCAGTGCTGTGTCTCGTGTCCCGAGCTAACTCACTTCAACCTCGTAAATCTTCTTTTTCATTGAGGACTCTACCCTTAATTATGCCACCTGAGTGATGAGCTACACTAACCACTCTGTTGGTGTTAAAGGAATTTAAACCCTTTTTGACCGCCAAGGGTGCCTCACTAAGAAGGACGTGATCGTAAATAAATTTACAGGTTCCACCGTTGTTATTTCTGGACCGCTTGGGACCCAAAACGTCACGCGTGACGTCAGACTTAACAATCGGATAAGAAGCTCCGGTTTGTGCGCTTAGGACTGCGCATGCGCATTAGCTTGGCCCAGCGAACATTTTTTGTTTATTGTCGTGGTTCGAGCGTTTAGAAACAAAATGTATGAGACAGTTGTTGTCAGATTTCATATATGAAATTGAATCGTTAGCTTGGTTTAGGAGAATTTGATGTTTTTACATTCAAAGAGATAGGAGCTGCACTTGCATGCCCGCGAGGCATTTCGAAGATGGCCGCAGAGTGAAATATCTGTTCTTAAAGGGACTTTGACTAATATTCTTCCAGGTACGTTAAAGGGATAGTTCACTTTGAAATTAATTTTTGGTATGTTTTAGCTTACCTCAAGGGCATCCAAGATGTAGGTGTCTTTTTTTCCGCAGTAGTTTCAATTTTTATATTTTTAGGTCAAACCGTTCTTGTCTGTCAGTCATATAATGCAGGTCTATGGTCACTTGTCTCAAAGAGCATGCACAGAGTCCAAATTAAAACAATTCCCCGTCGTCCAAATTAAACAATTCCCCATCGTAAGTACACATTGATGGCCTAAGACACGAAACGAGCGGTTTGTGTGAGAAAACGAACAGTATTTATATCGTTTTTACCACTTATACGCAGCCATGTCCAAGTGATCTGATCTGACGTGTACGCAGACTGGTGCATAGATATATGGGTGATTCTCCAACTACAGGCACTTTTGTGTCCTTGGCCTTTTTTTGTAAATAAATAAACAAACAAGTGCAAAAATAAACTGTCATTATGAAGTTCATGCTCCAACATCCTAGTAACCACCAAATCTTGCCCCTTTTTTCTATTAAAAATGCTTTTGCAGGGCTGTTTATTAGCAGATTTTGCAGTTTTATGCTTGTCCCCAACCCAGACTGGCCCTCTTTGAATGTTAGAAAATTATATTAAAGGATCGATTTAAAAATATTTTTTAACATGTTTGTCTTAAGGACAAATAAAATAATATCATACCATCGAAATTCCATATGTATATCATAATTTTAAACTATTTTTGGAATGAAATAAGTCTGTCCTCAGGTTTTCCGTCATTTCCACCTCCATCAACAAAATCCACTTTAATAGATCCACCTTAAATATTTTATTTACTTGGTAATCATGGAAATAACAGTGAAAAGGACGTTTTAGTTGAAGATGAAACTTCAGGCACATGTGCTCTTCAGCACAAGAAAATAAATCAAGGTAACTCAAGCTTTTATACAGAGTATTTTTATTCAGCGTCATTTCCACCTTGGCTGTAGTTCAGTTGAATTATGTACAACAAATATGAAAATAATGTATTTATGTTTATTACGAGTAAACAACATGCTAAGTCCAAAAGTAGCTAAGCCTGACATGAGGGTGTGCTAATATTGCAAAAAACTGCTAAAATGTAATTTCCACCTCCGTCATTTCCACCACTGAGAAATTAGAGGCGTAGCTTTGGACATGATATATGCTGTTTTTGTGCGCTATTTGCATGTTCTCATGACATATTTGTGCTTTTGGACTGAGAACTTTATATATCACCATTCCAGTACACTCTAAATGTATTTTTATTTATCTATATTTATATGAATGTTTTGAGCAGGTTTATATAATTTGCATATCATTTGTAATCATTATATTTAAAACTATAAGGTATACTGTTCAACTCATATATGTTAAATAATAAAATACATGGTTAAAAATATTTTGGACTGGCAATTTAAGTAAAAATAAACAGAAACAATCGTTCCACCATAAACCGTCATTTCCACCACTAGTTTTTAAGAAAAAAAATAAGAATAACCAATGATGTGGATCTAAAAGTATTTTAAATCAAGTAGTAATAGTTCATTACTTACAATATATGTGTGAGTGACTTATAATAAACATAGACCTGAGCAAAAATGAGATGCTGTAGGCAAAAATCCCAACTCGTGGCAACTCGTGGCATTTAGCAACTTTAAATAAAAATGCATTAAGTTCATGAAGTATTAAGATTTATTTTGTTACATGATTAGGTAGCCACTGATGTTGTTGACAGATACATAATCTTATATAACAGTTTTACAATATTATATTGTAATAAAATACATAAATTGAAAAGTGGTGGAAATGACATCTTTATAAGCGCTCTACAGAAAAACTGTTAAAAATAATAATCCATGGAATTCTAAAACTGTCCACTGTTATATTGTGTTAGAAGACAAATGAATGAAGCTAGGAAGATTGTTTTAAGAGTGTTTTAAGAGAGTGAATTTTCCATAAACTCACAGTGCCAAAAGTGCTCCTAGTTGGAGAATCACCCATATACACACTAGATTTCGCCTTGTCTACGGCAGTTCATTGGAACGAATGTCTTTAAGGCGACATCTAGTGTATATATCTATGCACCAGTCTGCGTACACGTCAGATCAGATCACTTGGACATGGCTGCGTATAAGTGGTAAAAACTATATAAATACTGTTCGTTTTCTCACACAAACCGCTCGTTTCGTGTCTTAGGCCATCAATGTGTACTTACGATGGGGAATTGTTTAATTTGGACGACGGGGAATTGTTTTAATTTGGACTCTGTGCATGCTCTTTGAGACAAGTGACCATAGACCTGCATTATATGACTGACAGACAAGAACGGTTTGACCTAAAAATATAAAAATTGAAACTACTGCGGAAAAAAAGACACCTACATCTTGGATGAACTTGAGGTAAGCTAAAACATACCAAAAATGTATTTCAAAGTGAACTATCCCTTTAATAGAATGTTCATTCAAAGTTATGTGGTCTATGATAATGTTCTCAAAACATTATCACAAATATGCACACAAAGCCACATGACTTATGTAATAATGCTGTTAACCAAAGCTCATTATCTATGGTTACTCAAAAATTAATTGCAAATACAGTGCCTCCAAAAAGTTACTATTGGCCTACTTAAAAGATATAGCCTAAAGTTACTTAATCCACACTTAATGTCAGGAAATCATATAGATAAGAAAATACCAAACTAAAGGACATAGGCCTATTATGTTAAAGAAAAGCAGCACAAGCACACTTTTCAAGCACAACTTTTTTTATAAAAAAGAAGTTTGTTCAAAAATATTGAACTAACATTGTGAAAACATTATTTCTGAATGTTCTCTGTACATTAAAAACATCCACTTTTTGTTTAATCATTCTTCAAACATGGAAATGTAACTTTAAATGTTCTTTGAACATTCTGAAACTACGGAGCGTCTAAACTGGGACATTCTGATATAAAATATAAAATGGGATGGAAAAATATATTTCAATGCTTTTGCGTTCTCTAGCAGAACCTTTGTCTTTCCCCAAAAACATTTGCATTCCCTCACAAAATGCTTGCATCCCCCTGAAAAATTGTGCGTTCGCTTGCAAAACGTTTGTGTCCCTTGTGATCGAACGATTTTGTAAGAGAACACAAAAACATTGACATCATTTTTCCTCCAATCTCCTATTTTTTTCCTTCACCATGTCCCTTTAGGGGCTCCATATGAAACAATCAGTAACATTTTATTTTAAAAATGTTAGAAAACGTTCCATGAACAATGTATAAATAATGTTTTAAATATAACATAATATCTGCAAGTACAGATATTGTATCATTGTCAGCTGCTTATAAAATCCAGTGTTCTCTTTTTCCTCTGTATAGTGAGCGGCGCTGATTTATGCCTCAAGTGTATTGTGGGATATCAGAGTCTCTGAACACGGGGTTGGTAAGACTTTTCCTACTCATATTGATTTAGGTTTGACCTTTGTGTGTTTTTCCTTCCTCTATTAGATTATCTTTCACTTTGCAAAACTGATTTTGCACCATTGCACAAAACATCTATGCGCTTGTGATATTGCTTATCATTTGAGCCCATAATAGTACATTTGTTGTTATTGTGATAAGACATGATGAGATTGTTTCTGTGCATGGATATTTGCACGTAAGAAATATTTCATTGCCACATGGAAATAGAAACGCTTTCATTATATATATATATATATATATATATATATATATGATATGCCATAGATTTTAAATAATATAGGCTATACAGTAGTGGCCAAAAGTGATGTCCACAGTGGATATTGGTTTCGAATGACCCTACAAGTTTGATTAAACAATCAAAATATGAAGAAAATATTTTATTATTTTAAATATGAGGGAAGAACAAAACACTAAACTTGGTTCTGACAAAATTATTTGGCAAAAAATATGTTTTTGCATGTGTTCATATTCATAATTTCTTTGTATGACAGCCTGGCCAAAATGTATATGTCCGCATAATTATGCATGTTTCATTGCATTATGACAATTAAAACAACTAACTCCAAGCACAACTACACAATATGCTTACAAAATCTGAAACACATTTTTAATAATATTTGAATAAATGGTGAAGATGCCAATTTTCCTAGGCTGGATATCACTTTTGGCCACTACTGTATTTAGGTGTTCATTATGTTAATATGAGCATGTTGCTTTTGAAAAGTGTGTAGAGTGTTTTTTTTAATCTCCACGCCCTACTTCTCTTTTCCTGAGAGTCCTGTCATGGTGTCACATTTTAGGGTTGTTTTCACGGCACATGCATTCAAGCCCAAACCCCCCAAGATCCTTTTCAGATCCTCGAGTGAGCAGATTGGCCAAAGTCAATTAGAAGTCTATTACAATGAAATGCTGTTTATGGAGATAAAGGATGAATTAGCCGTACTAACTCTCTTCATTCACAGCCTCTCTCTTTCTCTTTTTCTGTCAAGTGGCATTCACTGAATTGAATAATACGTCTCATGCCTGGGAACCGCAGCGTTTGGACTGAACACATGGTGTGATAATGGGGGGCTCTGTATTCATAGGCTGGTCAGTTCCTGCCCCTCGTATTGTGCGCTGGCTTTCTCAGGGCTCAGTGTGTGTGTGTTGTGGAGAAGGAAAGGGTGGTAACAGTGTTTCGTGAAGCGTATTGTAGTATTTCTTAGCGAGGGCTCTTATTGTTCATTTTGGCAGCGAGTGAGAAGAACAGACGGCTGGGCTGCACATCCCAGGTGCATTTTGGGATCCTATGTATCTTGATTCAACCCCTCCTTTCTCACATCATCCATTGTCATGATCTCAAGCGGTGTGTGTGCTTGTGTCCTTAAGCATTTATATGTGGCGCACTTTGACATTTCTCAGATCACAACTAAAATTCTTAAAACTACTTGTTCAACCTCCACATCATTACTTGTGCACATCATAAAAGCAGTTTCTCATTCATGTGTTTCCATGCATTATGCAGTTATGTGATCATTTGGCTCTTGGTCTGTCTACCTGACCATTACCAAACCAGCATAAACCAGCCTGAAAACTCATGCCGGCCAATGTCTCTCTCTCTCAGTCTCTCCTTCTGTCCTCCAGTGGTCATTCATACAGCATAGGGACCTGTGTTCACCACCAATGAATAGTCAATAAAGAGCCCATCACTTTCCGCTGCATTTGCTTGAAAGAAAAGCACCTCAGAAAGCTCTTCTCCGGCCCAAACCGTCACCCCTGCCATCTGTGCTGCTGTTCTCCGCCCTCCTGCGCGTGGTTGAAAGGGATAATGGAGTCTTGAATAAGTTTTGAATACTTGAGAATAGACCGTCCCTTATTATCTCTGCCAGCATCTGCTTGCCGCTCCATTGATGTGCTCCGTGTATTTACTCCACTCAATTAAACCACTATAAACTCCATTAGCAACAACAGAGGCAATGAGAAATGGCCACACAATAGGGACGGACGAGGGCCCTTCCCTCACTTCTTCACGGGGAGGAGGTCTCCATTCAGAGGAGCCGTGTTCAGCACTGGAACAGCTGCTGATAATCTGCTTCTGCGCTGCTCGCCGTGTCTTTCTTACTGTCGTGTCAATGGTTTCAAACAGGTGTTGTTTTAATTAGTGTAGCGTTCGTGGGCATTTAGAGGCCCTTTGCCTCATAAGGGCCCTCTGACATATAAAGAGCAGCCAAATACACATGCCATCACTTTCTGGACCAATATTACAGGAGTTAATGACTTTAAATGGGGTTAAATGAGGCCATTATGCAAATGTATCGACTTTACACTCACAGAAATGAACACACACATGTTGAATGTTAGAATGTGGTGTTTTCGTGTTAATTTTTGTTATAGAAAAAGAGGAGGGATGGCTCAAATGTGTCTGGAGTATATATTTATATATATGAAGTGTTTTTAATTTTCTCCATATGGATTTCAGGAAATTCTTCAGTAAAGAGGCACTGAACCAAACCAACCAGATCTAATCACAATTTTTTTGGTTGGGCTACAAGTGACACTATTGCAGTATAGCAGCAAGTATTTGAATAGGTTTGTAACATGACTATTTAGAGAAAGGAAAGTTTGGGGTTAATTTGTCATAAAGCTCAAAAGCAATAGTTCACCCCAAAATTGAAATTCTCTCGTCAAAGAAACGTCATCCAATTTCTTTCTTCTGTGGAAAACAAGAAGATGTTATTTTGAAGAATGTTTCAAATGTTTTTGTTCATGCAATGAAGGTCATTTGGGACCAAAACTCGATTAGACTCCTTTTATGTTTTACAGTCCAACAGGTTTGAAACAATGCCATAGTGAGTAAATGATGACAGAGTTTTCATTTTTGGGTGATCTATCCCTTCAAAAGGTGTAAAAAGCTTGGTTGCTATTTTAATAGCATCTTCCAAAATAGGAAAACAACATTTTAAAAACTTGATGTTTTTAACATTCTTTTGAAACTTAATGAGAATGTGAGTACAACGTTCAGTGCAGTTGTGATGTCCAGAGTGATTAGTAACTTCGTTTAAAGGGCTCCTATTATACTTTTTTTTAACTCTCTTTAGACTTACAAAGTACAAAATTATTCTCTATATCAGTACGCACTGTTTCTGAACTCCCTGAAACGACTCGATTGTAGTCTTGAGTTTTCTTCTGGAAACAAATACGTCACACTATTCCTCATGAATAATCCCAGCCCATGGAATATGCAAATAATGGGGCTTGGTTGCGGTTATAGTAAGGGGTGTGACTCAAAGCGATTGACCAATCACAACACACTGGTCCAGCCGGACAATCAGAGAACAGTGTGCTTTTCAGAAGGAGGAGCTTCTGGAACTAAACAGAGCGTTACTGACAGACTGGGAAGAGAGGTGCTGCAACAATGTCAAATATATGAAAATATGTGTTTTTTGAACATTCAAGCATGAAAACCTATTCTAGTGGACACCAAACATTAAATCAAGACTTTGTAAAAGGCAAAAAGAGCAAGATATCAGCATTCAGATTGTGTGTGTCTGTCCCTGATCTTATGGGTCACATTTCTGTCAGTTGATTGTTAAATGATTATTATACAGTTGTACCAAGCAGCATGTCTATATTTGTTTCATTATATCATAGAAATATAGTATCTGAGTGAGTATTTTACTTTGGAGAACCTGATCTGCTTACAAAGTGGTTTTGACCCTTAAAACCACCCACTGGGAAAACTAAAGAAATGGAAAATGTTTCTGAAATGCGATATTTGAACTTATTTTCCTCTGGAGGGAAGTACTAAAGTTGCGAGAGAACAAGGAAAAGAGAGAATAAAAATGAAATTTTGAAAGAGGTTATGAAAAAAGCGTTGAAGCGAGCCATCACTCACTGACACCGGAGGGCCTGAACTGTGGCCGGTGTGGAGACAGTGCATGGCACATTGGCTGGAAACTATGCATTCACTGCAACGCTGCATGAAGAAACCATTACCACAGAGAGCCATGGGAAACGGCTCCATCCATTATTCAATCAGTGTAGAGACGTTTTCTCTTCTTTAACTGTGGGTTGAATCGGATAGCAGATGAAGGCGTGCAGAAGATGTGAAAAGCATCGTCCCATGTGCCTGTTTCTTCACTGTTTCAGGAATCACAGGTGATTTGTTTTTCAGGGGTTAATAGAGAACAGATCTGAGACTTTCACCCAATACTTCCTTCCTTGCTTTGGGACTTCCTCTTACTTTGACATATTAATGTGGTTTGGACTGGACAAACAGTCTCTGAGCACATGCTGGTTGGAGTATAATATATTAATTGGCATTAATGAGATCCTCAGAGAGGAAAGCTGCTGAGAAGAGGTGTTGTTACTTTTTAACCAATCAGGCTTGCTATTTAATTATACAATAAAAAGTGATAAAGACAGCTGTGGACACGCAGGAGCATCAGTTCTTTGCAAGTGCATAAAAGTTGCAATCTCACTCTTTCTCTCTGTGTGTCTCTCTCTCTTCCCTGAGGCCCATGGGATCCTGAGCTCTTGGTGTCCCCTGCTTTAGGACAATAGGAGGAATGTCCAGTCCTTTCTGTGGCTCAAACAGAGCGTCAGGAGAGGAAGTGGCCTCAGCGCGTTCAGTCCATCCACAGCCTCAGGCTTTCTCATCTAATCCCTCTCTCTAATGCGGCTCTCTCTTCCTTTCTCAATCCCTCTTTCCATCACTCCCCCTCTCTCTTTTCATTGTTTCATTTCCATGCTCTCGGTTGAGGTATAGAGATAGGCTGTTTTCACAGCATGCTTTGCTACATTACAGCAGCAATGATGGGCTCCCTTCGTCCAGGTCACTGTACTTTATTATATTTTCTTTATCTATGAATATTTTTAAGACAGTTTTTTCTGCCTTATCACATTATTTTCATGAAAACTAAACACGTTTTTCTATTAGATTCTCATTTCTGTAATGCAAAAACATTTTCATTACCATAAATATTATTACATAATTTAAACCTTTATTTGTCGTACCAAATTTAATTTATGCTTATTTGAATTGCATTACAATAATTATAATGAATAATTATACACTAATTAGTCAAATAGTATAAAACTAGTAAAATGTTTGCATTACAGTAATTTAGCAAAAAATTAAATGCTTATAAATAATTAAAACAACAAAAATATAAATAAATAATCAAAATTTTTTAAAACATTTCCATTATTTAAATTGTACTGCATGTATACATTTCAATGGTATTTGTTTTACTTCATTCAATTCATGCTGTTTTAAATTGTATTAAATTAATACAATTATAAAATTAATATAAAATAGTATAAAATTAGTAAAACATCTACAGTAATATGGGAGATAAATGTGCTAAACACAACTACACTGTAAAAAATATATATTTCGAATTTTTTTGGAAACTGACTATTAAATATTGACTCAACAAATTGCTTTCAACTAATTATCCCCAAACAAAAAGATGCATTGTGGTAATTTTAGCTTAAGGTCTGAAGGTAAAAAAAAAAAAAAAAATGTATTCACTGAACATATTAAATTGTGTTCAGCCAATCCATCAAGTAGAAGTGAAAAATCTGTGTTTGCCGAACAAGCCTTGCAAAAAAAAAACGTATACGGCCTGGCTCTCCCAGGAGAACTTACCCGTTGATTGTAATCATCAATAAGAGAGTGATCCAGGATGTCCCTAGCAGGGACCCAACTTCTCTCCTCCGGACCGTAACCTTCCCAGTCCACCAAGTACTGAAATCCGCTTCCCCTCCGTCTCGCATCCAAAATTCGACTAACGGAATAGGCTGGTTCCCCATCTACGAGATGCGGCGAGGGAGGAACCGGGGCAGGCGGATTAATATGAGAATGAAACACGGGTTTTAATTTGGAAACATGAAAGACGGAATTAATTCTCCTGTACGCAGGAGGGAGTTTGAGGTGGACTGCCACTGGGCTAAGAAGTTTAGTGACAGTGAGTGAGGCGATAAATTTGGGAGCCAGTTTATTGTGGCCGGTGGCGATCAGCCTGAGCCTTGGTGCGCGCTCCCACCTGGAGGAGAGTCTCACTTCTCTATGTGTGGCGACACCTCTGGACGAAGGCGTGAGCAGAGGGGACCGCGACTTCAGACTCCAGACTAGGAAAAATAGGTGGCTGGTAACCTAGACTACACTCAAGGCCCGTGGACGAAACTGGTTACGAGTTATGAGCGTACTCAACCCAAGAGAGTTGCTGGTTCCAGAAGGAAGGATTCTGAGACACCAGACATCATAAAACTCTTTCTAAATCTTGGTTGGCCGTGATGAAATCTAGTGCAATATGGGACCAGGGTCTCGAAGGGACAGACAGCGGTTGAAGCAGCCCATCTGGGGGAAGTTTTGCTACGGGCACAAACCGAGCAGGCCAAAACAAAATCCCGAATATCACGAGCCATAGAAGGCCACCAGAATTGTTGTTTGACCAAAAATCTGGTACGAATAATTCCTGGATGACACACCACATTGGAACCATGACCCCACCGAATAACGTCGGACCGGACTCCCTCCGGCACGAATAACCGACCCGGTGTGCAATCGGGTGCGGACCTTCGATGTCCCATGAGAGTGTAGAGACAAAAAGTCTCTCAGGTAGAATGCACTCAGGAGTAGACGGGCGTTCGGAGCGATCAAAAATACAAGACAACGCGTCGGGTTTGATGTTCTTGGAACCCGGACGGTACGAAAGTGAAAAGTCAAAACGACCGAAAAAAAGTGCCCACCAAGCCTGCCTGGAGTTCAGTCGTTTGGCGGACCTGATGTATTCAAGGTTCTTATGATCGGTCCAGACGATAAAGGGTTCCCCCACTCCCTCTAACCAGTGGCGCCATTCTTCCAATGCTTACTTGACTGCCAACAACTCTCTGTTACCAATATCGTAATTACGGCAGTAGATAAGCGATGAGAAAAAAACGTGCAAGGGTGCATCTTGTCGTCCACGGAAGACCGCTGTGAAAGTACTGCGCCTACCCCCACCTCTGACGCGTCGACCTCCACCACGAACTGACGTGAAGGATCAGGGGCTACAAGAATGGGAGCTGAAACGAAGCGGCTCTTGAGGTTGGTAAATGCCGCTTCCGCAGCATTAGAACACCTGAACGCCGTTCTGGTAGAGGTCAAGGCGGTCAGAGGAGCGGCTAGTTGGCTGAAATTACTAATAAAACGCCGGTAAAAATTGGCAAATCCCAGGAACCTCTGCAGGGCCTTACAGGAATCTGGAATTGGCCAATCTACCACAGCCTTAACTTTGTCAGGATCCATGCGCACTCCCTCAGACAAGACGATGTATCCCAAAAACGGGACTGACTGTGCATGAAACGCGCACTTCTCCGCCTTGACAAAAAGCCCATTCCCATTCAGGCTGCATAAGCTACGAAGTTGATGTCTGCCATTTTGTGTTAGTCTGGGGGGAACTCCTAGCTTGTTGAGGACACAACGTGGCAATGATATCATTTTAGGTCATCCTCCTTAGTTGGTTCTGGCTTACTTGGTGCCCTAGGCAAGATTAGATATGGAGCCTCTAAATTAGGAAATATTTTTTTTTTTAGCTATTATTGTTTTTAATTTTTCAAAAAAAAAATCATTTATTGAATCAATGTTGTTATTTCAGGCCAAATACAATAAGAATATCAATAAAAATAAAAGTGGTGTTTGGGTTAATGCTAATGTTACTTCAAAACGTAGTATTATTTGATGATATTACATTGACATTATTAATTAATTGACTAATTTAATGAATTTAATGAACGAGGACCAGATTTGTTTGCTGTAATCCACTAATGTATCCACCTTATTATCAATGCAGAAGTATAAGCTATTTTACGTGAATATGCAAGACTTCCAATTCATTTGCTGCCAGGATCCGCCACTAGACATCCTCATGAATTTAAAATTCATTAAGATGTTTTAAGGTTAAAAATATCGCTGCATGTGATTTAAAGACATTAATTAATCAAGTTTGGCAATGTTAAGTAAAAAAAAATCTGTTCTGTCACTTGTCGTCAGCTATTTAATGCAAGGCTTTGTCTTTTATTTATTTTGCAGGTTTTCCGCATAAGAAGGCCATGCAGTGCCGCTTCTGCAAGTCTTCATCACATCACCAAGACATCCTTTTCAAGCTCTACAGAACTTGCCATTGGTCAGTTAATGCAACTTCCTTTCCCTGTTTACACCCAGAATGTGTTTGTATTTCAAAAGAATTGGGGCTTTAAAAACACATCTGTGGAGGGTACATCCAAAGACTGGCATTAAGGAGAATGCCATATATTCTTGTGACAACTGTGATTTTTAGGACATCTGCTCTCAATCAACATTTCTTCACCATTTAAGGACATCATGAGCTTGAAGTACCTCTTGTGAGAATACTAAAATTCAGATGAAATTACACTAAACACTGAGTGAAGTAACCCTGAAGTACTTCCCGTTTTTAATTTTTTCTGTGTGAATTTTGCAGTCTTTCATTGTGAGAATACAAAAATTCAAGTGAAGTTACACTGAACATTTGAAGTAACCCTCTCCAGTGCATCTTACGGTGTTTTTGACGTTTTTGCACTTTAGCAAATATTTGTAGATGTTTAATGTTTAAACTGTTAAGCTGCAGTTTCATGAACTCAAAGTACCTACATTTACCAATATACATTTTTAGTTTAGGTAAAAAAAAAAAAAAAGAATGCTACTACAATTTAAAATATATAATTGGGCCAATAACATGGTTTGGTAAACGTAATTATTATTTTTTTCAATTGGTTCAACGTATTATTTTTCATTGAGCCAATGTTAACAGACTATTGCAACAATTGATAAAATTACATTTACAGAATTTCACTTGGGCCAATTGAAAAATTTAGATGTGACCAGTCACTAGAACATTTTGAGTTGGGGAGATGTTTTACAGTCTACAAAATAATAATAATAATAATACAAAAAAATTTCAATTTAAATCTACTACCATGAACTAGAAATACTTCACATTCTGGTAATGAGAATCCACAATGTGTGTGGTTGTTATAAACATTATATCACAATTCCACCAAAATGTTAATGGTTCCAAAAATAAGCTTCACATTCTGGTAATGAGAACCACAATGTGTGTGGTTGTTATAAACATTATATCACAATTCCACCAAAATGTTAATGGTTCCAAAAATAAGCTTTCATCTCTTTATTCTAAATATATTTTGGGATGAAATGTGACTTGGACACATTCTTGACAGGCTTTGAGAGATTCATCTGCAGGTTTACTTGTTTAAATGCCCTGATAGCAAAAGAAAAACTCCAAAGCTCTGAAATCGGAGGAAACAGCTTCACTCATCAGTGTCAGGATTAGATGAGCCTCAGCGACTGCAAACAAGCCAGAGAAATACTTCACGTTCGTGTTCTTCTGGGCCCTGTGTTGTTTTCATTTAGTCTTGTGTGTGTGTGTGTGTGTGTGTGTGTGTGTGTGGTGTGTGTGTGTGTGTGTGTGTGTGTGTGTGTGTGTGTGTGTGTGTGTGTGTGTGTGTGTGTGTGTGTGTGTGTGTGTGTGTGTGTGTGTGTGTGTGTGTGTGTGTGTAGGGGAAGAGGGGGTTTGATAAGTTCCTTCCTCTTCGCTTATAAATGAGCCGTTTAGTGGCCGAAAAAGCCAGTTTACAGTGAAAGACCCATAATAACTTGTCGAAAAACATTGAGATTCACATGAACAAATGTTTCCAACCAATGTGAAGTCACTTAAAGCAGTTTATCGTCATTTGCTGTGACAGATGTTTGGAACATACAGTGAACTGATTTTTCAGACTCTGAAAACTAAAGTGACTGAAGAGCTTTTAGACTCATGAGATGTACTGAGCACATGCTAGTTTGAGGTAATTTACTATAATGTTACAAAGGATTTATACTTCAAATAAATGCTGTTCTTTTGAGCTTTCCATTAATCAAAAAATCCTTAAAAAAAAAGAATTATTATCATGGTTTGCACAAAGAATATGAAGCAGCACAACTGTTTTCAACATTGATAATAATAATAAATGTTTCTTGAGCATCAAATCATCATATTAGAATAATTTCTGAAGGATCATGTGACACTGAAGACTGGAGTAATGATACTGAAAATTTAGCTTTGATCACAGGAATAAATGACATTTTATGTGTTAAAATATTTAAAAGTGCAATAATATTTCACAATATTACTGTTTTATTGTATCAAATAAATACAGCCTTGGTGAGCATAAGAGTCTTCCTTGAAAATATATATTTTTTAAATTACCGACCCCAAAATTTTAAACAGTGTAGTGGCATCTGCAAACAACTTATGTTCACACAGGTAAAAAATTAAATTAAAAAAATTCATAACAATCATTAAGTATGGCTCCAGTGTCCAAATGCTTGAAGATGGTCGTGCAGGAGACTAAACATATTAAGCTATAGTTTCTGGTTATTTTGTCTGTCCAGAAATGTGTGTGCTTTTACATACTGTGAAGGAATAAAGTGATTTACAAAGCATACCTGTGTGTGTGTGTGTGTGTGTGTGTGTGTGTGTGTGTGTGTGTGTGTGTGTGTGTGTGTGTGTGTGTGTGTGTGTGTGTGTGAGAGAGAGAGAGAGAGAGAGAGAGAGAGGATACAATGTCAGAAATTTTCCTCATGTATTTGCTAATGGGGCTTTCAGAATGAACAGTTTACACTGCAAAGACCAAATGACTCTGTATGGCCAGCAAGGTGTACGTTAGTGTCTGTGTCTTTCTCTGCACACTGTGAAAGGGCTTCTCAGTTTGGCCAGGCGTACCTGTGTGTGTTTTCAATGCACACTGTGAAATGAGGCCAGAGTTTGCACTGACTGATATCTGTAAACACAAGATGCATGCTGACAGGAATGCCCCTAATAACCACCCTTTAAAGACCGTCCATTCAAACTCAACACACCTTCACTAGGTATTGTCTAGCACTGCAAATAATTATGCTGTATCTGCATTCTGACTAGAACACATTCTGATATATATTTTTTTTTCTTTTGCGTCATAACCATCTGAAAGCCCCTCATTTGTGTCTTATGAGATGTTATACAGTGATATCACAACCCAGAGAGATGATTGTTTGGATTAATGGTTTCGTTTGGTTTCCTCTCATGGGTTTGTGGTCGTAATTATTCGCCTCAGTTCTCCGTGTGGGATTTTCATTCAGTTGCTCTTTCCAAATCCACATCCACACTCATATAAACAGAAAATAAAACATAACTTTAAAAAGTCGTTCACATTAAACATGAAAATTCTGTCGTCTAAGTACTAAATCAGTCATTTATGTTGTGTTTCAGTTGAGAAGCACCCTTAAAAGGTAGCAAGGCAGCTCACTGAGTATTAGAACAGAGCTCATGTTCGACTTGCTCTTATAACCATCAACAGTTCATCTGTGTGTCATAATTTTCAAGAAAGGGGTTTTTGAGTTTGAGTTCTGTGACATTTCAAACGATGATGTCATTGCTCTAGGTTCCAGGGCTCCGATTTCCATCCCAGAGAGAGAGAGAATGAACGAGGTTGCCATGGTGATCAAGTCGTCAGTCATCACAAGTCATCGCGCTCTCGCATTGTGCGACGCACAGCGCGTTTCCACCGCGCTCGTAAACACAGTTGTGTTCGATTAGCGAGGTTAGCGTTGCTTTTTCTTTTTTGTCTGTCGGCCTCAATATCGCTCTGCTTTTTCTCCTCGTTTTGCCTTTTCTCTCAGGCGCCCATAAACACAATCGCGAGAGCATTAAACAAAATGAATAGGCCTATGTGTTACATTAGATTACATGCCATGATCATGTGGTTAAACATTCCTAAACGCTTGTGCTTGTGTGTGTAAACTGTGGAGGAAGAATTGTGGTTTCTAGGGCAAATTACTAGAATTGAGGCTTTCTGAACTCTTTCCTCGTTCTATGTGTGTGTGTGTGTGTGTGTGTGTGTGTGTAAACAGTCATCCTTTGTAATTAGCGTACGGAGTGTTTGAAGCTGAAGCCTGCGCCATCACTGGGCGCTACAGCAGATCTACATCGACCACAGTGAAACCGCGGGAGAATTTGTTGCCTGAAGAAAACATATCGGGCAAGAAAAATACTAAATCTGTCATCATTTACTCACCCTCATGTCGTTCCAAACCCGTGCGAAATCCTTTCGTCTGTGGAAAACTAAAGGAGATGTGAATGAATCGTGAGCTCGAGCGGATCAATCAAAACTACTCAAAAACTCACGCTAAAGAATTATTCAGTAAATTAAAGGGAGAGTTCACCCGAAAATGAAAATTCTGTCATCATTTACTCATCCTCATGTCGTTCCAAACCCGTAAGACTTTCGTTCATCTTAAAACACAAAATGAAGATACTTTTGATGAAATCCGAGAGCTTTCTGTCCCTCCATTGACAGTCTATGCAACTACCTTTGACGCTTCAAAAGGTTCCTAAAGAGATTGTAAAACTAATCCATATGAATTGCGCGGATTAGTCTACATTTTCTGAAGAGACTCAATCTCTTTATATGATGAACAGTTTGAATTTAGGTAATTTCATGTCGTCCCAAACCCATAAGACTTAATCTTCAAAACAAAAAGAAAGATAGTTTTTAATAAAATCTGAGAGATTGAATTTTCTCCATTGAAAGTCTATTCACCCAAAATTGCCGGTTCAAAACCTTCATAAAGAGATCGTAAAATAAATCCATATGAATCAAGCGGTTTAATCCAAGTCTTATGAAGAGAGACGTGCATAGATACGGAGCACAAATATAGTAAACGGAAGCTCAACTGAGTTATTAAAGTATGGCACATCTCAGGGTAAAGTTGAATTGAAAAGGACACATGATTGACATGATTAATTTTTGTATAGCACTAATTAATTTACAGGAAATGGGTACAGTGACTGAACTTTTAGCACAGGGTGGAGCGCTCAGAAATGACATTTAGATTTACTGAAAACGAATGGCATTTCAGTGAAGGGAAATTGCACAAAATGGAGAGGAGAACTCGCAATTATTTTTATTGACTATAACGTGCAACAAAAGCCAAGAGCTCTTCAAGCGCCCTCTCCAGAGACCGTATACCTCCACCCGATCAAAGCTCTCAGAAACGCTCAGACTCTGGCACATCCACTCTGTGATTGGTGTGTGTTGTGTCAGACTCTCATGAGGGCAAATGGGAATGTATGAATGTGTCTGTCCAAGCGATTGTATGTGTGTGTGTGTGTGTGTGTGTGTGTGTGTGTGTGTGTGTGTGTGTGTGTGTGTGTGTGTGTGTGTGTGTGTGTGTGTAATAACAGAAAGGTCTATGATCTGTGTCCTGCGTCCCTGCTGAGAGCCAATCTGAAGTGGGATGTGGCAGCTGGCCAGTACACACACACTCACACACAGGGTCAGAAAGGTTGGGTTTTGTTAGTGAACGATATTCACCTGCAGTAAAACCAAATGAATGTAAATAAACATTGTTAATTATCTTGAAAACGTTGATCAAGTCACCATAAAGCACATTGCATGCATTTATTTAAAAAATACGCTCCTCACCCCAAAGCACTAGATACCAATTTGAAATTCTAAATGAAAGTGTATTGTTATTATAATTTATTATATCATTAATTGTGCATTAGGTTGCTGTATAGGTGTTCTGGGTTGATGTTAGGCTTTTGTCTACTAGCCCACCAACACATCATATTCTGCAAGATATGACTTGGGTCCAGTGTGGGCAACTATTTTCAATGGAAAGATGCTAAAGCCTGCTTGAAAAGTCGCTAAATATTACTAGATGTTATGCGCAGATTGTCGGCACTTTACGTCTGTTTTCTCTCCTAATCTGTGCACACTGTGCTTTGAAAAGAAAAAAAAAGTTGGCGGCACTGCTTGGGTCCCTGTTTAAAATTTTCCCCATTTATGGTTACGAGTAATTTATGCTCCAGAGTTTACAGTATACCTACAGTTGAGCAATATTATAGTGATTCTAGCCTTAGCCAGCACTACCAATAAAATCCTGAGGATTCTCACAGTCATCATTGCGGCATATTTTTGATGATCCATTTGTGTGTCATAAAACTGAGAGAAACAAAGACAGAGAGAGTTTCATGCTTGAGAGACCTGTTTGTTTGCCGTTCCAGAGATTTGCATATAAAACTGAGCACAACAAATGAGCATGTGTGTGGGCTGTTTGAGTTTGTGTGTGTGAATGAATGTGGATACTCGCATGCTTCTGACAAGATACTTTGGACAGTTTCTTGCCCAGCTCTGAGTGAGTGACAATATAAAAAACTAAACTGCTAATGCATGATTTCACAGGCTGGAATACTACCTTAAAGGTCACAAAAACCCCCAAATGAAAATTCTGTCATTATTTACTTCATTACTTTATTCCATTACATAAACGTTCCAAACCTGTAAGACTTTCGGTCATCTTCGAAACTCAAGTAAAGATATTTTTAGAGAAATCTGAGAGATTTCTGTCCCTTCATTGACAGCTACACAACTACCACTTTGACTCTTCAAAAAGTAAATCTCGACCGCTTCATATGATGAACTGATTGAATTTAGGCTTTTATTCACATAAACATTAATCAGTGCACACGTCAGTTATGGTTAATGGAAGCTCAAGCATGATTGGTTGACGTGTGAGAACCAATGAGGTTCATTCTCATGTTACGCAGCACGTTTGAGCTTCTGCAAGAACCAATGAGGTTCATTCTCATGTTAAGCAGCACGTTTGGCTTGTGGAAGGACCAATGAGATTCATTCTCGTGTTACGCATCACGTTTGAGCTTCTGCAAGAAACAATGAGGTTCATTCTCGTGTTAACCATCATGTTTAAGCTTATGCAAGAACCAATGAGGTTCATTCTCCTGTTAAGCAGCACATTCAAGTTTGGAATGACATGAGGGTTCGTAAATGATGACAGAATTTTTATTTTTGGGTGAACTAACCCTTTAATGCTTACTAAATACTATATACTGCCGACTATTTAAAATGTGCAATGTGCTCTGGCAATTCTAGTGCATTACCGTTCAAAAGTTTGAGGTCAGTACGATTTTTGATTGATGCCGCTTATGCTCTCCAAGGCAGCTTTTATTTGATCATAAAACAGTAATATTGCAAAGAATTGCTGAATAATTACCAGCAGCCATTTCTCACCTGATAACTAACTAGATATAGCATTTACTGTCAGGATATTTGTGCTGAGAGTAATATTATGATCATTTTATTTTATTTATTTTTCTCTGGTACTAGAAGGATAACAGTGACCTTTGACCTTAGTTATGTGACTGGAAGAGGGTTGCCAGGTCATTAGCCTAGTGAGGCTCAGTGTGTGTACCTGTATGTTCGTGAAGTGCACCGAAACTCCACCAAAACCAATATTTACACTCTAGGACGAATTTTGTGTGTGTTTTAGGCCCACTGAAGTTAGCATGTAGCAATGTAGCAAGAGAAAAGTTCTTAGGCCCTGTATACACCTGGCATTAAAGGTATAGTGGAGGATTTTCCCGAATTTTAGAAAAGAACCGCCCTTTCCACTTTTTGAAAAAATGCACAGTGCACATGCGCAACACTCTACCTGCTCCCGAGAGGGAACGCCTATTAAACGTGTGCACGAGTGTCACACAATTCGTAGACACTTTTTCTCTTGCGACGGCTCAGACATTTAGAAAAAACCCGGTGAGAACGGCGAGCTTCAATGAATGGCTGAAACCGTGGCTCACCACACATATACACCTGAAATTGCGCATGCGCAGAAAGCGAAAACTAGGGACGAGCACGTACGACGGCCTTACGGAAACATATCACCAGAATGATTGACAATTATGAGGACCAATAGTCTTGATGATCCACCCGGAAAAGAAAATCCTCCACTATACCTTTAAGATACGTTTTGCTCGATCGGATCTCAAGTAAACAAGGGAGACATATTTACATTTTCCCGTTTACACCTGGGGTTTTAATCTGTCTAATGGTCCACTTCCGACCACTTCTGTCCTGAGTTATTCGAAGAGTGGGTCTATGGGCAGGTAAATGAATGGGCTTTTTGAGATCTTTTAATCGAATGGACGAAATAAGCTTCCAATAAGACAATAAGGCAACTTTTGTTTCTGCTCTGAGAGCCGCAAGAGCACTCCCAACGTTGTGAGTGTGTGTTAGAAATCAGGAATGGTGAGAGAACATTGTGCTTGGTATGTTTTTCGTCTTCAAACCAAACTTGGGTCTTCAGCTAACAAAGTTTAAATCCCGTATGGCATACATGCTTCCCATAATGTTTACGTATTAGGTCAGTAGGCGGAGAGTAGGCGGTCTTTTGTGGCTGTTCGAACACATTCGACCTCATGAGCGTCTACACTACGAAAGGAATCAGGTCGAATGCGTTTTTGACTACCTCTGGAACTGGTCGAAAGTGGACAAGCTCAAAACGTTTTAGACCCCATTTACACCTGTATTTAGCATCTTCCACTTGTGATCTGATCGACCAAAACACATCTTAATACCAGATGTAAACATGCAGGGCCTTAGAGAAAGAGAGGAATTATGAATCATGAATCATGGTGCTGTTGCACCAAATGTGTGTACAATTCATGGGAGTTGCACAGTTTGAAATCAGTTTTGTGTGTGTGTATTTCTGATTTTCCAACTATTTCTTTTGCTGCATTCAAGGACAGATTGCCACATTGTTTAAAAGCAAATGCATTTGCACCCATTTGTGCACCCATGGGTGTGTTGGTCTGAAAAGTGCGCGACCCACACCCATTACTCATTAAGAGAATAGAGACAACCCTTTTAGACCATGCGCCGGGTGCGCTGTCCTTTTTTCCCGTCGTTAAACTAGCAAAAGTGGATTCGGACACACCCTAAGTGCACTTGCGGCGTGCGCTTTAGACCATGCACTTAGATCGTTAAAATAGGGCCCTTAATCTCTCAAGAATATCTCTCACCTTATAGGTAATATCTTTATCAAAGTGTGTAATTTCTGTGCCACTAGAAGCCCCTAACAGAACCACAAAAATACAGTCTGTTTTCAGACAATTTGTTATTTCTGCCATTTGTTGAACAAACCGGTAGTTCCGGTTGTGCTATAAACTGTCTGACCAAGTACGGCTACTCAAATAAACAAATTGCAATTATTTTGTTGCCTCTAGTGCTGTAGAAATGTCACTTTACAAGTTAACATTAGTCACTTAGTCTCCATAAATGTAAATGGATTTTTTTTCACACAGATATGTCATCTGAATATCAAAGCAAAACTTATTTGAATATTTGTGAGGAATTTCAGGGCTAAAATGATTCAGCTGGATGTGTTTCAACAAGACTATCAAAAAAAAAAAAAAGAAAAAAAAAAGAAAGAAACTGCACAATGTTCTTTTTAGGAATATGCTGTGAAATCCAGTTTGTGGGAAACAACTGTTTTGACTTCTTTGGTCAAGAGTGTGTGAGTGTGTGTGTGAGTGAGAGTGAGAGTGAGAGTGAGAGTAAGAGTGAGAGTGAGTGAGTGAGTGAGTGAGTGAGTGAGTGAGTGAGGAGTGTGTGTGTGTGTGTGTGTGTGTGTGTGTGTGTGTGTGTGTGTGTGTGTGTGTGTGTGTGTGTGTGTGTGTGTGTGTGTGTGTGTGTGTGTGTGTGTGTGTGTGTGTGTGTAATCGAAAACAGCTTTTAGTTTTCTCATGCAAACTGAATTATGGGACGATTTACAGAAAACACAAACACACAACCTATTAACAAAGTGGTGGCCATAAACACTAGATTCCAGCTCCATAAATACACGTTTGTCACAGCTGTTGAGTCTCCTCAGTAGATAGATAGATAGACAGATAGATAGACAGATAGATAGACAGACAGACAGACAGACAGACAGACAGACAGACAGACAGACAGACAGACAAACAGATGCTCTGTCTATCTCCTCTCCAGATGTGCTTCTTGAACCTGCTGTAGTGCTGGATCTGTTTTCAGAGAGTGAAATGTTTTCCTGACACATCAGGGATGGAGGAATTCAACTCCCTCACAGGCGCGTGCAGGCTGGATCTCTTCACACACACACACACACACACACACACACACACACACACACACACACACACACACACACACACACACACACACACACACACACACACACACACACACACACACACACACACACACACACACACACACACACAATAGGCCCTTATATGTGACCCTGGACCACAAAACCAGCCACATGGGTAAATTTTTTGAAATTGAGATTTATATATGAGAATATGAGCTTTCCATTGATGTATGGTTTGTTAGGATATGACAATATTTGCCAGATTTGAAAATCTGGATTCTGAGGGTGCAAAAAAATCGAAAACATTGAGAAAATTGCCTTTAAAGTTGTCCATTTATGTTCGCGATTGTGCTGCATTCACTCACAAAAATAAATGTTTTATATATTTATGGTAGGAAATGTACAAAATATCTTCATGGAACATGATCTTTACTTAATATCCTAATGATTTTTGCCATAAAAGAAAAATCTATAATTTTGACCCATACAATGTATTGTTGGCTATTGCCACAAATATACCCGTGCGACTTGTGACTGGTTTTGTGATCCAGGGTCACATATTATCGAATATCTCCTAAGCGCAATGGTTTTAATATTAAGCTAATGATATTTGTTGTAGAAGTCTAACTCTACCCCTAAATTTAAACCTCACACAAACCTGCTGATTTAAAGCAAAACATTAAAATAATGAGTTCCAGCTCACAAACCAGTGGTCGACGGATATTTGTGAGGACAATTGTGAGCTGGACCTCAGCTCATTTTCAGATTCTACTGACTATGCGCTCACAAATGTTATGTGACTGTCCTGCAAGTGTTGTGTCGAGTAAATCGTTCCTGTTCTTTTTCTCTGCTCGTTACTAATCATGAAAAGCTGGTGTGTGCGTCCCACGGAGCGCAGCTGCACGGCCCGCGGTGCAGGGTCTCGGCTCGAGCTGGGCCCGTGTCCCGCTTCTCTGGGAACGGATGGGAGCATTGCACCAAAACATCTTAAAACAAAACATGGCCTTCGCTGCATGATGTCTTTTTACCAGGTCACAGATTCAGCAAAGTCTCATGGGAACGACACCTGTTGTGAAACAGACTCAGAGAGCTCACGGCCAAGAGAGGTGGCTGTTGTTATCGGCCTAATGAACACAATTCATATAGCATACAGCTAAAATATATATTTCTACATTTTTCCGAAATTCATAACTCAACATTTATGAATATAGGAATATGATAAAAAAAAGTAAATGTATTTCAAAATAATTAAGGCATTTCCCCATGTTTTTTCACAAAATTAACACATTTTTAATCATTTTTATAACAATACATAAACAGTCATTTTTACTACATTTTTGTATATTAATCACTTTTTGTATATAGAGCAAAACAGTTGGGGAATATTCTCCAAAGGGAAATATAACCATATTTAGGCTATATATATATATATATATATAGCACTATTAAAACATTACTAATGATGTAATCAAGTATCCATATTTCTATATAGGCTTATCTGAAAATTTTGTACTATACTTAAAATATATTGTTTCTGACTTTATTACATCACTTGCATTGCTTTATGGGTTTGTTATCTAATAAAAGTGCACAGCCTTGATCTCTTTTCGTCTGTCTGTCTAAAGAGTAATATATCACTAAATGCACGCATGCACACACACACACACACACACACACACACACACACACACACACACACACACTTGAGATCTCACACATACTTTTCCATTGACTCTTGATTATTGATAACATTAGCGTGCCATTTACAAACCAATGATATATGGTTATATATAATGGTTATACCGACACTACATACCGTCTTCATTCTGTAATCTGACATATTTGTGAGTAAAACAAGATATTTAATGATAAAAAGTGTAGGGTGGGACATTATTTATCCATTAGGAATTTTTGAAAGGTGGACGGTACATTCCAGAATGGAATCAGGTGGTCTATGGGGGAGGTTGAAAAATAATGAGTTAAAAAGTAATGGATCTGTGATGTCAGCCAAAAAGAAAGATTGAGGTGGAGCAATGCAATATTGATGAATCATATAATAAGACCATGTAGGTGTATTCAAATAAGAAAGTGAACAGGGTGCTTGTTGGCATAATTAGATGTAGAAATCAATTAAAAAGTGAGTCAAATGTGTGTTATGTGTGCCAGTAAAAAAAGAAGACATCTTTTCAAAGTTTTGCCAAATGTGTAAACTTTGAGCTGTATCTGTAATAGTAATCTTTTGTCATACTGGTGCCTTTTTTCTGTTGTTGTCAAATGTCTTTTGTGTTTTCTTAACTATAGTATCTGTGGAAATTCACAGCGTTACATTTCTCAGCTTTGCCATTTCTTTTATTCTTGTGAATCTTATCTGTAACAAAGGTATGTGTGAGAAAATATCCTTAAACACTTGTTGAACTCCATTACTTCAATGTCGATTACAGCACAGCTATAAATAGAAAACAGTAGAAACTGCAACAATTTTTCATTTAAGACAATGACAACATCTGGCTTAACTCGGAGAGATTTGAAATGTGTTCATCATGTTGTCCAGTTGTAAGTATTTACAGTGTCTCGCTTTTGCGTTGAGCTATCTTCAGAAAACAAAGAAAGAGTTGCAATTAGCTGCGTTTTCCCTTCAAACAAACTCTTTCCTCAAAGCTTTCCTCAGCACGCACACAAACATTTTGAGACCAAGATGCAACATGGCTGAGCAGACGAGTGGAAGACTTGTCATTTCCATCAGGCCCTTATACAGATTCTTATACATAGTAGTTTATTGTCTGAGAGCTGATGAAACTCAACCATGTTCATTTAAAGGGGCTATATGTAGAATTCAGAAACACTTGTTATTAGCGACACCGGTGGCCATTAAGTGAACTGCAGCCAGAAACGTATATTCCTCGTGCTCGTATTCGTGCACACGTAACGTACAAGAGATTGAAAGTAATTCAAGGCCTGATATACTCACAGCGAAGTTCTTTTTCATTCTTTGCTTAAAGTAAAAAGAAGTTGGAAATACGTTTAATGCGATATACTGTTAATGATCATACTAGCAGTGTCCACTGCTGAGAGCGACGTTTAGATGTAAATATGTGTAAATATAAATATATAAAGAGAGGCCTTCGGGAGCACAAAAACATCACACCATTTGATTTTCCTGGCAAAAACGTCCTTCACATACAAATCTGTCTAAAGGCTTTCTTATAGGAATTCGGCGAAGGTCTTGTTTTATAAGTTTCGTTACAAGCTGTACACACACTGGCAATAAAAAAAAAGCAATAAATACATGAAAATTCTTACATATATACCCCCTTAAAAATATATTTTTTACAGTGTGGACAACTGTGGACAGAGGTGATGTAACCATATAATAAATAACAAGAATTTTGATAAGATTTATGCTCAAATATAAATATATAAATATAAATATTTAACACATATATATATAAAAGAAGCATGTATATTTTATATATCTATATAATATTTTATAAATTTATATAATAATATGTATAGATATAAAATATATACATCATGTTTTAAGATATTTTATTGGAAAAAATTACAACAATGCTGATGAAGGAAATGATTTTTGCAGTGGGTGTCTGTGAGAAATCCGAAGGACAGATGAAGCATTGCAGATATAATATGTAACAATAGTTGCTCATTAAGTCTCCTTTTTTTTCTCACTGACAAGTTTCGCAACGTCGCTCCTGCAGGGAAATGACACACAGGTCAGAGCAAGAAAGGAGACGAGAGGCTGTGGGAACTTCTGCTCGTACACAAACACACACGCACACAAACACAAGCCGAGCACGGCGTTACTGTAAAACATCCCAGTTATGAATGATCAATCTACGAAAACTAAGTCAAAGGTAAAGAGACGAATAAACAAACATGCAAATCAACAAAAACACAGACTGATAAGGTTTTTTCTCACGAGGGTGTGGAAACCCTTGCCATTAGTCACGCATGAATAGACAAGGCATGAAGATACAGGAAAGTAAAACTGGTTGCCTCATGAAGCGTAAGGGGAAAGAGTAACATGGGCTACTGGCGGCTTGACAGCGTATCACTGCTTGCGGCTACAGGCCTGTTGGGATGCTCATGTCAGTTTTGGTAATCCGTGGTTGAGGTGCTATGATGTCACTGCATTTATGGGTTCTGGGGAATTGGGAGATTCTGAGATTCTGAGATAAAAGACACCTGCATTTTTTTTTAGTTTTTTAGTTTTTTGAGTAGGATTGTGAGTGTCAACACACTGCAGTATCACAGCTCAATTGTTTCTCGACCACAAAGGGGAATGGAACAGATTTCAGTATGCCAACAACAAACAACCTTCACATTTTGCTTCTGTAATGCACTGTATTTTAAAGTGAAACAGCCTTTTTGAGAAAAGAAAGACTGGAAAATTGGAATAACATCAATTTTGAACTTTCTATTCATCAAAGAATCCCCCAAAAAATCACAGTTTCTACAAAAATATTAAGCATCACAACTGTTTTCAACATTGATAATAATCAGAAATGTTTCTTGAGCATCAAATCATCATATCAGAATAATTTCTGAAGGATCATGTGACACTGAATACTGGAGTAATGATGCTGAAAATTCAGCTTTGCCATCAGAGGAATAAATTACATTTTACAATATATTCAAATAGAAAAAAAGTTGTTTGAAATTGTAATAATATTTCACAATATTATTATTTTTGATCAAATAATGCAGTCTTGGTGAGCAGAAGTGAACTTACTGAACTGTGTTTACTTGCTCGTGAGATAGTCAAGTTTTTTTTTTTATGTGTGGATGAATCATACCTGCTTTCTTGATTGTCAGTGTAATGCAGCAGAGGTGGAGGGGGCGTGTCCTAAAGAAAGGGGGCGTGTCCCAGAGGAAGGGGTGGGCGGATCCTGTTTAGGCCTGTGCCATAATCTATTCATGACTGCTCTTTAAGGAGAGTGAGACCCAGCTGCTCTAATTTAAAAATAAAGACCCCCACCTTTATCAGCCCCTCCTTCCTCCATCTCTATTTCACAGGAGATTCCCCTTTTCTTCTCCATCCCCCCCTATTCCTGTCATGTTCTTTTCATTAGGGACTCCTCAAGCACGGACTGGGAGATGATTAACCGCTTCACGTTTAGCTTTGAAAAGAGCAGTTTGTCGTCCCGAGAAAGAGCCGTCTCCGACCAGCTGCCATTACAGGCATGAAAAGACCGAGGCTGTTTCTGTGGCAAAAACAATGGAGAGCTAGCAGTGGCCCTGTGTGGTGATATTCATGGTTCTTGCTCATGAATAATATATGCATAATAACAGGACTGTCACAATGGCAACTTGTGCCGAAATGTGTAGCGAATGAACCTCATTAGAATGCAATCAAGTGAAGTATAGGCCTACCGAAAATGCAATGAGGCAGAGACACCAGGAAGGAAGGTCAGAGAGCGATGCCTAATTCGATTCAGACTGACAGTCTCTGGCATGCTGATACGCAGATAAGGCTCATGGGAATAAACTGTCAGAAATCATGGGAATGCTGTCTGAGTTGTGTAAACCTAGACAGGACAGACACCAGTTTTAATTTTACCTGAATGAAGATAACACTTTGAGGGATAGACGTATACAGACAGTTGAATGGGTTGTCCCACTGTGTCTTGGTGTTGATTGTTCAGACAATGAAACGTTAAAAATATGTCTTTCTAGTGGAGAAAAATCATGGGTTGCAAAAATGTTCATAATCATAATAAATTATTATAATCTTAATGGAACAAGGGAATGGACCATTTAGTGTGTGTGATTCATATTCATATAAAATAAATGCTTAAATTTAAGTTTAAGATTTTTTCAAAATGTTTTATTAAGCTCTTTTTTTTTTTTTTACTGATTTGATATTCTTAATTCATAATATGAATATTTAAGGATTATTGAATTCAATTTGATGGAATTTTACTATTAATTGAAATGTGTAAATCTTGAAAAAAGGCTAACTTTAAAAAACATGGGCTGTAACAAAATTATGTGACAGCAAATACAAATTAAATTACATATATATATATATATATATATATATATATATAATTTTAATTTATTTATTCTAAATTTCTTGTATAAAGTCTCTAGTATAAAGTCTTGTATAGGCTATACACATTTTCCAAAGTAAACATTTTATTTTATTTTTGAATCCTCATACCATTAGTTTTCGATTTAATAATTAACTCTTTTTTATATATATATATATATATATATATATAATTGGTCGACGAAAATTGCTTTAGAAAACAAGGTGGATGTTATTTACACCCATAGCCCCGCCCACTCATGAATATGTAAGCATCCCAAGTGCCGGCCCCGCCCCTCCTCCGTGAACGCGCTGTATAGATGGAGCGTTCGCTCAGTCGCATTCGCAGCTTTTCCTCTCCAGCCCGTGGGCATTGTTGTAAAAACAGAAGGACAATACAAGAATAGAGTGGAGGATAATAGAGCCTCTAAAGGGGCATCAGGGAATCTGTCCTCTATTGGATCTGAGCGGCTCAGTCCTCGTGCATGAGGCACTATATGAGAGCCGTGTGTCGGATGAACGTGTAGTTTCACAGCGAACAGACAGACAGAGGAGGCATGATTCTGAGACGGAGTCCAAGTTTTGCGGTGCTGTCCGTTCATGTGCTTTTGCGGTGCCTGTGGATGCGGGTACGTGCGGTTTGGCTTTTTTTAAATGTGACATGTGATGATGCTATCAGAACATTTACACTGAAATAGATTGAAACCAAGATGTAGTAGTTTCGCAGTTTTTCTTGGATCTCACATTTTGCTTCAAACTTTTACGTTTTTTTAAAAAGCTTTTAAGGTTCACAGATTTTGATGCTTTATGCACACAACATCTGGAAGAAGAAAAAAACATTTTTGGCACTTACGTATAGATAATGTATAGATAGATAGATGGATTTAATCCACATGTCAAAGATGTTGACACTAATATTAACTGTTTTGCGTATTTTTTTGTTCCAGGTATGTGAGGCATCGGGGCATTTTGAGATGCAGGTTCTGTCCGTGCAGAACGTGAACGGGGAGCTGCAGAGCGGCGCGTGCTGTGACGGCGCGCGCGCTGCGTTGGACCGCACATGCACGGCGGACGAGTGCGATACGTTTTTCCGCGTGTGTTTGAAGGAGTATCAGTCGCGGGTGTCTTCGGGAGGCCCGTGCAGTTACGGAAGCGGATCTACTCCCGTTATCGGTGGGAATACTTTTTCTGTCAAGCCCCTTGACAACACGAACGATAAATCCAGGATTGTTCTGCCCTTCAGTTTCGCGTGGCCGGTGAGTTGAAAATGCTTTTTTTGTTAGCAAACACGTTGGGAAATCATAATCTGATTAAACAAGACGGCTAAACATAGGATTACGGGAGACCGGGGCTAGTTGTCACACAGTAAATATTTATCACAGTGGGTTTACGTGTGAAAGTCAGTTTGTGTATAGACCATTTGCTACAGAACATCCACACTGTTAATGGCCATGAAAAAAGTTTGTGTGACAACATGCCTCCGATAGCGGGTCATGAAACTCTCTGTGACAACTTGCCCCGGTCTTCCCCTCGCCTTACCATTTCCAAGAGGCATCCAGCATCACATTCTGTTTGTAAACACACTCGACATTTCCCAGGACTCTGATTACAAGCTGTTGTTTTGTGAGAGCCGGTTCTGGCCCCGTTCACGTGCTCTGTGCCATGGCATTCCTGTATGGTGACGCTCAGGTTGGACAGGGGTCTTGTGTTACCCCACCCTAGCCGGCCCACTCCACCAGTATCCTCTCAAAATAGCAAGACAATGCGTTATTAAACACCTGAGTTTATCTCCAGCACCTACTGATGGACAATCAGAGGCTGTTTTGCACACAATGGCCACAGGAAACTGCTTTACATTTATAGTCAGAGCCACCATTGATCATTTAAGGGGGAGGGTTATCTTTCAATCTCTGTATCTCTTAATGAAACCAAGAGAGCTGCCTATACCTAGACAGCATTTCTGGGCACCATAGGTGTCCTCCTTGTCCAAATCGTGTCTATGACGCTGGTAAATGAATGGTCCATAGGTTTTGAAACACATTCAGTAATTCAACCTTCAAAGCATGCATTCACATATAAGGTGGCCAATTCTGATATGGATGGACAGAGTGGACTATATAATGCTGTATGAGGAAATAAAACATTACAATTCAATCATAGCAAATGATTAAATCAATACTACAAAATAGAAAGCATTGTTATCGGCTCATGCTGATGATAATTTCAGAATGGCCAGATATAGGCAAATTCACCACCCAAGCTGATTTATTAGTATAGCTTGTGATTGACCAATATACAGTCATTTCTCCATGATTGCCATTGGCGGATAATCATGTACGCTTGATTGGCAGAAGTGTTCGTTCCCTCTTGTGTCAGTTCCAAAATCTGCGGACAGCCTTGTCAATGAATAATACACATTTTTTGGGGAGTGAATTTTGATTGTGCAAGATTGTGCAAAGTAAGTGTTTATTTCAGTAATTTTGTGTGTCACATCTGATATATATTGATTAGTGTCCACCTTCCTCTTTCTAGACATTACAGCTTCTTTATTTGTGAAAAATAGGATTGCATAATCAAGACGTTCCTAACTATCTGTGTATTTTACATAATTTTTGATCAAGTTTAAATGATTAATTTTCAAATTATTTCTAAATATTTTAGAGTCAAGAAGTTCCGATCTAAAGTGTAAATCTATTTATTTTACAGATTCCCCCTGCCCCCCTAAATTATTTATTTAACTAGTTTTGGTAAATATTATGTAAAATAAATACACATTTAAGTTCAGAAATTGTTCAAATTAAATATAGAGGTCGACCGATAGTGGATTTACCGATAACGATAACTACTTTAATCCCCCGATAGTCTTTTGAATGGATACTTAATGGAGAAAAACACATTCAATTGTGCTGAACTTTATTACAAACATTTTTAAACAGTACTGAACCATGAAAATGTACTGTACTTTTAAAATATAAAAAATAATATATTAATTATACCTTATATACCTTGAACATCAACTAATGTTAAGAGATACAACTTTAAAATGCAAAAATGTATTGGTAAATGTTGAAATTAACAATGAACATTAACCTTAGTTATTTTTACAAAAGGACTCTTATTATGAAGTGTTACCATTTCATATAAATCCAGTCGCTTGACGTACTGTTATTGTCCTTTCAGCCTCGACATCAAACATACTGCTGTGTTCTTACTTATAAATATAAATTAATTACTTTATAATGGTTAGAAAGCCCGTACGGTAGTGTACTGTACACATACCATTTCATTGTCTGTTTTATATCTGAAGTGTTCGCTCTGTGCCGCGCGCAGTCTCACGTGTCAAAACAAACTCCACGAGGCATCAGTGATGGTTTTATTTCACCTCTAGAGGCCGTTGTCGTGCAGTTTAATGCCAGCAGACCCTTCTCAGCCGCTCCAGAAATGGATGAAACACGGGAAAACTATCAGTATGGATTTTTTCCGATAACAGATTGTTCAAGCAATTACTTATCGGTGCCGATTAATCGGCAAAACGATCAATCTGTCGACCTCCAATTAAATAATAAATTGTGTGATATCATATAGGCCTATATCAGCTTTATATCAGACACCTGCTCTCTAAGATATCGGCATCGGCCATCGGAAAATCCATATTGCTCAACCATGCAGCCATTTAAAATCTCTTCTATTTTTTAGAACGTCTCCCAAGGCTTGATCTGATTCTGGAGAGCATTTTTCTCTATTCGGAATCTGAATGGTGGAGTTGTTTTTTGCTGAAGCCCATGTTTACTTTCACAACTCATAAGACCGAGCCGTCAATACGAGGTCAAAGCGAGTCAGTCTGATAGTCCAATTAGGGCCAGTTTCCGTGGCAGCCGCGCTCAAACATCTCACCCCCTGTCCACGTCGATCAGAGCGCTCTAGACCCGCCTCACAGCCGCTCTGAATGGAGATTAATTAGACATTGTCATCTTGCATGCTTTCTTTTCCGTCACAAGTCTACCTAGCAATTGAACTGGATGCTGGATTGTGGGAAGGCGGTTCAACAAAGCGGGTTTACAAAGAAACACAGGGGGTCTTTGCACGAGTGTGTGTGTGTGTGTGTTCTGATCTGTCTGTTGTTCGTTTTTGCACCATCAGCAGTGGTCAGATGAAAATTCAGGGTGTGTGTATGGATGTTTAGGACGGTGTCTTGGAAACCAGCGTCCTGCTGTTGGTGAACTTGGAGACACTGTAGACGAGAGAGCTTCTAGATCGCAACCCGGTTTTGTTTGATTGTACTGGAGATATTTCATGCTTCACTCTTGTCTTTAATGGTTCCGAAAATATAGCAAAAAACATCTTATCAAGAACCATTTTCACTGTATAGGGTTGTTGAGTTGCTCTTTGGTAATTAAAAAAAGGTTCTTTGTTACATTTTATAGGTTTTTGGATCCATATATTGATCTCTCAGTCATAATAACATCCTGCTCGTTCATGGGACATTTAATATGGTGACTCCTGATGGTCTTTAGTTTGTAAAAAAAACTCTTTGTGCGAACCTCTACGTTTTAAAAGTTAAAGTCGCCCAAAATGACATATTTAAACATTTTTTTTCCTTGAAAAAAATGTCTTCATGCCTTAAAATAGCTTGAATGTAACTCTACACCCATGCCTCATTTAGTATATGCGGTTCTATGAATATGCAAATGAACCCCGCCTCCACTCACTCACAGCAGCTCAGAGATCCACTCGTTGACGATCACACTTCGACCTGATTGGTTACAAGGTAGTTTGTGACGTCAGAAACACCAGCGATTTCAAACCGTGTTTTTGAGACTGTCTTTGGTTCACTGCAGTTTTAAGGAGAAAATACTCAGCAATGGTGTCGACTTATGAATTTACACATGGTTTGTCTCAAACTATATAAAAAAAAACACATAGAAATATAGACAACATTAAAAGCTGGATTTTCAGCACAGGGGGACTTTAAAGGTTTTGATTTGTGCTGTGCAATATAATGAACATTCAGAATGTTTTTGCTATGATTTTTTTTGAAAATATAAAATAAAGGAGCAACATCATCAATATCTGGTGTTGGAAAAACGCATTATGGTGCATATAAATTAAACTATGAATTCAATATTCTTAATTCTGCTATTTTCTTTAACTAGATTTTTAAACATTTTTAATCTCATTGGTTTCAATGACTTAACTGAAGCCATTACAGAGCAAATGCATAAATATTGAGATATAAATATTGAATATGCTTCAAACAAACACTGTCAGTGTGTGTGAAGTGAGTGCTGTCCGAAAGGTTCTTCATGTCTTTCTCACACCGTCTCACTGAGGTGTCACTTGCAGCCCTTCTTACAGTGTCTTTCTGTGCGAGTTCGAACCATGTGCTTCAGCCAAAGCTACACACACTCCTGTGTGTACCTTTTTGTGTGTGTGCGTGTGTCGTGTGTATGGATTAAAGCACATAAAGGCCCATAGATCCCTCAGACTGCAGAGGCAGGAAGAGTCGGCATTGTTTGTGTGTGTGTGTGTGTGTGTGTGTGTGTGTGTGTGTGTGTGTGACATGAGGTCATCATCTCACTGAGAGTGAATGTTTTTGTTCTCAGAATCAGACTCGTATTCTGAGAATCTTTTCTGTTAGTTTCATGTTTTTTTTCCCTTCAAACATCATCTTACATCTTGTTGCGGATTTTCTCACGCATTCTTTCACTCTCCTGTCTGTCCTGTTACTTATCTTTAATCGAGATCGTGAAAGTAGTTCAGTGATGTCTGCTGATAAAGCAAAGAGTGATCAATCATTACTGTGTGTATTAATGATCCTCAAACATTCTGGAAATGTTTGTTATTAACCCTGTGTATGAAAGCGCTGCGTTAATTCAGACTGAACCGCTTTAACGTATTTAGAGTATATTCAAATTTATAGATAGTTTCAGTCTTATTAATATTAACTATCGTTCAAAAGTTTGGGGTCAATATGTTAATTTTTTAATGAAATGAATACTTATTCAGAAAGGTATCACAATTTCCACAAAAAAGCTGAAAAACTGTTTCCACATTGATGATAATCAGAAATGTTTCTTGAGCATCAAATCAGCTTATTAAAATGATTTCTGAAGAATCATGTGACACTGAAGACTGGAGTAATGATGCTGAAAATCCAATACATGTTACTGACATTTTTTAAATTAAACCAGTTATTTTAAATGTTCATAATATTTCACAGTTTACTGTATTTTTGATTAAATAAATGCAGCCTTGCTGAGCAGATGAGACACAATAAAATATCTTATAAACCTCAAACTTTTGAAAGGTAGTGTAACTGTTTTTTTCATTTTGTTTTTTACTTTTAAAATTTTTTAATCTTTTAAATCCCAGGTTTAAGTTTAAAAATCCAAGGTTTAAGTTTAAAATCTCCCATAGACTTAAATTGATAGATTATTCTGAAATGTAATAGACAGCAATGGTGTCATCGTATTATTTGCATATTGAATTGTGATTGGTGTTGCTGTCTAGACTGCAAAAAGACTGAAGTTTTGGTTAAAACTGTTTAGCTCTGAAATTTGTGAAAACCTTTTGGTGGAAAAGTAAGATTTACTGACACTTGCCGGCCAACGGGTCGTTCTTATTGTATTTCACTGGCACGTGAAAGAAAATAAGATTAACATTTGCCAATTTAAGGTGATTATTGAGTGTGTGGTGTGTATTTATGTTTTCATCTGTATTTTTTCTTTCTTTCAGAGGTCATATACGTTGATTGTGGAGGCTTTGGACTTCAATAATGACTCAAGCACTGGCAGTAAGTATCTCTCTCTCTCTCTCACTCACACACACACACACACACTTTGTTCTGTATGTTTAAAGAGAGTACAGTCAAAGAGTGACAATGTGATCAAGAGTGTGTAATGCAGAATGCTGTTTGTGTGTATTTGCATGCATTTATCTGTGTGTGTGTGTGTGTGTGTGTGTGTGTGTGTGTGTGTGTGTGTGTGTGTGTGTGTGTGTGTGTGTGTGTGTGTGTGTGTGTGTGTGTGTGTGTGTGTGTGTGTGTGTGTGTGTGTGTGTGTGTGTGAATGGCTGGCAAACACATCCTGTTACTAAACCGCTGCCTGCACCTGCTTGCATTCATCAGTCTTTTAAACACATTTTTATAAGCATGAGACAACACACACACAGCAGTGAAAAAGTAGGAAATTTGGGTCATTACTTGCAATAGTTTTGTATAGAAATGAAGATGATTAAAATGATTCAGATCTAAGTGAACTGTGTGTGTGTCTGTGTGTCTGTCTGTGTGTCTGTCTGTGTGTGTGTGTGTGTGTGTGTGTGTGTGTGTGTGTGTGTGTGTGTGTGTGTGGTTGTGTGTCTGTGTGTGTGTCTGTGTGTGTGTGTCTGTGTGCCAAACATGAACAGGAGTAAATACTGACTTGTATTTAACACCAACATGTCAAGTAGCCTTTAGCACGGGTCCAGCTTCTGTAGTGCATCGTTCATTTACACACACACACACACACACACACACACACACACACACACACACACACACACACACACACACACACACACACACACACACACACACACACACACACACACATTAGTAAACGAAACAGCAGTAAGCATAACCAGATTTTATCTGCTATTTAAATATGTTTTCAAAGTGTAGTACTCATACTAATTCTAATACTAATAATAATACTTGTACTAATTCTGCAGTATGTAGTGTACTGTGCATAATTAATAAAAACTGGATATAATATTTTCTGTAATGTAATGATTTTTAAAATAATTTTATATATGTAAATATTTACCATGACAGTTTTTCCCTCTTGCACAATGGTGTGATGTCTCCAGCATCATGCGGGAGTGTGAGGGTCTGTCTCGCTCTCAGGTAAACAGCGAGGAGAGGTAACAGTGAGTTCTCAGGTTCGGCAGCCTGACACTGACTGATGCCCTTCCTCCTGTGTTTCTGAAGGACAGGTTTGGGTCAGGACGCTTAGTTCTCCTAAACCACGAGCCGCACACACTTCACATGCACCTCTCACAATTTATAGCCCTTCGGCCAAATACCTCACCGCTGTGCTGGATACTGGCCTGCCCTGAAAAAATTACTACGGTATTTCTCTGCACATAAGAACAATAGTAAACAAAGTATGTTGGTCACTGCTCTTAAAGGGACAGTTCACCCCAAAAATGAAATATCTGTCATCATTTACTTATCCTTATGTCATTCTAAACGCAAGTTTAAAACACAACACACACACACACACACACACATAAGATATTTAAGAAGAACTTATTTTTTTACTTTTCTTTAGTTCTGCAAAGCACAGTCACTCCAAAGGGAGTTATTCTCTATATCAGTTTCTGAAACGCCTCGATTGTAGTCTTGAGGTTTTTTTTCCAGGAACGAACACATCACAATATTCCTCATTTAAATAATTCCTGCCCAAGGTATATGCTGAAAACGAAGAGTCCTGGTTGAGTTAGTTAGTAGTGTGTTGAAACTCGCAGTTATGGTAAGGAGTGTGACATTTTTCCGAACACGCTGGAAGCGGTTGACCAATCACAACACACTGATCCAGCCGACCAATCAGAGCACATTTCGCTTTACAGAAGGTGGAGCTTCATAGAGACAGGAACTAAACAGAGCGTTACTGACAGACTGGGAAGAGAGGTGCTGCAACAATGTCAAATTTATTAAAAATAATGTGTTTTTTGAACATTCAAGCTTGAAAACCTATTCTAGTAGAGCCTAAAAACAAAATCAAGACTTTGTAAAAGGGCATAATAGGTCCTCTTTAAGCAGAATGTCCGAGCTGCTGTTTCCACACAACAAAATTATACTATCAAGCTCCAAAAAGGATAACATTTTGATAAATTTGTCATGCTAAGCTTTTTAAAAGACTTGGAACATAGAGTACAAATCATATAAGGGAACATTTATGATACTTTAATTATGCTTTTTGTCATTTTGGGGGCTATAAATCATCTACTTTTGTTGTATATAATAGACATTCAGCCTAAAATCTCCTTTTGTGTTTAAAGGGTTTTCACCTTAAAGTCAGTACACAAATCCGCTTGTTGCAAACAGACTGTGTGTGCGTGTCAGAGTTGTGCAAGCTAGTGGCATAGTTTCACAGTCACGCCGAACACAAGCGTAATTAAACCACAGCTGCTCCAATTCTCCCTGTTTCTTTCTCTCTCCTGCAGGCATTAATGGACAAGTAATAGAGAAAGCGGTCCAGTCGGGCATGATCAACCCGAACCGTCAGTGGCAGCTTCTGAAGCACAACGGCCCCGTGGCTCAGTTCAAGTACCAGATTCGGGTGACCTGCGACGAGCATTACTTTGGCTTCGGCTGCAATAAGTTCTGTCGGCCCAGAGATGACTTCTTCGGCCACTATACCTGCGATCACAATGGCAACAAAACCTGCTTGGAGGGATGGGCTGGCCCAGAATGCAACACTGGTAAGGGGCGGGGCCTTGATGGTGGCCTTTTTACATATTTATACTGCTGTTGTGCATGGATTAATGGATTACGCTAGAGGCACGCTACTGTTAAAACATTTGGGATGTTCAGAAAGAATTTTTAAATGTTTTTGAAATAAGTCTCTTCTGCTCACCAAGCCTGTGTTTATTTGCTTAAAAATATAGTAAAAACAGTAATTCTGTGAAATATTATTACATTTTTAAATAACTGGTTTCTATTTGAATATATAATAAAATGTAATTTATTCCTGTGATGGCAAAGCTGAATTTTCAGCATCATTACTCCAGTCTTCATTGTCACATGATCCTTCAGAAATCATTCTAATATGATGATTTGATGCTCAAGAAACATTTTTGATTATTATCAGTGTTGAAAACAGTTGTGCTGCTTCCTATTTTTGTGGAAACCTTGATACATTTTTTCCCCCAGGATTTTTTGATGAACAGAAAGTTTAAAAGAACAGCAATTATTTGAAATAGAAACCTTTTGTGACATTATATATGACTTTACTTTTACAAAAATGTCCAAACCTGAAATACTCATGGAAATTAATACAATTTTAAAAGTAATGTACATTTATGTACTGAATATAATTTTAGAACATTTTTAACTTTCTAATAGGTTGCACATTTTTTTTATTTTTAAGAGAAATCACAAAATACTGGAAAAGTCGTGGAAATTCATTGTTGGAAAAAGTGTGGGAAGTGGATTCAGGCTCGGTCAGACTGGACTTATAATGGCTCTGTATCATTGACCTCATGGGGATGTTGTTATTTGAGATTGTCACTATCACAACAAAGCTTTGTCTCTCTCTCTCTCTCTCTCTCTCTCTCTCTCTCACACACACACACACACACACACATCATCCTGTCTGACAGCCAGTGTGTGTTAGTGTTTGATACGGTGTGGGTTTGCGACAGTATTAGGGTGGATTTTGTTTCTGTAATAGTTTTTATTCCCTCATTCGTTCCCGCATGAAGAAACATGAGTGGAGGGGAGGAGAAATGACATCATGTTGGCAGAGTGTGTGCGATGATGTTCAGAGCGGCAGAAATGGCGTGATGAGAGAGAATTGCTGAGATCACACAGATGGAGCTGATAGCAGTAACAATATTCCTCTTTCTCTCTTGTTTTCTTAGCGATCTGTAAGCAGGGCTGCAGCACAGAGCATGGCTCCTGTAAAGTGCCTGGAGACTGCAGGTAACTTGTAGCATTTATTTACACAGAAAATGATTTAAATGACTCTGTTCCAAAACCAGGTGAGCTGACTCACTGTCTACTGTATCCAAATAGACAGCAAAGGCAGCATGCTAAACAAAGGCTTTTTTGGGGGAATTTTCTGCACTGGGTTACTCATTAGTAGGGATGTTCCCGAAGCCAAATAACTTATTCGGAAAAGGTACGGTAATGAATAACACATTCTATAGAACCCCTAAACAGACATGGTGATGGAAAAAATATATATGTCAATGCTTTTGCATTCACTCACAAAAGTTTCTCGGGGGAATGTGAACGTTTGCGAGCGAATGCAAAAGCATTGAAATATAATTTCTGAAATCCTGTCTAGGTTGGCAGCTCACTAGGAATTGCAACAGAGCCGCATTACGTCAGTGACTTCATGTTACAAAAAGTGTGTGTCTTATATTCAGAGGTGACGTTGTGCCCTTCACAGGTGTCAGTACGGCTGGCAGGGCGAGTATTGTGACCAGTGTATTCCACATCCCGGTTGTGTGCACGGCACATGTGTCGAACCCTGGCAATGCCTGTGTGACACAAACTGGGGAGGGCAGCTCTGTGACAAAGGTATTCTATTCTGTTCTGTTCTGTTCTGTTCTGTTCTGTTCTGTCCTATTTTATTCTATTCTGTTCTGTTCTTTCCCATTCTATTCTATTCTATTCTATTCTATTCTATTCTATTCTATTCTATTCTGTTCTGTTCTGTTCTGTCCTATTCTATTCTATTCTATTATGTTCTGTCCTATTCTATTCTATTCTGTTCTGTTCTTTCCCATTCTATTCTATTCTGTTTTGTTTTGTCATGTTCTATTCTATTCTATTCCACTTTGTTCTATTCCATTTTGTTCTGTTCTATTCTGTTCTGTTCTGTTTTTTGTTCTGTCCTATTCTATTCTATTCTATTCTATTCTATTCTGTTCTGTTCTGTTCTGTTCTGTTATGTTATGTTATGTTATGTTATGTTATGTTATGTTATGTTATGTTCCGTTCCATTCTGTCCTATTCTGTTCTATTCTGTTCTGTTCCGTCCCATTCTATTCTGTTTTGTTTTGTCATGTTCTATTCTATTCTATTCTATTCTATTCTATTCTATTCTATTCTATTCTATTCTATTCTATTCTATTCTATTCGGTTCTATTCGGTTCTGTTCTATTCTGTTCTATTCTGTTCTGTTCTGTTTTTTGTTTTGTTTTGTTTTGTTTTGTTTTGTTTTGTTCTGTCCTGTCCTCTCCTGTTCTGTTCTGTTCTTTCCCAGTCTATTCTGTTCTGTTCTGTTCTGTTCTGTTCTATTCTATTCTATTCTGTTCCGTTCTTTCCTATTCAATTCTGTCCTATTCTATTCTGTCCTGTTCTGTTCAGCTTGGCTCATTTGTTGAATTGTTTTATCTGATTTAGATTTGAACACCTGTGCCACGCGGCAGCCCTGTCTCAATGGCGGCACCTGCAGTAACACCGGACCAGACAAATACCACTGTGCCTGTCCTGATGGCTACTCTGGACAGAACTGCGAGAGAGGTGGGTCACACACACACACAAACAGACACACCTCCTCACATGAGTGATGTCCACTGCAAACATCCGGTATAAAAAGAGAAGGATGCCGTGGGCGGAGGGAGGAGGACTGGGAGGGGCATCCACTCCTGATTGAACTTGTATCATGAACTCAGATTCCTTCATTTAGAGTATTGTGAAACACAAAGTTGTGATACAACATGATTTCTCAATATTTACACTACAGTTTAAAAGTTTGAAGTCGGTAAGATTTGATAGAAGTCTCTTCTACTCACCAAGGCTGCAATCATTTGATCAAAAGTGTAAACGTTTTGCAAAAGTTTTGAAAAACGAACTCAAAACCTTTGAACTCTAGTAGTGTATGTATTTGATTTGAGGAATATTCCACATTCATGGAAGATCTGGAGAAAAACTGTCCTGGATAAAATACTGATTGATTCGAATTTTCCAAAGAGAAGAAAGTTGTTCTACAATGGTTTGACAGATGTTTTCCTGAGTGCACGATTTGTATGTTTTTGATCTGAATCGCTCGTGTTGCTTATCAGCGAGTCGTCAAATTAAGCATGTATCATGTTGCCCGTTCATACCGTCCAACTGGCGAGAAACTCAATTTTATTTACTTGCCAAAGCCAGTTTTTACTCACATTTGGCACTTGGTGAGGGTTCATTTTGGATCCTGCTTGTCAGTGCTTGCCCATATTTCTCTCTTTCTTTGTCTGAGATTTCTTTAGTCAAAAACATGCACACATACACTTGAAATACCAATCAAGCAGTCGACGTCCTGGCCAAGCCAAAGAATGCAGTGTGCATTAATTTGATTTGAGAAGAAAAATCCATCACATCGTGAGCACGCTCTATCACAGATGTGTGTTGGAAAAATAGCTCTGGTTGGTTTGGCATGATGTGTCTGCTGTCAAACACACTTCGCCAGGTCGTCCAGGACGCAATAATAGAGATATTTTCTTGTTCTGCTGTTTTCGTTTTGTTCTGGTGTGTATCGGTTTTCTGTTTATCCTTTTTTCTTGTCATGTCTTATTGGAAATAAATGCTCACAGCCTCTTGCTACACTCCTCTGTTTTTGTTGGTGGTCTCTGTTCGGTGTGAGAAAGGCCAAAGGGGCTTTCCCGTCCACTGACTGATCTGATAAAGAGCGATAGACCGAAGAGAGGGAGTGACTGGGAGATTGAAAGGGGGAAAACCAAGACATGACCCTGCCTGACTGCCTGTGAACACTTGAGGGAATATGATTTTGATGCAACAAAACTGATACTGATTCTTCTCTCTCTAAGTTTAACATTCAGTTGACCCTTTGCTAAACTTGACACCCCTCTGTTATTGTTGAGAAGCTTAACAAAAAAAACCATGATTTCTGAATTGGTGAACAGCATGGCTTTCAGTAAAGCTTTCCAAACAGAGGACTTCCATATAAATACATTAGTAAACGGCAAATTATAATGTTTATTTTTTTTTTGTGGCAGATATTTATAAAATGTTAGTTCAATCTTGATAACTCTCTGAATAGTTTTAGCATGTTATTGAATATGCCCATGTTAATGTATTTGGTCTTGGCGGACTAGATCTGCTACACTGCTGATACTGTTGATTATTGCTGCTGCAGAGCAAGTATGGACTTGCTACTGCTAATAGATACACAGATATGGTGCTATGAGCCTGTAAGATATGCTGCTGCTGCATGAATAGACAGATATGAATAAATCCCGTAGCAGATCTAGGCAGGTGGAGCTGGGGAGGTGGAGGGGTTCATAGCAACTCTAATGACGCACTGCAGGACTAGCTTACAGCGAACACACTGAACCAGACTATTTAAATGTTGAGCAAGCATTCTCATTGGCTGCAGGGTCAGCAGAGGCCAATCAGCTTGCGTCATGTGGTAATCATGTGATTGCTTGCAGGTTGCATGTAAAGAACTGATCAGCGCCCTATACAGTTTCATGACTAAACTAGATATTATATTGATATAACTCTACATTTGTATTACCAACAAATGTTAATAAGTAAAAAGTGAAATGGCAATAGTGTAAATGGATTAAAAAACAAACAAAATTGGATTAAATAAAAAATAAATACAGAATTTCAAATTAGCAATGCTATACGTTTAAATTTAGTCATAATGTACAGTCAGCTGATCATATAAATAAAAAACACTGCAATCAGGATCTTGACATTTGTGTCATTTTAACATTACTAATTTACTATTATAGTATTTATTATTACTATAAAAATAACGTTTTTTTGTTTATAACTTAAAAACATGTGTTTTGTTTTTGTCATTATTTTTAATATTTCCGTTTCTATTAAGCTTTCATTTTATATACCTAAAACACATTCAGCTTATTTTATTTCACATAGTTGCCAAGGCAACATTACTAAATGTAGTTTAATTTTTCATCTAATATTTATATCATATTTTATTTCAGCTTTATTCATTTTTTTACATTTAAAAAAAAGATTTTTAGTTTAGTTCTGCTGGAACAACAGCAACTGAAACTACTAACTAATTAAATAAATAGAACACTGAAATATTGATTTGAGTGTAAATGATTCTGTTACGTGAGTAGAAAGAGGCCGTGCAGCCATAAAATGACATGAAACAGGCAGAGGCTTGAACAGAAGGAGAGTTTGTCATTGTTTGGCAAATGTGTGGTCCATGTGTTTTATTTTTGGGGTTGAATGTCTATATTTCGTGCATTCCTTCAGAAAACACTGTTCTGTCTCAGTTGTGCTTTGATTGTGTGTGTGAGCACAACATTATAACATCTCTCTCTCTGGCTCTCTGTAGCGGATAACGCCTGTCTGTCTGAGCCCTGCTTGAACGGAGGTAGTTGTGTGGAGTCCAGTCAGGGGTTTGAGTGCCAGTGTGCGCCGGGCTGGACAGGACCGTCCTGCAATATCAGTAAGCCTTCTCTACACGGTCTCAAACTGCTCAGATTTGCCTTCAGTCATAGGTCAGCAGTTTTCATACGTTAAAAAAATCATATTGACAATTATAGAAACCAGAATGTCATAGAGACTTGGAGGTGGGCTCCTTTGACTCGGGCCAGTAACATTTGAACCACTCGCAACACTCTAGTAACATGACATTAGCTATGTTTCCATCCAAAGTTGCGAATTTAACTAAAAATGGGAATATCGCAGAAAACATTTGCGAATATAGCAGCGTTTCCATCCAGAGTCGAAGAGAACAAAATCGTCAGTTCTTGATAATATTGGTGCTAAATATCACTAAGAAAAGTAGTTACGGCAGGTAATTATACCGAACCACTTTGACGTCAGACTTAGCTCTGGCATTTTAGAACAACCAAAACAGCATTTCATGCTGTGCAAAAAGATCGTTTGCCACTTATGCCGTCCCATCGCGCAAAGTCAAATGATTCAAATCAAATAAATGTGTTTCCATCGTAGTTTATGCGCATGTTTACGAGTGCATACTTTTTTTTTTATGGACATTTTTTTGAATTTATGCGCATCTTGCTGTTTCCATCCAGCAGTTTTTTATGTGATATCCCAAAATGCGCATTAAAAAAAGCTAGCTGTGTCACATAGCTAGTGACAAGCACCACACTTGTGTGTCAGAAAATGTAAAAATATGATTTTATGGCAATTTCCTTTTTTTCCCCAAAAGAGAAAGATATGATGCTTACATGAAACATAACTCAGAACTTCAGAAGTCTCTTGAAATATGATGCAAATCTCCTCTGGGTTTTTCCTCTTCCTCAGATGAGGATGACTGCAGTCCAAACCCGTGCAATCACAGCGGTGTGTGTGTGGACCTGGTGGACGCTTTTAAATGCATCTGCCCCGTGCAGTGGAGCGGGAAGACGTGTCTCATTGGTGAGTGTCTGTTCTTTACCCCTCTCTGTGCCTCCGCTTCCCCTCTCTTTCTTTGAGTCAGGGTGTGTTTGTTCAAAAATCCAATTTCCGTGGAAACCGAGTCCGCTTTGGAAGAATTTAAGTTACAGACCACCATGAGACCCCACCGCTGTTTCATGCTAGAGTGCATTCACAGTCCATTAACACACACACACACACACACTCAATTCTTCAGGGACGTTTGGCTGTATGTGTATCTGTCTGATTGTAATTAAGACTACGCTCATGCTGATTTCTTTTGTCATTTTTGGCACAGATGCTAATGAGTGTGAGGAAAGCCCATGCATCAATGCCCACTCCTGCCGGAATCTGATTGGCGGATACTTTTGCGAGTGCCTCCCTGGTTGGACTGGACTGAATTGCGACATCAGTAAGTATTTCATGGTTTCGAATTAAAGCAGTCAGAGACTGACTTCTTAAGGTCGGTTCACACAGAATGCGTTTTTGCTGTTAAAATCGCGACAGGTCAGTGGAAACAAAAAACCTTCAAGGTACCTGTACAGAGACTTTTAAAAGTCGAACTGATTTTAACTTGAGCGCCGGCGCCGCGCTTTTAGAACGCCGCGTCATGCGCAACGGTTAAAGACGTCCGTCTAGTGTGTTTACATTGAAAAACAATGGAAAAATAGCGCAGGAGAATGGAAAAACGCGTTCCGTGTGAATGGTGAACGAGCGCTAAAAGATGTTCGCATGTTCATGGTCAATAAGTGCATTTGCAAATAGAACTGCAGTTATAGCAAGAAGTTCATATCGCATAGGAGCGTTGGGAAGTAATTAACTAAAAGTTGTGATTTTACTCGGTGTAGTTTTAAAAGTAAAAAATATAAAAAATATTTTAATTGAAAAAATACTGAAATAAACAAAAAATATTAGATGAACTTAAAAAAAAAATTTGAATGAAAATTTGAAATAAGTTGAAGTGACAAACTAAAATTGAAATTAAAATCAATTAAAGCTTAATAGAATTTTTTTTAAATGACAAAAGCACTAAATTATTCAAACTAAACTAAAATTAAAATGTAAACTGAAAATATAAAATATAAAAAATAAAAAGCTAATTCCAAATATTAAATACTATAATAGTATATAAATTATGCAAATTAATACCTTAATATTGATGAAATATTTTTGTGAATTAGAAACTTGACAGAAGTTCAGCTTGTCCATGATTTTTGGAAATGCAAAAAAGTGTGCATTGATCTGGGCCTGATATGGAGCCTAATGTTGCTTTCTTGGCATGATTTCTGAAATGTGAACTGATATTTTGATGGATTACCCCCCGCAGATGTCAACGACTGCCATGGACAGTGTCTTAACGGAGGGCTGTGTAAGGTAAGTCCTCGAATGTTTCCATTGGTTTTGGCAGATGTAAAAGCCCCCCAGACTCTCTTTCTCTTTTCTCTACCGCTCCGTTTCTATCACCTCCATCCATTCTTGTTTTAAAATAGTAGAAGCTGAGTCATGCTTTGGAGAATGTACATAAAGAGACAAAGTGGTCAAAAAGACAGAGTGAGTTTGTAAAACGATCAGATTACCATAAACATTCTTGTCTCCTACCCTTGTCTCCTATTCATTGTTTTTTGCTCTTTTTGTGTACTTTCTTCACTCGCTCTCAGCGCTGATACTTGTACAGCTGGAGTGCATTAGGACATTGTCTGAGCCAGTTAGCTATAAAAACACGGGGAGTAAAGTCCTAATCAGTACTGACAATCCCACGTTTGATTTGATCAGATTCAACATGTTGTAATGGACTTTAGGATATTAGTCCCTTAGACTGAGAGAAAGTAGAGTATCCTTACTAGGGCTGGGTGATATTGTTTTGGCATAAGTCTCACAAAATATTTGTTAGATTTATGCTTAAAAGAAAAACACTATTTGTTTGAAAAATGTAAGATATATTCTATGGAAATGTCTTATCTAAAACAAGACTAAATAAGAACATACTTATTAATAATAATAATATTAATATGGATACAATTAATAATTATTGTACTGTATACCAAGTAAGAATGTTTATAAAGTAATTAAAGTATAAATTATTAAATAATATTACTAATTATTATTCATCATCTTAATCTGTATAAAATACTAATACTTTTGTTATTAATGTATAATAATAATAATAAAATTAGCATATACATTATTGCCACCATCATCATTATTATTAATGTTGACCAACAATTATTATTTATCATCTTAATATGTATTAAATAATAATTATAATAATTATTATTATTCAATTTTACAAATTATTATTATTATTATTTTACTGTAACGGGTAAGAATTAAGAAAATATATAAATAATTGTTAGATAATAATATTATCAATAATTATTACTATTCTTTTACTGTATAACAAGATGAAGAAAATACATAAATAATTAAGTAATATGAATAATATGTTGTCAACATTATTATTATTATAATTATTATTATAATTATGAATAGTAATAATTATGATTATTATTTTACAAATTATTATTATTATTTTACTGTAACAGGTAATTATATTAAGAAAATACTGTATATAAATAAGTAATATTATTAATAATAATTGTCAACATTATAATATTGTTATTAATGTTGACAATAATTATCTTAATCTGTATGTACAATAATAAGTTTGTTATTATTCAATTTACAAATTATTATTATTATTTTACCGTATAACAAGTAATAATTAAGAAAGTATTTAAATAATTAAATCATCAAATTGTCAACATCATCAATATTATGATTAATAATATAAAAAATTATTATTCAATTTTAAAATATATTATTATTGTTATTAAGCAGTCCTAATGTGTCCGTGTCTCTTTCCCTCAGGACCTGGTCAGTGGATATCGGTGTCTGTGCGCTCCAGGCTTTGCAGGGGAACACTGTGAGCGGGACGTGGACGAGTGCGCTAGTCGACCCTGTCTCAACGGCGGACGCTGCCAGGACGGTGCCAACGGATTCCAGTGTTTGTGTCCACCTGGTTTCTCAGGTGTCACGTGTCAGGTGAGCAAAACACACTCATGCCAGAACACCCTCTTATGTCTTAACCACACCTGGTCATGTCTATGTCGATACTGAATAAACACTCTCACAATGACTTAAGAGTCTGTGTTGTCTGTGTGATTTTGTCTTCAGCTGGACATAGACTACTGTGAGAGCGGCCCGTGTCAGAACGGAGCGCAGTGTTTTAGTTTGGCCTCGGATTACTACTGTAAATGTCCAGAAGATTACGAAGGCAAGAACTGCTCCCAACTCAAAGACCATTGCCTCATCACACCATGTCAAGGTAGGTTACCAGAAGATGTCCATGTATATCGACATATCACTGATGATGAGACGGCCATATCATTTAATAGTCATTCGTAGATAAGGAAACCTGTTTATTTTGGGATGAGGTGCAGAAATTACACACTTCCGCTTTAAGGAACTATTAAGTGAGAGTTGGAAAACCGTAGAATCAAGACTCGTAAACCTGAGATAGTTGGTTTATTGTCAATGAAAGATATCCACGATAGTGTACTCTAGGAGTCCTGGTGTCTCCAGCTTTATTGAGTGCTAATCGGCGCTCTCAGACTCCAGATCTCGGCTCTCATGTGTGGGGTTGTAAGATTATCTGGTTGGGCGCATACTGAGGTTTTAATGGGCACTGGAAATAGAAGTGGAGTCTTTTTTAGTCCACGCGGCCGTAAGACTATCCCCATCTCAAGGCCTCGCTGCGTTTGATGCCGTGCCATTGTGTACGCTGTAGCGTTGGCGATTGCTAACTCTAGTCTATTGGTCCCCCGGCCCGTTTCACCATGGTAGCAGCGAAAATAGCATTACACGATGCGTATGCTAACCCGAAGTGAGCTTACAGAGAGCGGAAAACCCCCCGCTAGTCAGACTACATGACGACTTTGCTAATTCTTAGCATGCCGCTAAATGCTTTCATCATATGTGTCAGTGTGAAAGAGATATTTTGAAGTAGACAGGGTTCCCACGGTCAAAAAAAAATTATATTTGATTTTCCAGGCCTGGAAAAGTCACATTTCTAGTTTTCTAAGTTTCTAGTTTTGTAATTTTTGTAGTTATAAAATATTTCAAATTGCACAAATGGCTGTATTTTTTTAATTTTTTAATTTTTTTATGAATTGATCTTGTTTAGATTTTTTTTTTAAATCTAAAACGAGACTAAATAGCAAAATACTTATTAATAATTATAAAATTATATTATTAATGAATAATATCAACAATTAAGAATTTATAATAATAATAATAATTAGTATTTTACTGTAAAACAAGTAATAATTCCAAGAACATTTAAATAATTACTGTCAACAATATTATTATTCTTACTAAAGATAATAAGTATAATAACAAAAATATTAACATATATTAACAAATATTATCAATAATATGTAACATGTTATTGTTTTTAATGTCTCCAATTATTATTTATCATCATCTTAATCAGTATGAAATAATAATGATACTACTACTGCAAATAATAATAATAATTTTCTCTGCTGAGATTACAAGATGATTAATATAGCAAAAAACTGTTTCTGATGGTTTCATTTGGTTTTTAGCCGGTTTAAATTGTCGATCATCTGGTCTGCAAGTCGTTGGACTTCTAGGTTAGGTTGGACAAGTTAGAACTAGACCACCTAGAACCTGCACCAACCAACTAGACTAGACGACTACAAATGTCTAGTCTAGTTTGTCCCAAAAGGACTCTTGATAACTCTGTCCATATTTCCCCCCAGTGATTGACAGTTGCACGGTTGCCGTGGCGTCTAACAGCACTCCGGGCGGCACGCGCCTCCTCTCCTCTAGTGTCTGTGGTCCTCACGGGCGTTGTCGAAGCCACGCCGGTGGGCATTTCAGCTGCGAGTGTCAGGAGGGATTCACAGGAACGTACTGCCATGAGAGTAAGTGCCGTGTTCAGCGCTATTTGTGTTCTTTTAAGTCATAGAACATACAATCTTTTTAACATCACGTGTCTCACTCTTTACTCTCAGACATCAATGACTGTGAAAGTAGTCCCTGCCGCAATGGTGGCACTTGCATTGATAAAATCAACACTTACCAGTGTATCTGTGCTGATGGATGGGAGGGACCCAACTGTGAGACCAGTGAGTGCATCTCTCTCTTTAATGTCACTTGAAATGAAATTCAGTTATTTGGAAATTGTAATGAAATCGTAAAACATTGAAGCATATTTAGCACTAAAACAGTGTTTCTTTCCAAACCAGACATTGACGACTGCAGCTTGAACCCCTGTCGGGACCGAGGAGTGTGCCGGGATCTGGTCAATGACTTTTACTGCGAGTGCGAAAACGGCTGGAAGGGAAAGACCTGTCATTCACGTAAGCCACACCTCCTCATTTGCATACCGGTTACTTTGGGTTAGATCATTTAACTAGCAAAATTATATACAAAAATAAAATAAAAAGAGAGATTTTGTTGTCAGGTAAATTCAAAATGTTTATTTTAAGAACTAAAATACAGTTAAAACCTAGCACTTTTTCTTCAGTGTGATTTTAGTATCATTGAGATGCTTTTTTTTTTTTTTTTTTTTTTTTTTTTTTTTTTGTATTTTCTGTTATTTTGATTTTAGTTTAAGTATTAGTAATTTCGTTGTGTTTTTGTCATTTTACTTAAAAAAAAAAGTCTATATAGTTTTTATTCATTTTTATTTATTTTTGCACATCAAGTTAAACTCAATGAAATGAAAACTGTTGCCTTGGCTAATAGCTGAAATAAAATCTGTTTTTTTGAAAGTTTTTTATTCTATTTCAGCTAACTGCTGAAACTGCTAATATTTCAGCTAATATTTTTTAAGTCACGAGAAGTAATTTTTTTTTTTTTTATGATTTTAGTTTTAGTTAGCTAAAATAACCCTGTTTTTTCACAAAACATAGTGATATTTAAACTTTTCATTTTATTCAATCTTTAAGAATAGATTTTTAATTTTAATAATTTTTTTATTGAATTTTTTATTTTTATTTTTAATTTAAATAACAATATTTAGATAATTTTATATAACTGTTTAATTTACAAGTAATACATACAATATATATATATATATATATATATATATATAATAACTATACTTAGCAAAATAATAATAGCAATAATAGCAAAATCGACATAATGTACATATAGTTTTGCCAAACCATTTACACGTATGAAACAGCATGCAAAGAGACATTTGAGTGATGATGCAAACAAATAATTGAATTAGAGTTTAAATCAATTCATTAAAATGAACAGTTTGATCTCATTCATAGAAATGAATCACGCTTTCTGACTCAGTAATTTTTGCTAATGAAGTTTAACTCAGAGACACTTTTATCTTACATTCTCATAGTTGCAAGACATGAAAGTATCGCAGAACTAGTCTGTAATAAATCGTGATATTCATGATATTGCTTAACTTTAAATGTGAAGCAAATTCATCACATATATATTGTAGGTTTTTCTATATGTAGAGTGTTTGTCTGACAGCTGCTTTCTTCTCGTCTATAGGCGAGAGCCAGTGTGACGAGGCTACTTGTAACAACGGTGGCACGTGTTCAGACGAAGGCGACTCGTTCAAGTGCATGTGTGCTCCTGGATGGGAAGGCGCTACCTGTAATATAGGTGAGCTGCTAATGTCCTGAAGGAGCATTTCTGTGAATTTTACTGTTTTTTAACATTTACATTTAAATTAAAAATTTTAAATTTTAAAAAAAATTGTGAATTTTACTATTTTAGTTAAATTTTACTGAATAATGAACGTTTATCATCGTCTACAGCAAAGAACAGCAGCTGCCTGCCGAACCCCTGTGAGAACGGAGCCACGTGTGTCGTGACAGGTGACAGCTTCACCTGTGTCTGCAAAGAAGGCTGGGAAGGGCTCACCTGCAGCCAGAGTACGGCAAAACTTCCTGTTCCACTTCCTTACTACTTCCTGTCTTGACTCCTGTCTACCTCCTGTTTCCAACTCTCACCTACTGCTGCTTAAAGCCACACCGCGGAACTTTTGCGGGCGCTAGGGGCGCTAGCGCCCCTAGAGGCCACAAGCGCCGCAGCACTGTCGCAAAAGCCTTGAAGACATCCACTTAATAAATTAATTGCACAAAAAGTGAACAGAAAATAATGTCTGATCAGGTAAGTCGCATAGACCAGGGGTGCACAACCCTGCTCCTGCCGATCGTCTGTCCTGCACAGTTCATCTCCAATCAAACACACATGTCTTTAATTTTCAAGCGATCCTGAATACGTTAATTGGTTGCTTCAGGTGTGTTTGATTAGGGTTGGAGATAAACTGTGCAGGTCAGGACAGTCGATCGGCGGGAGCAGGTTATAGACGTTTTGTACCTAAAACTAAGTTGTTATTGTGCTTGTTTTGGAGTCATTTTATCTTTAGATCGGACTTACATCGTTTTATTTGTGTTTTTCCTGTAGTAACCTATGAATTTGAATCTAAAATCATATAAGCCTCTAATAATACATACACGTTTGTATCTAAAATCATATAAGCCACTAATAATAATACACACATATATGAATGTGTAAAAGGACAAAGAAACTGAAGCCTACAAATAACGGCAGTAGCTATGTTGTGACTTATATCAGTTTTGTTACACGATTTCCAGACTTCGCAGTAAATATTACATTATATATCCACATTTATGCCGATGTTCGTTTTATTGTCAGTCATTTTCTTCACCGCTTGAAGAATCTTCAGAGTCCTCTCCCGAAACAGGGAGAGGACGAGGAGGACGACGAGGGAGAGCCGGGGGAAAAAATTAGCAAATGCCTTAGCTCCATGAGTATATCAGAGCCTATGGTCACGTGACGGCCGTAAAACGATACGTTCTCCAGGTCACATGACCTGGCCAACGACGGTCCGTCTTCTCCAAACTTACATAGGCGGTATTTCAAGAGGGCAGCCCCGATCGGAGCATTAATAGTGTCAAACGCTGTATATTGGCCTGAGGAATCATTTAAAATAACTCGTATGCGTCAACTCTTTAGGTCACAAAGTCCACGGTGTGGCTTTAAGGTTCTCTTCCAAACTATATACTAATCGGATAGTTCCTTAAAGCTGAAGTGTGTCATTTCTGCGCCTCGTCCCAAAATAACGACTGACCTTATCTACGAATTACTTGTGTCTGTATATTACACTGGGATAGAAGCAATTATTTAAATGTAGAAAAATGACACACGTCACCTTTGCCTTTAGTTGCGGACCCACACAGAATCCGCACTGCAGAACTCCGGGTTCTCCATAACAAACACAGAAAATGCCCTAAAAAATCCATCGATTCTGTCTGTGCCCGTTTAGTAGTTTCAGCTCAGATATCATTAGCAGACGTAACTTTGATGAATGATTGTTCAGGTGGGATTATGAGCTAGTATGTAACTATGGTAACAATATTGCGACTTTCAATGTGTTGATTTCATTCTAACAAGAAGAGTTTTTAATATTTTTTTTATATCTGTATTCAATGTATAATAACAAAATGTTTGATGTTTCGTTTTACAGATTCCAACGATTGCAACCCACAACCATGGTAAGCTTAATTCTGTCAACATTGCAATTTTGTTGTTGCCTTCAAGTTCGATTAATTTAATTTAATTTAATTTAATTTAATTTAATTTAATTTAATTTAATTTAATTTAATTTAATTTAATTTAATTTAATTTAATTTAATTCAACTTAATCAAATTTAATTTAGTTTAACTTAATTTAATCTTTAAAAATTATATATAAAAAAAAGTATAACTATGTATAACAATAAAATATAAATTAGTGCTGTCAAATCGATTAATCGCATCTAACATAATTTGTTTATATAATATATGTGTGTGTGTCTGTGTGTGTGTACATATGTATGTATATATATATATATATATATATATATATATATGATTAATTGATTTGACAGAACTAATAATATACACAATACATTTTGATCAACAGTAATATTTACCCACATATATTTGTACTTCTACTTTCTGATTTTAATTAAGTTTGAATCAAAGAAAAATGGTGGAAACTAAGTTTTTATTGTGAGCATTAACTGTACAATTTTACCAGAAAATGCTACAAATTTTATACACAAAGCATTCAATTAATAAAATAAATGTTTAAATTAATAGAAATTAATAGAATAAATATTTATTATAAATTAATAATAATATCTGAACTAAATATACATATAAATGTAATCATTACAACTTTTTCTGTGATTTTTTTTTTTTAAATTCTGACAAAAATGATGCACATCACCACGTATTTGACGTCCAAACTTGTAGCATGTGTCCTGTTGAACTCTGACCCCATATCTGATCACGTGTATGATCTTTGTGCAGTTATAACAGCGGTACGTGTGTGGACGGTGATAACTGGTACCGCTGTGAGTGTGCCAGTGGATTCGCAGGGCCGGACTGTCGCATCAGTGAGTGATTAATGATGCTTTATCTAATGAATACAATATATATAGTCATATCGACACATAAGATGGTGATTTTACAGTAATCTAAACGTGCGTCTCGCCCCACAGACATCAATGAGTGCCAGTCGTCTCCCTGTGCGTTCGGTTCCACGTGTGTGGACGAGATTAACGGCTACCGCTGCCTGTGTCCCCCCGGCAGGACCGGGTCCAGGTGTCAGGAAGGTACAACTCCCATCATTCATGCTTGCTGTTTTATTAACATCAATATTATTAGTCATGGTTGCTATTGCTTATACAGAGTTTGAGGTTCTTCAAATCACTTAAACCTTTGTGCTACAGACATTAGAATTGACACCTCATGCATTTATTAGAGGAACTTTTCTGTCCCCTAGGAAACCAGTTAAATGTAAAAAATTTTTTTTAAGATTTAAAGGATATATTATTATATCTTTTAAACTTTTAATGTTATCTATTGTAATTTTTTTTCTTTTTTAAATCATGATCTCAGCATAGATCTCATATTATTATACTTAAAAAAAATTGTCTGAATATCATGTTAATATTATTGTGTTATTGTTTAATCATGATCTCAGAATACTTAAGTGTCATTAACGAAACCCTTAGTATTTTAATTTGAATACGTTTTTCATTATAGATTCAAAATATATATTATAATGACTTTTACACTTTTTACTGTGACTATTGTTTTAATATTATTATTTTTAGTCATGATCTAAGAGTAGGTTTGTTAGATGTTGTTAACGAAACCCTTAGTGTTTTAATATTAGTTAATTTTGTTCTAGATTTAAAGGATACCTTTTAATACTTTTGAATTTTTTTTACTGACTATTGTGTTAATATTATTGTGGGGGGATGATGGTTAATTTTTTTATTTTAATCATGATTTCAGAATAGGTTTGTTAGGTGTCATTACCGAAACCCTTAGTGTTTTATAAAAAAAAAAAATGTGTACTAGACTTAAAGGATATATAATATTACCTTTTAAATGTTGTACTGTGACTATTGTGTTAATATATTGTAGTGTTTTTTTTTTTTATTATCATGATTTCAGAATAGGTTTATTAGGTGTCATTACCGAAACCCTTAGTATTTTAATTTTAATTATATTTAAATAATTCAATAATTTTAGTATTTTAATAGTAATTTTAATTTAGAATCAATCCATTTCTTTGTAATTTAGCTTACTTATTGTATTAGCAAGATCAAGGCTTATTTTTTTCTCAAATAACATAAACATCATTACCATCACAAATTGAAGGTGGATTATGGGATGTGTGAAAAATGTTTTAACATAAATTAACCATAATTTGAAAAAGATAAATTTTTCAAGATTTCAAATAGCCAAAAGTGGCCCCATTTAAAGAATAAAAAGTGTAAATGTCACATGATTTTTAAAGTGGCTTGTCTTTTCTCTTAGTCACGGGACGTCCGTGTGTGTCTGGAGGTCGGATTGCTGTAGACGGAGCGAAGTGGGCCGAAGACTGCAACACCTGTTACTGTCACAAGGGGATCGTGACCTGTACTAAGGTATGTGTTGTAACTGTTGACAGACGTAAATAGTGATGCGTTATCGTTTCTGAATTTGCTCTCTTACAATACTTGCGCTTCCTTCCTCTTGTGGTCAGCTGTGGTGTGGCCCTAAACCCTGCCGTATGCTCGGCTCCGGGCGAGGCGACTGTCCGCTGGGTCAGCTGTGTGTGTTGCTGCGTGACGAGCAGTGTTTCGTGAAGCCCTGCTCGTCTCAGGGCGAGTGCATGTCTGCTCACCGGCCGGCCGTACGCGCGCGCTGTCACCCCGAGAGCGACTGCGCCAACGTCACCTTCACCTTCAACAAGGACACCATGCCACAGGTGAGGCCACTGAGACTGTCGAAGTTTGGTGATAGGGTTGCATTTACTTAATTAATACATGCATATTAAAATGTGTTCTTATTATATGATGTCTTTAATGAGTGTATGTACTTTGGCTCTCAGGGAGTGACGGTGGAGCAGGTGTGTCGTGAGCTGAGACATCTGTATGTGACTAAGAATGTTTCGACTGAGTTTTCCATCTCTATGACCTGTGAACTCTCTTCTGCCGCCAATAATGAGATCCACGTGGCCATCGTAAGTGATCTACCGCAGTATTTAATTGGCTAGAAATTGCTGCAGTTTCTATAAAATGTTATAATATCCTTATAGTTATAAAGAACGACTTGAAAAATCATTGAATTACAGGGCTTGATAGTAACTTGTTTGCTCACCGGCCACTATGGCTACTGTTTTTCCAAAGTTTCTAGTCAAGTCAAGTCAAGTGTATTTGTATAGCGCTTTTCACAATACAGATTGTATCAAAGCAGCTTCACAGTATTAAATTAAAATAATACAACAAGGTTTGTTTCAAGTGGAATTTATTGATTGATAAAATTAAATTAAATATCCCCAAAATATCCCCAACTGAGCAAGCCAAAGGCAACAGTGGCAAGGAACCGAAAAACTCCATCAAGTGACCTAATGGTGTCCTAAAACTCCATCAGGTGACCTAATGGAGAAGAAAAAAAAACCTTGGGAGAACCCAGGCTCAGTCGGGGGCCAGTTCTCCTCTGGCATTTATGAGCTAGAGGCCGGATTGTAGTTTGAACTGTAAGATTAAAAATATTATATGAATACCTGGCTGAAGAGTCACTAGCCACTCAGTTTTTTCACTGGCCACAATTTTGACATCGATAACATGTGGAAAAACTGCCATATAGATATTTTTAACATGATCTCATAATTGGCAGCAGGAATATTAGGCTGCTGTCACTTTAAGACCTGACGCACGCATCCATTATACTGTTACACGTGCGTTTTCTTTCTCAACTGTTTACGTTCACTTAAAAAAATACTCGCCAAGATCGGCATTTTGACTTTTTGTGTGTATTTGACTGTTTAAACTCAATAAGAAACGGAAAATAACTCAATTTAGTACTGAGAGGCGACTTTGTGCCTCACTTTGGGTGTGAGCACAAAATCTGTGGGAATGAGTAAAATTATGCGCAATCCCACGCCGAAATTCAAGCCCTGTACTACGTTACACGCCACTGCTGAAATCCACGTGCATTTGGCAGGTGTTAATGTCTAGCCTTGTGTATACATACAGTTGCCATGTACAACAGGCATACAGTTAGTAAATCTAGCTAGGTCAGAATTGTTTTTTTAAAGTTGCATTTTAAAGGAAATATTGTGTTTTCCAGCATGTGACTGAGGATGGCATTCACGGTAGAGTTCCTGTTAAAGAGATCACAGACAGCATCATCGATCTGGTGAGCAAACACAGCGCCAACAGCACCATCATCGGCTCCATCGCTGAGGTCCGCGTGCAGCGCAGGCAACCGCAAAACCCCAACGGTGAGACACGGCAGGAACTTCTTAAAGTAGCCGTAGGTCAAAACCATGGATCCTCTGACTGGAAATGAAATTACTATTTCAGAGCAAATATATAAATATTGAGATACAAACTACCGTTCAAAACTTTGGGTGAGGGAGTTTAAAGAATTAATACCTTCATTCAGCAAGGATGCATTAAATTGATCAAAAGGGACATTTGTAATGTTGCAAAACATTTAAATAGTAGTTTTCCACATTAAATTAATGTTTTTTGAGCATAAAATCATCATATTAGAATGATTTCTGAAGGATCATGTGACACTGAAGACTGGAGTAATGATGCTGAAAATTCATCTTTGATCACAGGAATAAATTACATATTAAAACATTTTAAATTGTAATAATATTTTACAATATTACTGTTTTTACTGTATTTTTTTGGTCCAATGAATGCAGCTTTGGTGAGCAAAAAATCTTGCCAACTCCAAATCTTTAGATGATAGTGAGTGTATATACAGTGTTGAATTACATGAGATGAAAAATATTAAGATTTTAATTTAATAACGAATAAATAGAGTAAAATGCTAGATGCTTTGCACACAATGAATGGATGTCATATTTTGCCAGCTTGTTTTAATTAATCCATTGGTTCTCGTTCAGTAGACTACTTGGTGCCACTGCTGGTTTCCATTGTGACGGCGATCTGGGTTTTGGCCCTGGCCTCGGTGTTCCTGTGGTGTGTGCGCCATCGACGCAAACAAAGCTCCAGCCCCACCGCGATCAACCCCGCCACCCCGTTCTCCGCAGGAACCGCAGAAGAAAACACGGTGAACAACGCTCGTGAGCAGCTCAACCAGATCAAGAACCACATCGAGAAGAACGCGTCTAACGGCAGCCTGCCAGGAAAAGAGCACCACTGTGACGACAAGAACACCGTCAACGCCAAAATCAGGACGCATTTCTCCGAGTCCACCAGACTGACGCAGGACGACTCCAACACGCGGTTGCAGAAGACACGCTTTCCACGTCAGCCGGCCTACATGCTGGTGGACCGAGACGACAGGCTCAGCTCCAACGACACGGACGGTAAAACCCCGCACTGGACTAACAAACGCGACAACAGAGACCTGGAGTCGCAGCACAGAGCTCCGGATTCACAGCAAAGAGATCCGGACACGACACACAGCTTGCACAAAATGGAGTTTATCGTATAACAATCATTGACGACGTCTCGAAAAGGTCAAAGAATAGCCAATGAATCAAAAAGCTTATTGTTGACTGTGACGACAAGTCCGGACAGTATTTGTTCAGACGTTGCGCTGCAGTGGGACCACAGGCTGGTCCGTTTTCTGTTAATGTGCGTCAGTCAGTGTCTGTAGGGCCTGAAGACATTAGCCTTTGCAGAACTTATAGCCTCGAAGACAAAACCTGAACGTGAATGTAATTGGCCAAAATCTGCTACGGATCTCACAAAAAAAACATGTCCAGGTCACATTTCACCCTAGAATTCATAGACATTATTAGATTATTTTAATGACAATTAAGCACATTTGTCTCCTAAATTCTCATTATTGTAATCTTATTTTTTTTTTCAAAGGTGAAATACTGCAGTTTTTATACAGTAACAAAATACTGTAATACTAGGATTTTTATGCAAATCAGCATTAATTTAGGGTACATTTACACAACAACGATCTACAAAAAATTGAAAAGTTTCACGTACCACAAAAACAATTAAATACGCTGTATTATTCATGTCAGGCCAGTAGATGGCGATGCCACTTTGTAAAGAAACACTACGCGCCTTTAGACTGAACGCGTTATACACAAATTTCACAAATTCGTGTTTTTGTAGTTTACACTGAGACGATAACGGTATCGTTTTCAAAAACATGCACCTTGAAACCCGTTTGCAAAAGTTTTCAGGCCCCCAAAACGGCGCTGTCGTGTAAATGAACGTCCAAAACGCATAAAACGTTTTGGTGTCGTGTAAACGGCCTCTAAAGGCAGAACAATAAATTCTACAATAAAAATAAATATACAATTATTTTGTTTTTTCAAACATTACATTACAGTAATGAAAATTATGCTTGAATTAGGCTGTTTTTTGCATTGCGGAAATGAGAATTACAGGGTAATGTGCTTAAACTTTATAGCGCTAAACATATAAAATATAGTGTCTTTTTACTTTCTAATGACTTTGGGATGAAATTAGCCATGGAAATGTTCCATGAGGGTTTCGTGAGCATCACCCAGCTGTTGAACTGAACGGCACATGCAGACTGTATTCGGTTTTAGAACTTAATGCACCAGAAATAGCTTGTGAATCAATGATTACTGGTGCATCATGTGCTTGAAGATTGTATTTAACTCCCATTTATTGGGTTCTTGACTGGATTTTATTTCCCCGCTCTTTCCAGCAGTTCATTTTTATTTATTCTGCTCTTGTTTTATTTTAATTTTTTTTTACATGTGTACAGTCATGCTTAGAAGTTGCTGTCTATATGAAATTCACTGTCAATTTAGATGTTGTATAGATGACTTTGTACATATTTTCTAATTAATCATTGTGTATATTTGATTTATTAACTTAATAATCGAGAGCCTATCGTTTGTTTTTATTTATATACATGGTTTAGGTTTGATAATGTGTCCGATCTTTGTATTTTTGGATGGAAAATATTGTCTCTTGTTTCTGAAATGCCAAAATAATAGTTTATTTTTTGAAGAATAGCTTGTTTATTTGTGTCTAAATCCAGAATACAATGTGCAATGTTAAGACAACGTGCATGGCTTGTGTTTGTACTGTCCTGAGACGTAGGGCTAGATGGGTTTTCCATCTAGTGTTGATGCAGATACACTTTTCTAGATGTTATGACTTTAAAACCATTCCTGAACATTTTTAGCATATTTTCGGCTCATAACTGTGTTAAATTAATTTGGCAGCCCAGGATATCAAACAACGCTTGTCTAGTGTTTTCTGGTAAACCACAGTATTCAAATGACCTTGAACCAAAACGTCTAAAGGGAACGAACAGTATTAGAAGTGCAATGTAATGTGAAATATGAAGAAAACAGAACTGAATGTGATAAGCGAGACAAACATGAAATCAAAATCATTTTAGTAGACCATTTTTATTAATTGACTGTGGGGCTTTTCTGCTTCAGTCTCACTTGCAATCTGTGTTACTACTGCCATGTTGTCTAGTTCATTTGTTGAGGATGTTCCTTTGATTGTTTATTTCTTGTGTTTGTCTATGAAATTCTTCTATGAAAAAGCAGAGCCATGAAAACAATTCATCCTGGGGTTTGTCAAAACATTTATTTCGATTTTCATTCAGTTGTTGACATTTGGATCCTTAAATCAAATAAAATTTCACTTGAATGTTTTGAATTTAAGAATTTGATCTTTCTTTTTTGAAAACAATCCAACAACGAGTTTTGGTTTGTGTGTCAAAAACCATCAAATAATCTGTATAATAATTTAAAGGAAACTGGTGTAAATACTAATCCTAAACTGTCCATTATGCCATAAAAATACATTTTATACTGTAAAATATTGCATTGGATATATATGTGTCTTGTGTTGCGTGAAACTGATTTGTGAGTGAATCATTCTTTGAGTCGGTTCATTTAAATGAATCAGTTGAATGGGTTCACAAAATGGTCTGAATGATTCATTGAATGATGAAAAATCCTTATCCAGTATTCACTAACATGTAAGATCATGCATATTCATTCATAAAAAAGTGTAGGACTCTTCAAATGCTGATATACAACATAAATCTATATTACTGCTGTCAAATCGATTAATCGCATCTTAAAAGTTTGTTAATCGATTAATCGCACCTAACATAAAAGTTTGTGTGTATATATATACATACATATATTTACAAACTTTTATGTTAGATGCAATTAAACATGATTAAGTAATTGACCAACTTTTATATTAGATGTGATTAATCGATTTGACAGCATTAATGTATATATGCTATATAGACACATATTTACAGACTTTCATGTTAGATGTGATTAATAACGTTAAACCGATTTGACAACACATCTGTATGGAATTTAATGTTTTAAGTGCATACTATCAAATGGAGCTTATGTATCAACGGCGGATGATCTCCTGTCTAGTTCTAAGAATATTATAAATGTTTCCTTATTCATGCTTGATTTAATGTAACCCAGGTTCTGAATTGCAGGTCTGACACGGTGGACACAGCCGTAACCGTCCCAACAGGGTCCACATTGTGTGTGGCTAGACGTTCAGCTGAGCGCGGCGGGCGGGCGACCATGTGAGACAGGTTATGAAAGGCCTTCACACTATCTCTCTCTGCTGTCGTGGGAAAGCTGAAGATGCACACCAAAATAGACGGCATGAGATGCGTTTGCCTAACGTGTTTGCAAAGGCATCGCACAAAGAACGTCTTCTTCTAGCTTTTCAGCTTCAATCAGCTTTTCTTTGGAAACCGCGCGATGACCCTTTCTCAACAGGCCTGATTCACTGAAGCAATGAACATGTGCAAAACTGTTTTTCTGGAGCTAAAGTGACTGACATGCACTGATCATTAATCATGTCACTGAAATGACACATTGAGAAAGTATTTGGACATCTAAGACAATTTAAAAATATATACATGGCATTGCATTAGATAACAAAAATATCAAACCACAATGTATTTATATAAAAAAAGCATAATCACACTTTTAAAGCATAAAGGTTTTAAACACCCCATGTTGACAAATTGACAAAATTCACTTTTAGCCCATATGCATATTTAAAATCTAATGTGAAAAAACAGATGATGTAGGTATATTTATAATGCAGACCCAATATATTGATGACTCATCTTGAAGTACAAATTTTTGTCCAATCAAATGCTCTCTGGAATAAACATGCCCCTCCCACTAATACGTCTGACTAGCAATAGCAAGTAGCAAATCATGTGCAGTTATGAAGTAAATTAGGGATAAAATAAAATAAATAAAATCCCATTAAAATAAAATGGGATTAGCTCTTAGAAATGTTCTATTGTTCCTAAAGGAAATGTCGACACGGGAAACAACTGCGCACGTCAAGCGATTTCACATGGTCATTTAGCAATAAAACACACAGATATGCCGTTCAAAACGTGTTTCGAATCTTTCTTGTCTAACATTAGTGGAACATGTTCATCTATGAGAACTTGAGAACTAAACCTCATACATCAGTTGCTTAAATGTTTGTTTTGTAAACTTAGTTCTGAGAAAAGCTCTAGCAGCTTTTGAGCACACATGACACTTGGTTTGACGTTTTGAATGCAATGACAATCCAAATGCTTTCAGGGGCCACTCATTTTTTCATTTTAACAGATGTATAGCAAGCAGAAGCAGTCAGAACAAATGCCTTCTGTGAAAGTCCCACAGTTGTCTGAAGACGTAGACAAATCCATAAACAGATTCTGACTATTAATCTAACTGACCCTTCGTTTCCTGGTCATCAGAACAGAAAATATGACCATTTCGCCGACTTCAAAGCCTAAGAACTGGGTCAGGCTGAAGGAAAGTCTCTCTGAAACTTGACTTGGCCACAATCTCCAACACTAATGGCTCCATCATGTTAACAAATTTGTCACGGTAACTGGACTCAGTGTCCGCTTTAGAGCAACACTGCCAGGGCTGAGGTGATGAAACATGAGCTTCCAGAAGGAGTTTTATCGTCATTTGTTCTATAAAAGCGTATTAGAAACTGATCTCTGTGTGTGTGTTTGTACTGTTAGGAGAGTTATTCCAGAGCAGAAGGTTGGAAAGTACAAAGCATTTATTGCTAAGAGACACTTGCACTCAATTTCAGCCAGAAAACCATTAGCTCTGTTCTAAAACCTAGTGAGATGCCTACACAAGTAGTGTTTTAAGATAACATCCCAGCAAACAGGGAACATTCTCAGAACTTTGGCTAATGTTCTCGAAAGGTTCTCTCAAAGTTATGAACAAACATTCTAGTAACATTAATAGAGCGTTCAAAGTTATCTTGTCTTTAATAGTGTTCTTAACTCTTTACTCGCCATTGGCCACGGAATTTTCACACCAGCTCAGAGATCCACTCGTTGACGATCACATGTTGACCTGATTGGTTACAAGGTAGTTTGTGACATCAGAAACACCAGCGATTTCAAACCGCGTTTTTGAGACTGTCTTTGGTTCACTGCAGTTTTAAGGAGAAAATACTCAGCAATGGTGTTGGTTTATGAATTTGCACATGGTTTGTCTTAAACCATATAAAAAATATATCACATAGACTGTAGACATATAAACAACATTAAAAGCTTGATTTTCACCACAGGGGGACTTTAAATGATAGGCTACTACTTGTTTTAAAACATTCAGAGAACATTCAAACATTGCCATGATGAATACAAAATGATAAAATGGAGTGTTGCCTGAACATTTTAAACTAGAACATTTCAGGAAAAAAAGTTCCATAAAAGATGTATAAATAATGTTTGGTGCTAATGCTGTGAGATAATCGTCAAAGACTAAAACTCTGAACGAACATTCTATTAACGTTACTGGAGGAATGTTTGTTCATAACTTTGAAAGAACCTTTCCAGAACATTAGCCAAAGTTTTGAGAACTAGGCTACCGATGTTAGCTGGGTGTGCCGCATAATAATGCCTCGTTTTGGCCAAATTGTGAGGCCTTCATGGAGAAAGCAAACCCATAATGCATTGCAATGTGGTAGGTGAAAACATCCATCCATTCAAGATGGTGGAAAAAGCGAGAGCACTGTCAAATAGAAATACCTAATACCTAAAGTATCAAAAGAAATAGACCAATTGTCTATATTTGTGGCGTTGTTAGCTTAGCAACATGCTAGCGAACAAACTGTTTTGAATTCAACTGTGAGTTAAGATAGTTTTCTGTGAAGTGCTCTACTGGTATGAGTTCTTGCTAGGCAGTACGTGCTTTTGGAACAGAACCATTGTATGAATTTCAGACGCCATATACACTCACGCATTGTCCTAAACGCTAACCAACACAGGTCTCTCGACAGACAACTCAGTTCACACAGTGCACAGATTCACGCACCCTGAGAAGACGGAGACCTATTCCTTCAGAAACACTTTCCCAGCGCAGCCACACCCGGAGCAGAGTCAATAATTAGGCCCGTATCATGACTCAGCCTACAAATGTGTGTGTGTGAGTGTGTGAGTGTGAGACAGCGAAATAGAGACACGAGACTGCGCGCGTGGGAACTTATGTGTCCTCAGATGATGAAGTCAACTTTCTTTTAGACCGAAGAATGTGAAGAATAAGGGAAGGAGAAAGACAGGGAGATAACGGCAGAAAGGACAGCAGTCGCCCCTCAGGCTTTAGTCAGCAATTTAGACTGCAGTTGCATTGACAAATAGTTTATTTACAGACTAATAGAGGCAGTTTGCCACTGACTGTATAGTGATTTGCAAGAACATGATGTTGTTGTACAGGCTATTAACATAGTGAAATAGGAAATCATAATTGACTCCATTTACTTTCTTAATGCATGTCCCTGGCAGGGTTACCAGGTTTGCATAAGAAAACCAGCCAAAACCCGCCCAATCGCAGCCAAAACAAGCCCAATCACGCTCCACGTTCGCTGAACCCGTGCACTAAAAAAGCAACCCGCAGCAAAAGTTTAAAAGTAAATACATGTTATTTGTGTCTAATTTCATATGCCCATTGTTGTTCCCTACTTGAGTTTGTAAATTGATATTGTTTAATAAAAAAAATTTATAAAATAAAAACAGTATAAAAGTAGCCAAATTCTGCAGGAACACCACAGACCTGGCAACACTGGTCCATGGTTTTTATTGTGCATGATTCATCAATGCATGTGGTTCTGAAATAATCTTTCATCAAAAAACAATACATACATAAATATAGAAAACACTTAGTATTTTTTCTATCTATATAATCTATAGCCTACAAACTCAACCAGTAAAAAAGATTTACATGCCATGAATCACTCTTTTTCAGCCCCAAAACCACCTGGTTCATCTTACATTTTGTCAGTGCTGAATATTCAGTTTCAAGCTAAATGGTCAGATTGGTCAGACAAACCTGCAAATATTAGACTTGTGCACACATAACTTAACATCTTGTGAAGTCAAACTAGAAATCATGCTTTTATGCTAATAGCATGAGATCAGTGAAAACCACCATTTAACATCGTGAAGAAATAGCGAGAAATGACAATAAAAACAGTTACTTTAATACCTAAAGAGTCCATTAAAATACCAAGTTTTATATGCATGCATTGTTAGCTTAGCAACATGCTAAACATAAACACCTGGATTTTAATGCTAATAGCATATGCTAATAATGATACAGAGTCACAAAACCACACATTCTTCCATGAACTGATCACACACACACACACACACACACACACACACACACACACACACACACACACAACACAAACACACTGACACACTCCTGTTTCCTTCTTCCTTTAATCACTCTGAAACATGAGAGTGTTTAAGAGAGGTCATAAAAACAGCATAGGCTACAGCCTTGCAGCCGAGAGAGAATTTGGCATTTATCTAGAACGTTCCCGTGTCATGGTTTTTAAGGTCTCTTTTATCTGAGCCGAAAACAAAAGCTGGATCTTTGGTTTCGGAGTCAGGAAGTGTGTGATCAAACAGACGGCCGGTGTAAGACAGTCTAGATTTCAGGGCCTCACCGTTAGCGATTAGCTTATCTACAAGGCGTAACTGCTGTGTTATTCTTCAGCGTGATAACAGTCTGATTTGCTTCTCTGATGTTGTAGATATTTCCCACAGTATCATATCCTCAACATAGAGAAGCCACAGGGCTACTTAAACACTTCACAAGTGGCTTGTTGACAAAGAGGTTACCATGTTTTTGAGTAGCCTAGGTTAAATTCACACATAATGATCATCACAGCAAAAGAAAACAAAATAATTACTTCACCACAAGTCAGATATAGGAACATATATGTATGTTTCTGCTTGTTGCATCGACTAATGACATTTAATATTTGACATAACCAAGGCATTTCTTGGTTTTACACTGTTCTGGATGATTTCTATAGTGTTACTATGCAATTGGGTCTTCTTCGGGTGGTTGGTAAATTGTTGCTAGTGTCTTCTCAGTGGTTATTAGGTTATTTCTATGCTGTTCTGGGTTGTTTTTAGGATGTTCTGTGTGGTTGCTAGGTGGTTTCCATCTCATTGCTAAGTAATTGATAGCATGTACTAGGTGCTTGGTTTCTTTACTTAAAGAATCGCAGCGATAAGGAAATAGCAAAAGATCGTTCCGTCCTTAATATTGCGTACATCTGAGTGTAACAGATCATTCGAAAAAAGATTATCGACAGATTATTGTACAATCTACAAATGTAGATTCTATGCATTGGTTGTTGGTTGTATGCAGGCATATCTAAATGAAAGTTTGAGAGGTTTGTTCAAGAATATTATTTAATCAATATTTTCGTCTCTTTTTACCAATGTAAGGATAAATTTACTTGAGAAGCAAAATTGCATGAGATGTTCAGGCTTGTTGTCAGAAAATATAACCTCTTATTTTAAATAAGTGTGTTAGAGCTGATCCTGTTGCAGTGTTTTAGATGGAGTATGTGGTGCTGAGAGTCCAGCTCTCTCTGTGGACTCACCACTGGGCTGTTTGTGTGTATTTTATCACCCTACAGTGCAAACTGTTGACAAACCGCATGCTATTGCAGTGCACGAGGAATGTAGGTCAGGCACAAGTAAAACTAAAAGTCTGACCTGTTCAGGCCCTCTGAAGTTCAAAAACAAAGTGGACGAAAGTCCAGATTCACAGATGTACCGCCAAGCACTTGAGAACACACACACACTCATTCGCCCCAGCAGTTATCATACATGCTTATCCATCCCCCACATATATTCATTTCTGTGCTATTTGTGAGGGCGAAAAGTTTTTTTTTTTAAATCAGTTTTTTAATGAGAATGCAAAAATGACATGATGATAAATCATGTTTTAAGAGTCAAGCAGTGATGTTCAGTTCCCAGAACAACGGAGAGTCATCTTTGATTGACAACGATTCATTCATTCCCGTCAAAACAATTACTACCTATTACCTCCACCTTTGATGACATCATCAGGACATCCTTTGTTACATCACATATGAGAAGCTACTGGAATAAGGTGTGTCCACCAAAAACACACACACACACACACACACACACACACACACACACACACACACACACACACACACACACACACACACACACACACAGGCACACACTGTTATCTCGGTTTAGATACTGTACATCTGCAGTTACAGGTAAAACTATTGGGTGTGTCAGTGCTGAGTTCCATTTCAAGTGTTTTGGAACAAACCTTCAAAACAAAGGTAACAGAGCCTAGGCTGAAAGCTTAAAAACGATTTTAAACCATTTTTAAACCATTAAACCATTGTTGTAGTTGCTAAGGTGTTTCTAGCTGTTGCCTGGGTATTCTAGGCTGTTGCTGATATGTTCTAAACTGTTGCTAGGACATCTCTCGACTGTTGCTGGGGTAGTCTGGGGTGTTTCTAGGGTTTTGTTTGCTGCTGTTGCTAGTGCATTGCTAGGCTGTTGCTGCACTGTTCTCGGGAGGTGTTACGGTGATTCTAGGCGGTTGCTAGTGTGTTGCTGTGCTGTTCTTGGTCATTTTTAGGGTATTGTCAGGTTGTTGCTGGACTGTTCTAGGCTGTTGCTAGACTGCTGCTGGGATGTTATAGGCTGTTGCTATGGTATCACTAGGCTGCTGCTGCAGAGTTCTAGGGAGTTGTTTGGGTGTTGCTAGGCTGCTGCTGGGGTGTTATATGCAGTTACTAAGGTGTTACTAGGCTATTGCTGGGGTATTCTATTCATGGGTTTCATCAGGTCCCTTTCCACAGGTGTATAAAATCAAGCACCTAGATTATGAATGCAGACTGCATTGTGCTTGATTAATACACCTGTGGAAAGGGACCTGATGAAATCCATGAATAGGCTGTTGCTAGTGCATTGCTGTTGCTGTGGTGTACTAGGGAGTTACTAGGGTGTTGCTAGGCTGCTGCTGGGGTGTTCTATGCCGTTACTAAGGTGTTACTAGGCTATTGCTGGGGTATTCTATGGGCTGTTGCTAGTGCATTGCTGTTGCTGTGGTGTACTAGGGAGTTACTAGGGTGTTGCTAGGCTGCTGCTGGGGTGTTCTTTACCTGGCTAGGCTGTTGTTGGGCTATTCTGTAGACAAATAAAAAATATATTTTATATATTTTTAATAATTATACATATTTTAAATTCAAATATCACTCAAATTTTGTCTCAAACATTTATTTTGTATTATTGTTATTATTATTTTTAAATGCAGAATGTTTTCTGTGAGGGTTGTAGGTTGTTTAGATGTAGGGTTAGAGTTTGAGGATAGAATATACAGTTTTTGCTGTATAAAAACATGGAAACCCAACGTGTGTGTGTATGTGTCTGTGTGTGTGTGTGTGTGTGTGTGTGTGTGTGTGTGTGTGTGTGTGTGTGTGTGTGTGTGTGTGTGTGTGTGTGTGTGTGTGTGTGTGTGTGTGTGTGTGTGTGTGTGTTTCCTATTTTGCATGTACTGTAGGTGAAGGAAAATTATGCACGTTTCCTCTTAAAATTTCCTAGGAGTGAGACAGAGAGGGAAAAAAGGGAAAAGAGTGGGTGAGAGAGGGGAAAGGTCTCACACTAATGGGTATAAGTGGTTACTGTCATCTAGGAAATTGCCCTGAAGTAATAATGGAGAAGCTGTAGTACCAGGTGTTACACTCACACAACACACCCAGGCAGACACAAACACACACCTGGAGGCTGTTGTCCTTCAAAAGTGGTAGTCATTATGAAAAGGAGGTAAAATAATAAAACTTCAACATTGCAGACTAACCACAACACATGTACATGTATTTGCAAACACACAAGACTTGACTGTGTATTCAGTGTTTTATTGCATGTTTTTCCATAATACCAGTATAATAGCAATTTTTTTTGTTTAAAAAAAAATACCCATATCAATGGGGGTTTTCCGGTCTTGCTATGAACATGGTGGTCAAGTCAGCCGAGGTAGTGCTGGGGTGCCTTGACAAAATCTGGTGTACGACAGCCTCCAATAAGAGCAACAATTACAACAACATCTGTCCCGGGGAGCAGGTGGTTTCTACAAGGCCCTGAGAAACTTAAGAAAGAATGAGTTTCAGAGCCATTAAGTCAAGATCACTGGTGCTGAAGAAGGGAAAGGTGGTGGATACATTTCCGCTTCTTGCTATCTGGAATGACGTGTGCCTCTATCCCAATAGCCCATTTAGAGGTTATTTTTAGAGTAAGCTCTTTGATTTTGCACTGAAAGACTCTACTTCTATTCAAAAGTCCAACAAAGAGCTTGAAGATTGGCTTAATCTTGAATCTACCAGATCTATTGCATTCTGCCATGAGTCTTGTGGCCTTTGCTTGTCTATGCTGTCCCATTGTCAACAGTTGAATCTCTAGAGAGGAATATCAGCAGATTTCTCCCTATAGGTGTTGGGTTTTCCCTGGAGCTTGAGTAGTGGAGCACTATCTGGAACCAGTAATGCTCTGCAGCTCCCATTCACTGCTCTCACTGAAGAGTTTATGGTGGCATGAATGAGAGAAGCCCAACCGTACAAAGATCCAAGAGACCCAAAGCTGTCATCAGCCAGTATAAAAGTGAGGACAGGCAGAAATGGAGGGTGGAAAATGCCTTGGAGGTGGAGGAGTCCCAGCTAAAGCAGAAGACATTGATGGGAAATGTGGCAACTGGCTGAGAAGGTTTGGGAATATTTCCCAAAGGTCCAAGTTGGAAAGGCTTGGGGCAAAGACTGTCACACCTGCGCCAGCAGAATGTCTGAGCTGGTTTGGAAGAGGAGTAGGTTATGGATGAAATGGGAAGGCATATCTCAGTGCAAGATCACTTGGACAAACATCATGCAGGCAGACTACTTTCATGTCAAGTTCCTTGTCCAGGCTGTGTATGACCAAGTAAACCTCCATGTCTGGGGCAAAAGCGAAACACCCTCCTACTCCCTGTGTCCAGGGTAAGGCTCATTGAAACATCTTCTCAGCGGCTGCCTTGCGGGAAAGCCGTTACCAGGTGCTCGGGGCAGTTGCTGATGGTATAGCTAAGGCCATAAATACCAGCAAAAACCACTGTGCCCCCATAAAGTCCATCCATTTTGTGAACACTGGAGAGAAACAACAAGGTTGGGCCTCCTCTAACTTGCTTCTGTTGAAAGTTGACCTGGGAAAACAGTTGAAGTTCACACCGCACGCTGCAATAACATGACTCCGGACAGACATGATCATTAGCTCTGAGGCCACAAAACAGCCGATCATGCTGGAACTTACAGTGTCCTGGGATGGAAGAGGCATTCGTTCGAGCGGAAACATGCAAATTACCAGGATCTGGTGGAGATCTGTGGGTCACCAGGGCGGCAAAGAGAATATAAGCCATCAAATCCATATAAAGCTGCAGAAACAGCCATTAGGTGGCTTAAGAGAGCTGATCCATGGGCTGTTGTTACTGGGGCCTGATCAACCCCGGCCAAGTCTCCTGGGAGAAGGTGTCTGATGTTGAAAGACCCAAAACCCTTCCACAGTTAAAAATAATGTAAATTGAAAAATGTAATTGTTGTCAGGTGTAAACAAGACCTCTGTGTCTGCACTACCATAGCAACTTTCACACTGTAAAAGTTTCCCACACTAACTACGTGTGTGTGCGTGTGTGCGCATGTGTGTGTGTGATGACTGCCATATAGCCCTGAGCTTTTTAGCCAGTTTAAACTGTTCTGTCATTCCTTCAAAACCTGCCATTTCTCATTCCCAGTCTCCTCACTGCATGGGAAGACTGGCAACTGTTTGAGGAGAGATGGAAATAAACAATCACCCTAATACAGGGAATGAGTATGACACATGTTTTCTGTGATGTGACTTTGTCGTGATCCATTACTACTGTCTGTTTCTGTGAATCTGAGACGTGAATAAAGACTACAAACCAAAACTGAGACAGTCACTCCCTCTCATTAATCTTTATTTAGCGTCTTATAGTGATCTAGTAGGCCTATAGAAGTTGTCTTGATACACACACACACACACACACACACACACACACACACACACACACACACACACACACACACACACACACACACACACTCACTGTGGGGGAACCTGGCATGCTCTTTGGGGGATTACTTGTGGAGTTACAGTGTATGTGAGGGCAAATTCTCATGGGAACTGCAGAGATGTTGGCCTGTTTTAACAATAGTTTGTTTACCACACAGGCTAATTACAGAGTAAGTCTGGTGTCGAAATGAGTGGGAATGCTGTATTGTGAAGGATATTTCCAGAGAATTGGATTTATGGAAGCATTAATGGAAGAGTTCACACAAAAATGAAAATTCTGTCATTATTTTCTCACGTCATTCCCAAACACATACGTTGTGATTTGTATGGTGAATCTTGACGTAGATATTTTCCAAATATTCCGGGAACATTCGGAAAATGTTTACCAAAATTATTAGTATCAGCTGTTGTTGTACATGAAAGAGCTGCTTGAAGATGTTCCTACATGTTATAAGAGCATCAGTTGCAATTGAGTTTTCCTGTAATTCCTACAGTCATGTCAGTGGAACGAAACTCTGTGGAAAGATCTTGCATTTAATGTTGGAGTATCAAATCCTCCGAAAGCTCCACACCCTATCATTAGTGTCTTTAAACAGATAAGACCCAGATGCTGCACATTCCTGGCATTATAAAAGAAACTTCACAGACTATAATACATGAATGTCAGAACATCATTACATTTGATAGATGTTTTTGGAACATCTATGCAGTGGAGCAAGATTGTAAACCATAATGTCAAAGCAACAGTTTTGGCTTTGACTAACTTAAAATTAAATTAATAATACACACAATAACACGAAACACATTATTGACTGCCTAATATGTTGTATGAACACTAGTATTCCCGTGCGAACTATTGCTCATCACTTTTTCAATCCTGTGATCACTGACATGCTTATGTGAGGCTATACTATATGTGAGTAGCTCCCTCTGCTGGTGCTTTATAAGCGTTAAATTTTTTTTCTCAAATGAAAACCTACCTGTTTGATTGATTTTCTTTTGAACCAATAATATCATTATGCCGCATGAAAAGTTAACCAATTAAAAAGTGTCCTGTCATTTAAGCCCCCCTTTAGTCAATAACTGTATCCCTTAAAGGGTAACTAAACCCTAAAACAACTTTTTTTAGTTAATGATCTGTAAGACTGGGGCTTTATTAATGCTGTTCATTGATTCAAGTAATTTTTTTGACATTTGTGTTTAAAGTGTTTTAATTCTACAAAATATGGTGTAAAAACGTCTGAGTGCTGCCCTCTTCAGGTTGAATGGTGGCTACTGCAGTTGAATTTTCTTATTGAAAGTTGTGGTACCCTCTGACGTCAGAGGGCACCAGCTAACCACGCCCTTGCCTACAGAGAGAAGTGTCTCAGATGCACGCCCCCCCCCCTCTCCGCTGGGCTCTTCCCAGTTCCCACTTTTCCAGCATTTTTCAAATATTGCCAGTGGCTGGAGTCAGGCTCTGACCAGGGGTTTAGTTACCCTTTTAGGCCCCGTTTACACGTACATGGTTATTTTGAAAAACTGAGACATTTCCCTTCGGTTTTGCCCCTCGTTCACACGCAAACGGAGAATTGGCCTCTGAAAACGATTATTTCTAAAAACGTTAGAAATTTTTGCGTCTTGCAACGTTTGCATGTAAACTGAGAAAAACTGAGTTTTAGGCAGTCGACGTCATGGCTGTTTCTCAATATGCGTTCTTGGCTGCGTTCCAGGCTGCGTTCCAGTCCAAAATTGTCATGCCCTTCACTCGCAAACTTCCCTCCGTCTCGTTCACTCGGATGTACGTCATTGCGAGTGCTCACTACTGGCGGAAACTGCAATGGGCTGAATTGGAACGTCCTAAGCCCTTGATCACTTGGAATCAGCTGTAGAGTTGATTTATTATTTAAATTTTTTTCCCCTTTAAGAATTTGTTCAATGCAGCATCCAAATGTTTATAGGTGTGTTTGGGTTGTTTTAAATGAAAAATATATATTATTAATATACCATAGAGTTGTCTGTTGTGGTGGTGATTAGATGAGATATGTGGTGACGTCACAGTCGTACTGCATTGTGGGACATATAGGTGCCTGAAGTGTACATTTGAAGCAGACTCGCTCCCTCGGTCAAAATCGAGGGAACGAGGGTCTGTCCATATAAACTTCCCTCGTCCACTTCATGAAGTGGAACGCACTTAAAAATGGCGGCAGGGATTCCTCCAAGGGGAAGTGCTTAGGGAAGTTCGCAAGTGCGTGTCTAAAAGTGGACTGGAACGCAGCACTTGTCTGTATTTGTGTTCTTGTGGACTTGTGAAACGTCATCAGTCGCTGCCCAAGTACTGTTCCAGGGCTGCGTTCCAGTCCAAAATTGTAATGCCCTTCACTTGCTAACTTCCCTCCGTCTCGTTCACTCGGATGTACGTCATTGCGAGTGCCCACTACTGGCGGAAACTGCAATGGGCTGAATTGGAACGTCCTAAGCCCTTGATCACTTGGAATCAGCTATGTAGTTGATTTATTATTTACATTTGTTTTCCCTTTAAGAATTTGTTTAATGCAGCATCCAAATGTATATATGGTTTTTGGGTTGTTTTCAATTAAAAAAATTTGAATTAATATATCATAGAGTTGTTTGTTGTGGTGGTGATTAGACGAGATCTGTGGTGACGTCACAATCGTACTGCATTGTGGGACATATAGGTGCCTGAAGTGTACATATAAGTAGACTCGCTCCCTCGGTCCAAATCGAGGGAACGAGGGTCTGTCCATCTAAACTTCCCTCGTCCACTTCACGAAGTGGAACGCACTTCAAAATGGCGGCGGGGATTCCCCCGAGGGGAAGTGCTTAGGGAAGTTCGCGAGTGCGTGTCTAAAAGTGGACTGGAACCAGAGCCTGTCTAAGGAGAGCCTGTCCACTCCCTATTAAGCCCTATTGTACCGAATTTTGGTTGTAGTACCACCAGAGTTCCACTGGGGGCGCTCGCCATGAGTGCAAAATGAATGGGAGTCAATGGGGCTAGACGGCTAAATTTGTCTCTTTCACCCGATTGCCGTTGAGAAATCTCAGATGTGATTGTAGATTTTGCAAGTTCAACATGGGTTTTAGGTCGAAAGTTGAATGAACGAGTACTTATGTCGTTTTGATTTCTTACAGGTTGAGTTGTTGTTGCCCATAACACGCTAGCATTCTGCTAATGACGTCAGCTTTCTGACGTCATTGACATTTTGAGAGACTTTTTAAAAGCAAATAAGTGACTCTAAAAAATCTAACACCCAGCAATGTGTAATTTCTTTGCATCTCCTTTCGAATACAACATTCAAATTACTAGACAAAAAATTATATCCTGAGAAAAGTGGATTTTGAGGGGTATACCGCCATTGACCTCCATTCATTCTGCACTCGTCCTGTGAGCGCCCTCATATGGAATCAGAGTGGAACTGCAACCAGTTCAGAAGCCGGAAGTGTAGTGAGAGTGAAACTTCTCGCCATATTAGACATTCTCTGCTGGAACGCAGCACTTGAGACAGCCAGGTATCCCAGAATGCATCTCACACCAACCAGCAAGCGTCAATTAGCAAAGGAGAAAACCATAAAAACCCGCGTAATATCAAAATACTACTGTTATTGCGTCACAAAATGTCATTTTAGTCCACAAGAACACAAGTACAGACAAGAACGCATATTGAGAAACGGCCTTCCACTCTCAGTAAACTTCCGGCTTCTGAACTGGTTGCAGTTCCACTCTGGTTCCATATGAGGGCGCTCACAGGAGGAGTGCAGAATGAATGGAGGTCTATGGTGCTATACTCCTCAAAATCCACTTTTCTCTGGATATAATTTTTTGTCTAGTAATTTGAATGTTGTATTCGAAAGGAGATGCAAAGAAATTACACATTGCTGGGTGTTAGATTTTTTAGAGTCACTTATTTGCTTTAAAAAGTATTTAAAAATTTCAATGACGTCATACACATCGTACGACCAGAGATACTGCTTTACGGCAATCCTTCAGTCACTTTGGTGCTTTCGCGCTCTGCACTTTCTTTTCTCTCGAGGCATCGACAACACAGCTGACACAGGGAAATACACGTGCTAGAAGAGTTTTGTTTTGTTGTTTTAAAAGACAACGCCGAAAACACACACACACACGATGCCATCAAGTGGTATCTCTGGTCGTAAGCAGTCCTTCATTGACCAATCAGCGTTCATTAGCAGAATGCTAGCGTGTTATGGGCAACAACAACTCAACCTGTAAGAAATCGAAAGGACATAAGTACTCGTTCATTCAACTTTCGACCTATAACCCATGTTGAACTTGCAAAACCTACAATCAAATCTGAGATTTCTCAACGGCAGTCTGGTGAAAGAGACAAATTTAGCCGTCTAGCTCCATAGACTCCCATTCATTTTGCACTCATGGGCGATCGCCCCCAGTGGAACTCTGGTGGAACTACAACCACAATTCGGTACAATAGGACTTAATAGGCTCTATGCACGAACGCTGCTGACGTATTTCCGGTAGGATCTCAGCCAGCATCTTTACTTCCACATAGAGCGTTCTATAGCGAAGTGTATTGCAGCAAATCTTTAATAAAATTATTTTTCTCAGAAACGGAGACAACGATTTTAGAAACTGATTCGCTAGTCGGATTTCGCGCGATATGAGAGAATACTCACCCTCAAAGTTGTCAATGTAGCTCGAAATTTATAATTTAAAGCCCTTCTCTTTCTTACTCTTATGTGTGACAGCTAACTGCCTCACAATATTGTTAACATCATTCACGTTAACCGCTGCAAGTTCTTGTAAACAGTGAGTGTAATTTGCCATTATCTCCACCTAATGCAAAAACGGCTTCCGACGCAGCACCGGATGTAACTGGGCGGGCTGAGACAAACCGCGGAAGCGATCGTGCATAGAGCCTATAGGGAGTGGCCAGGCTCTCCGTAGATGGGCTCTGGTGCACCTATATTTTCGGGATTCTGATTGGCTAACATGGGCTTGAGCTTCTCGTTACACTGCCACCTACAGGTTTGGCATGCTCTTGACGGCATATACACGGGTTTGTGTAAACGAACACTTTTCTGAAAACGGAGAGGGTGAAATGTCCGTTTATGAAAATAACTGACCACGTGTAAACGTAGCCTTAAACTCGTCTTTGATCACCAAAATGGCACACCCACACCAGCTCAGAGATCCACTCGTTGACCTGATTGGTTACAAGGTAGTTTGTGACGTCAGAAACACCAGCGATTTCAAACCGCGTTTTTGATACTGTCTTTGGTTCACTGCAGTTTTAATGAGAAAATACTCAGCAATGGTGTTGACTTATGAATTTGCGGTTGGTTTGTCTTAAAGGATACTATAATAAACATTAAAAGCTTGATTTTCACCACATGGGGAGTTTAACAAATCTACGGCTGTGTCCTAAATTGCCCCCATATAGGGCCCTATTTGAGGGGACAGCTATTAGTGAACATTATTCGAGTGCACTAATTCAGTCCTGCGTCATGCATGCTAATGTAGGGAATAGTGAATTAGGGTAGGCTATGGGGGCGATTTCGAACACAGCTTACATTTTGTTCGTAAATAAATCAAACCCAGTATTATAATAATAGAGTCACCTGTTAAGAAAAGTGATTATTTTATCATTTTCCTTAAGTAGCTTTTTTACAAATAATAATACAAACCCCCAAAGGAGCGATGTAAAATCAACTTTAGTAAGGAAATGCTTCCTAGGAAAAATGCTTTAATTGATAGATTTTACATTACTGTAATAATTAAAACAATTCAATTAAAAATCAATAAACAATAAAATCATTTCAATGCTTGGGTTGCATTAACATATTTACCTTCAACGGGGAATTTTCCTACTAATATTTTTAGGCAGGACAGTCATCGGCTACCTAAGCCTCCATCGTCAGGACCCAAAATGGTGGCGACGTGAAGCAAATAGTTGAAGGTGAGTGAGAAATTTATATAATCATGTAACTTACACATTTAACACTTCATCGTCTACAGATATTTAATTTATCAACCAGCGTATTTACTTCTAAACATGTCAAAGTAATAAACTAGACCGGTATACAATATTACTGCGTCTGAAGTGTGTGAGAGGATTCATTCACATAGAGGAGGTGAGACCCGTCACTTTTTAACTGCAGTGAATGTTATGTCAACTGCCTATAACCATCTCTTCCCACAGGTCTGGCATTAGTTTATTCATGTGTTTGATGTGTTTTGGTGTCTATAGACATGAGTAAGCTCCGGAGCTTTTGGGATAACTATAAAGTCCTGATTGTTATGGGCTCTGGCCTTGGCTTGGTTCACTGGGGCTGGTACTCGATCAAATCCAATCCACTGCTGAAGAAGAGCAGGGAGGACTATATTCCCGAGCCGGGCATCGTGTCGTACATCGACCCGTCCCCGCCTCCCCTGCCTCCTCTGCCCGAGAAGAGTAGAAAGAGAGAGAGCAAAGCAAAGGAGTAACTGCAGCTGCTGCTCAAGGTGGGAAAGGTTTTACTTTAACTGACAGTTCACCTCAAAATGAAAGTTCTGTCATTATTTACTCACCCTGAGAGGCTTTTCTGTCACTTCAACCTTGAGCTGTAACTGTCATTGTGCTGCAAAGATATTCTTCAAAGATTTGGTTTTCCATTCAAGTAATAAATTCATAGAGGTTTGGAAAGAAATGAGCGAGTAAACGATGACAGAATTCATTTTAACTGGCTCATAGATAAGTGTGTGCAATCTGTTATCAGTCACTTGGGTTCATGACACTTTTTCTAGTTATTTACAATAGAATATCACACACGGATCTTTCCTTTGATGAAATGTGTGTGTGTGTGTGTCTTTAATCTTATCTGTGAAGATAACAGGATTTTCTTGATAATGACAGTTTTGGTCAAAGTGTAGAGTGTGCAATTTTTATGATGGCACTTCTCTGTTACTACTGGGCAAACAAATCCCATAGCATGTCCAAACATCACTCACTGGCCACTTTATTAGGTACACCTTGCTAGTACCGGGTTGGAACCACTTTTGCCTTCAGAACTGCCTTAACTCTTCATGGCACAGATTCAACAAGGTGCTGGAAAAATTCCTCAGAAATGTTGCTCCATATTATCATGATGTCATCACGCAGTTGCTGCTGATTTGTCGTCTGCACATCCATTATGTAAATCTCTTGATCCACCACATCTCAGATAACAACACCTCTATTGATTAACTTTTTCTTTCCTAACTTTCTCACTTGTATTTGCAGGTCCTGCACCTCCCCTTGAGGACCGAGAAGATGAGAAACCAGAGCTGGCTGAGGAAGAACTGGTTTTGGGTTGCCGGCGGTGCATTTGCTGGCATCCATTTTAGCACATGGCTCCTGCAGAAGGCGATGAAGAGTTCGGTGCGCACAGAACGGCAGATCAAAAGCAAATCGGCTTCAGAGGAGTGACAGCAAATTCTATATGCATTTGAGTGGTCATAGGGTTTATGTGTGGTTTATCACAGTGCGTTGTTGTCTGTCTGGTGACAAATTAAAATTACACACTCTGTTTCTGATGCACACATATAATCATTTGAAAGTAATTCAGTTTTAATTCTAATCTAGCGCCATGAAGCATTTACTAAGGGGAAAACAATAGTGGTGCGTATCAGTGAGACGCTTCACTTCAGTGGACTTTGAACGGCAGCTTTGCTCGGTTTGCGTTTCATGTTTGAGCACCAATGACACATGACCGATGTCATAATCATTTACGACTGATGAATAGTTTTATGACAGGTCCATGCTCAAATGGGAATATGTATAGAAATGACCATTCTCCACTATGTACAGATGTAAACAGGTTTTTAATGGTGTATTTAAAAATAATAAATACAAACCTTCAGAAATGTCCCCTTGGGTGACGTTTGTGTGTGTGAGCAGGACATGCGGTAACAACATCAGCGCTTGCAGTTCTTATTTAGCTCATGGCTTAAACTTTGTAGTTTTTTCCCTTTATAAAGTGTTTATGGCCGCTGACTGTTACAGCAGAAAAGGGATCACAGCCTTTCTTGATTTGGGGTAATCTTTAAATTTCTCCAAGTAATACCTGTGAAGAAGACAAGCAGGCATTTACTTTCAGGTTGTTGGCATAAGATAAAGACAAAAACCCTTTACTATAATCCATTAATGTAACTTTGTGTGCTGGATTCTGGATTGACTTAAGAAGTCAGTCACCATTTAAATGTTAAGATAATGTCATGTATCCCAATAAGTATAAATTTAAATGAAACTTTTTATCAATACTTTTTGGTTTTGAATGAATTATGTTTATAAATAAATAGTATAATCAATAGTTCAAATAAATAATAATAAACTACTATAATCAAAAGTAGATATCTTTAGAAGGCATCATTTTGGAAGAGCCTTCACACTGAGTGTGCGGTGTGTTTTGGGGTTGGGGGAGCACCTGTGATGATGGTAGGCTCGTGGCCCAATGGAGCAGACGGTGAACAGAGCGAAGGAGAACGCAGGAAAGGACCAGCTGGCCACAGCGTATCCACACCATTCAACGATCTCTCCAAAGAAGTTTGCGCCGGAGACCAACTCAAACATTCCTCCTAGAGATAACACAATGCAAATATTTAGTGTACAATTTAATAAAGAAATGAGGAGGTTTAGTCCCACTCAGATAAATCTCACATATATATATATATTTATATATTTTTGTGATTTGTTTTAGACCATAAAGAAAAAAAATATGAATTGTCTTTATGCTATAAATTATATTGGTTACACTTTATTTTAAGGTGTCCATGTTAGAGTGGAATTATACATTTAAGTACTGCGTAATATTAATGTACAAGTACATGTACTTACTATAGGGTTAGGTTAGGATTAGGGTTAGTTGCATGTAATTTATGGTTATTACTATAGTAAATAGTAATGTGTAAAAAGGCACATTAAAATAATGTATAGTAATGTATTTATACCTACCACTACACACATATACAATATGCACACATTTATATTATATATGTATTTATATAATTTTATACTATATAATAGATATAGTAGATATTATTTTATAACTATATTTCTATTCTATATATATATATATATAATACATGACTGTATATTTATTTTAAGAAATATAATGTATTCATTTATAACAATATACACACATATATATATATACACAGTATATTTTTTTATTATATATATATATATATATATAAAATAATAATATATAATACATGACTATATTTATTTTATAATATAATTTATTAATTTTAATTTATAACAATTTATATATATTTTATATAATATATTATTTTATGATTATATTCTATTATCTATTATTTTATATACGGTACATGTATATATAAAATAATGTATATTTATTTTACAAGAAATATTATATATATATATTATTATAAAATTATTATAATTTATATATATATTATAATATTATATAACTCATGCAATTAAGTTTTAATTATATTTAATATATTTTTCTTTTCCTTTTTTGTACTTTTCCCCACATATTTATTCATAAATCATAATCAAATACTGACCCCTAGGGATTTTATAGCTGAGCTCTCCTGGTTTCCTCAGGTTTCGTAAAATATAGTCGCTGTGGATGTTGATGGCCATTCCAGAGAAAAACATCAACACACCTGGAAGGAACATTCATTTCAATTGAGTGTTTTCATGATTAATTATAACCAATAAAACAGCAGCAATAATTGAATCCATTCAAATTAATCACGTAGTTGATCAAAAAGATCAGTCACACTTTATATTATGTGCTGCTATTGAGGTGGGTGACAGGTTGGGAGGTTTAAGTGTGGGTTAAAGGAAGGGTCAACAGTGTAATTAAAAGACATAATTGCATACGTATAAAAAAAAAAACTAAAAAAACATGCAAAACATGCATGTACACAATAAATGCTTTGTATTAAAAGACTAATTGAAACATTAGTACATAGTAGTCAAAGACACTTCATATAAAGTATAGTGGTCTATTATTAGCACCAGTACCAGTAATGAAGCGTGTGTCTCTGTGCCATTCGGTGTGGTACTGAGTGCAGTGGAGCATGTAGTGACCCTGCAGAAAGCCATTCACAGAGCAGAAGATGACCGCACTCAACACAATGTACAGAGGAGACGGCCTGCCTTTGGTCAGTAAGGAAAACACAAAGGTCCTGCAGAAAAGCAAAGAGTGTGATCGAACAGTCGCCGTAAAAGTGATTTTCTTTCATCCTGGAAGGATGTTTATTTCAGCTGGGACATGTGACCGTATCACACTGTATGAGCGTAGACTTACAGGATATGTATACAGAAAAGTCTTATGTTTACAGATTTGATTTGATAAGCATGGTGGCATTTTCTGTAAATGAGACCTCAAAAGAAATGTGGCTAAAAATAGATATGTGGGCAGTAAGCATGAGAGAACAGTCCTGAATGCAAGTACATTCCTGTTTAATTGAATGCAAGTGCAATCCTGTTAAATTTAAACGGTGTCTGGATTATGTTTCAGTAACATACTAGTGGTTGAGCAATAAAATATGACAACAATGGTATCTTAAATGTTGCTTCTTCAGCTCAAATCAGGATGAACAATTTTTATATTTCCAGCTGGTTAAGTCAATGAGGATATGCATTTGAATTTTTTCAAATAAATTCTTTATTAATCACGTCCATCTTCATGTAAAAGCAGCAGTGGTTCAATTGCTTCACGAGTAACAAAAAGATGTGAACGTGATATTTGCCTTCGTTGATGTGCATTGTTGCTCTGTTATGAGAAGAAGCCAGTTGACTGTTGATGGGTGCTGTTACAAAACATATTTCCTTCCTGTTCATTCCACTGAACTGAGCTGAACCTTAACTGAAAAAGAAACAACTTCTACCTGTACACCAAAAAGACATAGAAACTTACATCACCGGGTTTAATGAACTTGAGTAACTGTACTTTACTATGCTAAAGTAGTGTGTTTGAGAGTTTGAACTTAGTTTGAAGTACAAAGTACATTTGTGCAGGCTCTCATGACTTCATTTTTTTCATTTGCCCCATTTTATTGAGCTGGTATGCCGGTTTAAATCAAATTATGATCAAATTATACTGACTAGAGCAAGATATATAAATTATAATCACTGCTGAAGATGGACATAAAGACTCTGATAGAGATTGTACTTTATGCACCACTCACTTTCCTATTCCAAAACAATACAAAAATCTAAACTAGTTACGTATAGATTATCTGATACCGGCAACAATCATGCATACAGTCCTGTTTAACTGAAACTGTGTCTAGATTATGTTTCAGTAACATACTGGCAAAACTCAACTGTGCTTCTCTAGAACACTCAAGTTCCTTGTCAGTATTAAAATGTAATGCTTCTTAAGGTATTGCTAACCTATATGTGAAATGTTATTACCTTTGAAAGTAGTGCAAGCAAAAGGTCCAGAGCAGTAAATGTCTTCCTATCCCAGGCAAACTTTCTGTTGTCAAAAACAAGAGCACAGGAACAAGGAATGATGGAAGTTCCTGAATAAACCAGCCCGCCCTGGCTGGGACCATCATCCCGGGGGATTTTGTGTCCACATAACGTCCGTACGGCGTGTGCGTGGTCACTTGCCGCAGGAGGTAAAGCAATCCACCGACTACAAAAACCCAGCTGCAATAATGAATAGTGTTTTCCTGGCAAATCATTGCTTCTTCTGTTATGTTTCTCAGTGCACAGTGTGCTCTTCTCGCGGTTTTGAAACCACCCTCATGTAAAACCCTTGAGTTCCTCCCACCACATTTCATTGGCTCTATACAGTATGTGCCTGAAATGTACAAGAGCAGATACACATCTGGAATCAATGAGTGACTCCAGTCACACAAATAAAGAATCCCATGGCAACACTGAGAAACTGGGATCCTGTGAGCTGCTCTAAAATACTCACTGGGGCAGTACGTACCCTAAGTGGGTCGCACACCAGACGAGTAGCGCAGCGCCGCGCCGCGTCGCGTCTAGGACAACTCGAGGTATCGCACACAGGACGCGCACTTTCTCAGTTTATGGCCAGCGATATTGTTATGTTTAAATACATTATGGAATAATTAAGTAAATTAAACGCAAATCTCACGTATCCTTTATTGCTTGATGAAGAATGAGACAACACAATGAGCCCGACGGTCAGTTGAAATTTAAAAGGCTGATTTTCGCGCTTCAGGGCAGTGACGAGCGTTGTACGCTGTAACAACCTTCACCACACAACGTAGCAACCTTTTGGCCATGTTGTTAAAACGTTGTTAGAAGGTTGGGTACGTTGTGCCAACGTTCTGTGTTTGCTGGACATTGAACCACCGTTCAGGGCCATTGCTTAAGGTTGTGCCTATGGTGTCTTGACAACCACTGAACAACATATGCAGCCTACTCGTCACTGCCCTGAAGCGCGAAAATCAGCCTTTTGAATTTCAACTGTTCGTCGGGCCGTCTCATTCTTCATCAAGCAAGGATATACGTGAGAATTGCGTTTAATTTACTTCAGCTAAATAAGATACGTAATTATTCAAACACAACCTAATTTCCTTATCTGATGTGACTCTTTTTTTTTTAAACATCATCTGGTCAGGTATGACAAATATTTAACTTTATGCCAAAAGTATGATGCCAAAACTTTAATGATGAGTAACTGATTTCAGCACTCATTGAACAGGCAGCGACGCGTAGCCTAGGCTACTTGTTGCACGTTAATGTTTTTTACTTTTTTTTTTTTTTGGAAACGCAGACATTTTTTTGTGTGTGTAACTACTCGCACACCTGTTTATATTTTTCTTTGATTTGTCGTCTCATTCGTTTCTTTTCCAGATTTTCGCATGTTTGCTCATGCTAGTTAGTCCACTCCCTGTATAATATGTTTGTTTGGGTTTTTTTTCTTCTCACAAATTACTTTTGGAAGTGCAATTTGATTGCCATATGCAGTTCTAATAAAGTTGAATTAGCTAACCTTCTATGTCATTTTTACTCTTCAAAGTCTACACTTGCAGCCAGGTGTTGATTATAAATGAATTTACTGTTAGGCCCATAAATAATAATAAGGATAAACAATATTTAAAAAGTAGGCTATATAATTATATAACATATGACTAATTAAAAATTAACCACAAAACATAACATGCTACATGGGGGATATCTATAGACCTATCTAGCGTAAAAAAAAAAAAATTGTCAGAACGTCGTCTCTCAGTTGCTGAATGTCGCGTAGCAACGTTGCGACAGCCCTGTCACATCTACGTTGTTACAATGTTGCGAGCACGTAGACAGCGACGTTGCCATAGCAGAAATGCAAATATCCTGTTAGAAATGCTTTTTTTTTGTTGTTGCCAGAATGTAATCAGACTCTTCTCCAATGACCATTTAAAATTGAGTAAAACATATTACAACTAAATACATATTTTATGTCAGACCACAGAATGATAAATGGCAAAATACTACTACTAATAATAATTAATAATAATAATAATAAGCACTGTACACTATAAAATAACAAAAATTAAAGGGTTTCAGCAAACTTTATTGAATATATAATAAATAAGTGTCATTTCATTTATTCAAAAACAGATGACATTTATGTTGGCAATTAGCGCACGTTTGTTTCTGAATATAATTTTCCATGCAGAGTATTAGATTAAGTTTACGACGTAACCTACCTTGTATTGTTGTTGGTTGTTCTTGTCTTGTTCTTATTAGTATTGACACATAATATATTTAATGGACTGACTATGAATAATTAGTTGGGCCAAATATTGAGACAACTAAAATTCCGACCACACATAAAATAAAATAAAATGTGACTTGTAGACCAGAGCCATTTGAGTGTTATCTGGGTGACACGAACGTGGTCAGGTGACGTGACGTGACGTCACGTGGGGCAGTGAGGATCAGCTGATCGGCATCACTTCCTCATTGGAATTCGCAATGTTTTGACGGAGTCCTTCTGCAAATAACACTGCTGGATCATCCTTCATGTAAATAAATACCGTCACATTAAAGGTATTTCATTCTTCTCACCTGTACGATTCGGCTGATGTTATCTTTCTTTAGATTCGTGGAGGAACTGGGTTTCCAGACACATTAGGAGACGTTGGGAAATCATGGATCATGATGAATGCTTTAATCTGCGGAACAATATTAATACACGGCAGTATATTATTGAATAAGAGTAACAGTTAGGGCTGTAGAAGTAATTAAAACTGGGGGAAACGCATATATTTGTCCCAGAGATAAACTTCCTCTTTTTAAAGATCCATGTTTTCGGTGTTTTAAAGGCACAATCCACTTACAGAAGTATTGTGATACTTTCATGATGGGAATTTCATATCACAATATATAATAATAATTAGAGATGCAACGATATAGAAATGTAGCCGATACAGATGGATATTATAAATCTATATTCCTCTGCCTGTTGTATAAAATTGTTCACACTGAAGCTCCAATCTTTAATATTTCATCTATAAAGTAACGCCACTAGGGAAACATGATATATCAGCACCATATCTGTTACTGACTTACAATTGACTTGTTTCTATAGAAGATTTTTAAAGGAAAATGTAGTCTTTTTTTAATATAAATTTATAATATCAGCCCGGTTTATTAATCATCGCCATTACATTAAAATAATTATTTGTGCATCACTAAAAAGCACGCCTCAAAACAGTTTAGTGTCTATTTTAGCCACAGAAAATATTGTAATATATATATTTAAAATATAAAAATATTTTAAATAATCCCTGATAGTATCTGCTTCCTATAACCAATTTAGGCAGATACATATAATAATAACATTTTAAGAAATGCTATTATTGGCCTGTTCTGATATTTTTACTGAAATATTGTGCGTTATATAAAGAAAAGTACAATAATTTTCCTGTTTATAACTGTGTAGGCTATGTGACAAATAAAAAATCTTGTATCTTTTATAATATCTTATTCATATACCATGAGGCTTAAATACAGTATGGTATTACCATAATGCTGAGTTCCACAAGAAAACTATGGTATTACTATGGTTTTTATGGTTATTGAGGGCTATCAATTGTATTAATCTGGTGTGATGCATCTTTCAGCTCTGGGCATTTGGCTTCGGTCACATTCTCTTCATGAATTCCTCGGACAGTGAAGAGGACTCTTACAACGAGAGGTCCGCTCTGGTCCAGTCCGAAAGCCCAACCACCCCTTCGTACAACCAAGATCATGATATGTCTCTGCCAGAGGAAACAGACACTAAACGAGTAAGTGTCGGCTTTTTATTACAGTGGACATGCTAGCTCAAAGAACTAAACTTGAAGTGTGCCAAAATTGACAAAGATTTTAATTTGCATCTAATTTCAGTCACGATAACTCTCTGAATAGTTTTAACGTGTTATTGAATATGCCAATGTTAATGTATTTGGTCTTGGCGGACCAGACCTTATGCTGCTTCTGCTACTGTTCATTATTGCTGCTGCAGAGCAAGTATGGACTTGCTCCTATTAATAGATACACAGACGCGCTGCTGCAGCTGCATAAATAGAAATACATAGGCTAAATCCCATAGGCAGGTGGAGCTGGGGAGGTGGAGGGGTTAAGAGGAACTCTGGTGCCGGTGTGTTTGTGCTGTTGTGCCGGTGTGTCCATGACTGTGTCCATGCCCGTACCGGTGCTTTCAGTGCTGGTGTCCATGCCGGTGTGTCCATGTCTGTGCCGGTGTCCTGTGCCAGTTATTTTCATTTGTAATGATATTCACTCGGTGCAAGACTCTACTTCCGTTCTACTTCCGCTCCCTCGAGTGTGTGGGTCAGTACTTCCGGCAAGATGACGATATTTTACACCAGATGTCTCCAAGACCTGCCCAAGCTAACCATATCAGACGTCCACAGACTCGTCCGAAACGAATGCTCTGCCCCCCGGAGTAAACGGGAAAAGGGGTACAAGATGTACCTTTCAAGTTTTATTGACAACTAAGCTCTAGTTGTCAGATCACCGGAAGTCTTCACTGGAAGTACTGGCCCACACACTCAAGTTCGAACGTCAACGGTCGCCATATTGTGCACAGAGCCTATTGTCACATTTTTCCGTGTCGGTGTCCGTGTTGGTCTTTGTAAATGATGAAAATTTTCATTTTTGGGGGAACTATCACTTTAATGTTAATAAAACAACAAAAACAAAGAGAAAATCACTCACTGCTCTGAGAACTTTAATAGTAGCTTTAATAAGTATCAATGTATAATTTATACACTGAAGTCTATGTAGTGTTTTATTTTTATTTATTTATTCATTTTATTTATTTCTTGAATGCTTCTGTTAAATACACCTACTGTAGCTGAAAAATAAAGCACTGTTTATTTCATTTGTATATTTGTGTATATGTAATGTGTATCTTTGTTCGTATCTTTTAATAACAAAGGAAATAATGACACTTTGGCCTAAATGTCTGCCATTCTTTTTATTTAATATTTTGTTACCTTATAAGGCTTTGTTTTTAAAATAGGGACATTAGTTTGGCTGTAATGTAGTCACTTGCAAAATAGTAAAACCAATATGCAAAAAAATCGTGGTATGATATTTTTGCCATATCACCCACCCCTACTTGCAGGTTGCAAGTATCAGCCTGCGCCCTCTTGAGTTTCATGACTGAACTAGATATTTGCATGATTATGCTCATAGCAAGTGCAATTTAGTGGACTTTGTTATTGTCTGAAAAATGTGTATATCTGCATCAACAAATCCCATTTTTCTCATCCGCACCTTTAATTTTCCGCAGCGGCGGCCGGTCAGCTCAGGCTTGGACGAGCCCGTGCCAGTGGCAGTGGAGAGAGAGAGAGTGGCCACTCCTGATGGAGAGGAAGAGGAGCTGACCCTTAAATATGGCGCTAAGCATGTCATCATGCTCTTCATCCCCGTCACGCTCTGCATGGTGGTCGTCGTGGCAACAATCAAGTCCGTCAGTTTCTACACGGAGAAGAGCGGACAGCGGCTGTATGGGTTTTGTTACTTTAAAGTTCAGCAAAAAATGAAAATACTGTCTATTCACCCTCATGTTCTAGACCTGTATGCTGTTATTTTTCCATGGAACTGGATTTCTTCTCTTTTTAAAAAAAGTATTTATTTTTAAAATATTTAAAATAGAGAAAAAATTAAACACGAAGGAATATTTCCTCTTTTTTAATATTTTACAAATATTTAAAAAAAAAAGACTTTTTTTGAAATTATTTTTGAAATATTTAAATTATATTATAATATCAGCCATTTAGTGGTTATATGCCATAATATTAAAATAATATTAAAATTGGTGAGCATTAAAAAGCATGCAAAACTTAACGATGTAGTGACCTTAGTGATCTTAGCCACTGAAAAAATATCTGCATCCAATATTACCTGATTTAGGCAAATACGTATAAAAGTAATTTGAAAGAAATGCTATTATTGGCTTATACCGATATTTTACTGATATTTTGTTCATTATAAAATGAAAAGTTTCAATTCTTTTATTGTCTTTTATTAATGCTTTCTTTTTGTATTAAATATATATTATAATATATAATATTTGTGTTCTTATCATATTATAACCGATGTCTTACAGCAGGTAACAGAAAAAAGTAACAGATTTAAGGATGAATAAAGGACAGATTTTTCATTTTTGAATTAATCCTTTAAAATGAAGCAGAATTTTATGAAGGAAAGTCATGTTTTGCAGCATCTACACTCCGTTCGAAGAGGATCCGAACTCTGTTGGTCAGAGGCTCCTGAACTCGTTCCTCAACATGATCGTCATGATCAGTGTCATTGTCTTCATGACGATAATACTGGTGGTGCTTTACAAGTATCGCTGCTATAAAGTGAGATCCTCTTTATTACTATAACACTATGAAGTTCCATGCTTTTGATTGTGACTTCATGAGACTGTAGCACTAAAAATCATTGCTGTATCTTCAGAGAGGTGTTTATTTTCTCTGTGTGTGCAGTTTATTCAAGGCTGGCTGATTCTGTCTTCACTGATGTTGCTCTTCTGGTTCAGCTTCATGTATCTGGGGTGAGATTCCGCTGAGATTTGCTTTCTTATCATATTGCGACTGTATGTAACCCATCTCATACAGCAGGATGTGTCAATGTTTGGCAATATAGCTGAACAAAATTCTATCTCTATATTTTTAGCCTTTCGATAGGGCTGCACGATTAATCATGGTCACGTTTTTTGCTTCTTTCCATTGATAAAGCATTAGCCGCTGAAATTTGATTGGCTGCTGGCCATGATTTTTTAAGTATCTGAGTCATTCACGCCATGTTTTAATTACTGTAAATAAAGCTCTGTATGCTTTCGAAGTTCAAGTTCAAGTCGAACAGACCTTAAATCTGTAGTGGTCAGGTGGTACAGCGGCCGGCCACATGGTACAAGTTGTAGGTCTCAGTTATGAGTTTACACGTTGTAATTACAAGCACATGAAGGCTTTTTACTGTTCAGAATCGTTATGGTAATTACGACATACTGTGAATGCACCGAAATTAGAAGATATATTAGGACGCCCACCAAAGAAGATGCATACCAATTTTCGCCGACATTAATCATACGGTTGCGCCTTTATTATGTTTTTTTAGTTGTAGCGCCCCCTATTGGCGAATTTTTACGAAACTTGGTGTGCATCCTCAGAAAGTCCTGTTATCTTTGTGTGTCAAGTTTCGTTAAGTTTGGACATTGCGTTCAGCAGCTATAGGTCAACTTGTAGAAATGGAGGTTACCTGACCAATTAATTATATTGTAACTTTACAATGCTTAGACGAATCAAAATAATTTTGATAACTTTACTAACTTTAATCAACTTTTTGCTAGCACTGTCCCTAGCTGCTGTATGCCTAGTTTGGAGCAGATCAGACAACAGCTTAGGAGAAGTAAAAAAAAAAAGTATGTTTTTTGGAAAATTCAAAATGGCGGATATTTTGTAGGGCTCGACTCAATGATCCCGGGGGAATTTTGTTTCTACCCCTTTGGGTTCCAAAGTTGTGATCCAAAAATGCAAATTGCCTTATTATAGCGCCACCTAGTGTTGGATGGGCATGTGTCTGTGCTCCTGAGTAGCGGTGCACGATTGGGACCATCCTGCCAATTTTGGGGTCTTTACGATTTACGGTCTCTGCCCAATCACTTTTAGGGCTGAAAAATAAGGAAGAAGAAGAAAATCAATAGTTTAGTTTGAGTTGATTTAAATGTGTAATACTTTCGCTTTCAGAGAGGTGTTCAAAACATATAACGTCGCCATGGACTACCCAACGTTAGTGATGATCATCTGGAATTTTGGCGTTGTGGGCATGATCTGCATCCACTGGAAAGGGCCGTTACGGCTCCAGCAGGCGTACCTCATCGTCATCAGCGCCCTCATGGCTCTCATCTTCATCAAATACCTGCCCGAATGGTCGGCATGGGTCATTCTGGGAGCCATCTCCATATATGGTGCGTTTGCCTGAAGATTGATTGACAGTCCTCGAACCATCGTTTGTTCTTCAACTTCTCCGTCTCTTTCTATACTGAGATATAGTATTATTTCTTTAAAGGGATAGTTCACCCAAAGATAAATCCTGTCATCATGTCGTTCCAAACCAGTATTACTTTTTTTCTTCTGTGGAGAAAGAATATTTTGAAGAATGTGGATAATTTTGGTTCCCACTGACTTCCATTGTATCTTGTCCATCCAATGGAAGTCAATGGGAACTGAAACCGTGTGTCTATCAACATTCTTCAAACAAAATACATATTTTTATGGTCTGCATGAGAAAGTAATGCATACAGGTTTGGAATGACATGAGGGTGCATAAATTATGACAGAATTTCCATTTTTGGGTGGACTATTCCTTTAAGTTAAAATTTCTGTTCTTAAAGGTACAGAGCAGAATTTCTGTAATAAACAAAACGCCGTTTTCCAAAGCCAGGTCTTTTTTTGCAACAGTGACTCAAAACTCGCAAACTTGACTTTTAATCACTGAAAATGCTCATATCTGTGTTATTGGCGCACAGGATAGTATCAGTAATGGCGTGTTTGTTTTTCCAGATCTGATAGCGGTGCTGTGTCCGAAAGGCCCGTTGAGGATGCTGGTTGAGACCGCTCAAGAAAGAAACGAGCCAATTTTCCCTGCGCTCATCTATTCATGTATGTCCTATAGAAATGATCCCAGCTTTGAGATGGGATTGTCTGAAATTTAAGCCAGGTTCTATTTCCACATGTGTGCTCAATTTAAGTCCTGTCAAGATGAGTCATGCACTAATAAAAGCTTCTCTTTCTCAGCTGCCATGGTTTGGATGGTTGGAATGGCTGATGTTAGTAATCCAGATTCAGGTGATTTAGTTCTTTACAAGCACTTTACTAGTATTTTAGTACGTTTTAAAAGGCTTTGTGTAGAAAGTAGAGTATAATACCTTGTAACCTAGATAATGGCTAATAAGCGGTTGTTGTCTTCCCAGCTAACGAAAGGCAGCGTGGCGAGGGCGGAGCCAGGGCACAGGAAGGGGTGGAGTCAGAGGATGATGTGGTTCAGGGAGGGAGCCGGAGGTATTCGGCAGAAGAGGACCTTGAGGAAGACCGTAAGTGGTTTCTCCGTCAACAGCCTCAGTGTCATACAGATCATATTCTTGGTTACAAAACATGTAAATAGGTCTCATATGTCCTGATTTTCTAATGACAGTGAGGTGATCTAGTAAAACAATGCCCTAGGGAAACTTTACAAACAGGTTTAACGATTATTCTTTCTAATGCCTGTTGGTTGACTTTGACACAGGAGGGATAAAGCTGGGTCTCGGAGACTTCATCTTCTACAGTGTCCTGGTGGGAAAGGCGGCGGCCACCGGAGAAGACTGGAACACCACACTGGCCTGTTTCGTGGCCATTCTCATCGTGAGTATTTCAACTAGACTGTGAGCTTCACAACTAACATTCACTACTGTTCTAAAGTTTGGGATTGATACTTTTAAGTCTCAAGTCTGCTTTGGTTTGATAAAAATAATTCAAAATATAATATAATTGATATATATATGTATATACACACACGCATTATATATTTACAAACTTTTATATTAGATGCGATTAATCACGATTAATCACAGCACTGATTATATTAAAACAAATCTAATATTTATAATTTAATGAGTACTTAAAGTATTGATAAAAAAGTGTAATCTAATTAAATATTGACTGTCATACACATTATTTGTGTGTGCTATGTATTGAGTGCATGTTGTTAGCTGTACAACGTGTTCCCATCAAACATTTGGAGTTGCTGCCTGTGTTGAATGTTCCATACCAGTGAATGATGCCTTAGTAGGGCACTAGATCTAGTGATTCAGACGGCTCACTAGGTTTAATAGTTTAATTAGGGTGAATCTGGAGTGGTCAGATAACTTGAGAAAGTTGCTGTGGTTGTTTTGTAGGGACTGTGCCTGACACTCCTCCTGCTGGCCATTTTCAAGAAGGCTCTGCCGGCTCTTCCCATCTCCATCACCTTCGGCCTGGTCTTCTACTTCTCCACGGACAATCTGGTTCGCCCCTTCATGGACAGCCTGGCAGCCCACCAGTACTACATCTGACAGAAACCCGCTGACACGTGAAGGACTTTATGAGAAAGTGATAAGCGCCCTTCAGTCATTATGTTTCGACGGGATTCAACTGTTTTTAGTTCTTATATTTCTGAGCTGGTTTCTGATATTTCTGAGACGCTCTCGGTGAGTGAGTGAACGTGTGAAATGCATCAAAACAAGCCAACCGATATCAGTTTTGAGTTGTCATGCTCTTTGCATTGGCATTTAGTTTTTTATTGAGCAGCTACACATTAGCTCTTTAGAAATTTACAGTAGTTTTACTAATTTTTTTGTACTTACTGACAAGAGAAATGACTTAGGAGTGTGACCAGCATCCAGACAGGGGTCTTTTTCATCGTATATTATAAAGAGAAGAACCAATTGCAGCTAGATTCAGCCCTAAGACAGGAGCCTGTATATGTGGCCCACGTGCAGCTGATGTTCTGTCAGCAGTGGTTACAGCATAATAAACTAATGAAACAAAGAGAGAATTTTTCCTGCATACTTTCATTTTTAGAACCACTAACGTTATGGCAGGTAAAAAGTTGCAAAACTTAGATTTATCATGATCTCGGCAAGTAGGAAGTGATCCTGGATCAGCATATTTGTTGGTCGTAGATAGGACTAGGTGATATATACAGCATATATAATATTTAAAATAATTTTGGTGGTGATATAAACTTAAACAACATTGTGATGTTTTATAATGTGCTCCTTATTTGTCAATTACATTTGACTGTTGCATTTTGGTTGCAGTACAGTGTTCTGGATTTTTTTGGGTTGCTAAAAATGATCGGTACCAAACTGCAGTTTTGAGAAGTTACATTTGAATTCACAAAGACAAATGTTTTATACAACCAAAATAAAACGTTTAAGAAACGTTAAGAACGTAGGTTCTCTTTAAGTAGCCAAAAAACATCAATAGAAGTTTTTACTATAAAAACAAAACCAGACCAAACGGCACCGTTTGTATAGTAACACTTTACAATAAGGTCCCATTAGTTGACATTAGTTGTTACATCAATGAGCCATACATTTATTACAGTATTTGTTAATCTTTGTTAACGTTGAATAAAAACTGTTCATTGTTAGCTCAGGTCATTTAAATAATATCAACAGATACAACTTTTAATATTAATAATGTATTAGTAAATGACGCAATTGAAATGCTTTAGAAGTATTTTTTTATTAGCTAGTTCATGTTAAATAATGTTAACAAATGGAACCTTATTGTAAAGTGCTCCCGAAATAAATAAATGTCAATATATAAACGGAATAATGTCAATAATCTCATATTATAAAATGGATGATTTATATGATATTATTTCATAAGTTGTATCACCCAGCCCTAGTCCTGAAACAACATAGCAAAACCATGATCATAATGAAACTTTCTGTTATATAGATGAAACGCACATTTGTTGGCATTAGTTTACGAATCTGATCAAGTCTTTGGTTTACATTAATCTAGAAACTCTTGCAGACAATGTCACAGGCATTGAAAGAAGTACACTGAAAAACGTGAGCCTCGTCGCTCCGTTTATATCGAGGTTTTCTTCTAGACCCATATCAGGTATACCGGCTCATAGAAGTTGTTGGTGCCTTGATTTGTCGTTTTTCTGTGCCGTCGAAATTGTGCATGCGAACTAGTGCACTGAAGCTGCAATACGTCACTGAGACGCAGAAAGCAGAAACTGAATTATTTTACTCTACTTTATCGAGTTTCAGGTCAATTTTTCCCAGCATTTTCAGTTTAACATCATACTCAATGTAATCTATTATCGCTTAATATTAGTCTAAATTGTCTGAAACTAATTGAAAACATGTTGGTTGTATATTGTGCTGAGAGTCATTTGCTGTAAAATGATCCCCTCTCAGTTTAATACATCTGAATTCCTTTTTTATCTGTTAACTGAATGAAACAAACTTATGTTTCATATACTGCTTTATGAAAGAGCTTTAATGGCCATGGTGATTTCAGCTGCTGAGAAACAGATCTGCTGTGAGTGCTTTAGGATTTTTTTTGCATATGCTGAGAGTGTCTAATCTTTATATAGGAGAAGGAAATTATATTTACTACTGATTCAAATTTGAATTGTTTTTGTATGTTCACAGTTAAATGAAATTGTTTCCCTCACTAGTTTCTGTCTGTTACTGTCATGCACAGTGCTTGGTGTCGTGTAATAAAATATCAAGCAAATTAAAGGGGAATGAAGCCGAGCTGGATTTTTGTATATGACAAGCCACATGTCTAACACAGTTTGTATGTGAATGTAAAATTTAGTGTTTAAAAAAAAAAAGTTTTAGCTGCCCAGAAACTTGTCAATTCTCAAACAGAGAAAAACCACACCATTGAAACGTACATCACTGCTTGAGCATTTTATTAGTTTAAAAAACTACAGTAACATCGGGAAACAATCTGAAGAGCGTGACACCATTACATTTAAATCCACAACACAAAAAAAAAAAAAAAAAAATGAAATCCTAAGTCTTCCGCAGCACGCTGTGCCTTTAATTCCGTTCCTCAAACTGGGACTTGTTCTTCAGTAAGAATGCCGCTAAAAACTCGATGGGATTTGGAGGCCTGAAGGAAGATGGACAGTGAGATTAGATACATGTTCTTAATTTATACAAGTAAGGAAATTGAATAGTGATTATATATATTATATTGCGATTCTTGTATATTCATGTAGCCTTCATATTATTTCATTATATATTCAGTCACAGTGTGCGAGGGCTAAATTAAAAAATATCTAACACTGATGGCAGACACTCCTTTGTTATTTTCCTTATATTTATATAAATAAATAAATAATTTTTTGGGTAGTGCCTCTCAAACAACAGGGGACCTCAAGATGACTTAAAATTAGGGATGCACTGATAAATATTGGCCAATAATCGGTATCGGCGGATAAAAGCAATTATTTTCACTATCGGCCGATTGTATCTTGTCAATCAAAAGTCAACAAAACTTGTCAAACTGCAAGTCATACTGTGTGTGAAGAAAATCTCTCGTGTTGAATTTAGGACTTTCAAAGTTAAAGTAACGCATTGACAGTTGAAAATAGTGACGTTAAAGCAGGCTCTATTTGACCCTGTGAATCACCCATAGCTTTTTCCCACACCAATCATTATTTGTAGCGCCTCCCATTCAATAATCTCAAGGAGCTTTGTGCTCTGTTACTTCGGATAAGAGACAAAGTCTCAGCTTTCAAATTCTGTCCAATTTATCACGAAATTCAAACAATAAATGTGACGTGACAGATCAGTAGAGCCTCAGATGAAGCGGCAGAGTCTTTTCTTCCACTTTAACGCAAATTATAGCAAGAAAAAACATGCATGAACATCAGAAGATATGCTGAATGATACAGTACAACTTACCAAACTGTATCATGTCTCATGTAATCACTCAATAAGTGTTTAAACCACGGAGAGACGTCAATAAAACTGCTTGAGAACAATGTGTCACTTAACATTGTATTTACCTCAGAAGTCAAAATGGTTGAGATACACTGGTTTAGGACAATCGTGATCCATACAATGACATGAATTTTTACATTTGGAAAAATGGTGCATTGATACAGACCTTTCCTTGGCCAGAACCGACAAGCCCTGCAGGAGAATAGGAACCACCGTCTGATCCAGGTACGCTCGTGTAGGAAGCGTCTGCAGGGTCTGAGGGTCCACCTTCTGTTTGGTGACTTTTTCAGAGGATGTTTTCTCATTCTCCACTATTCTCTAGAGGAACACACAGACGCCGAGCCATTACACTACAATCATAGAACTAATGCTTTATTCACATTGCAACCAATTCGGAACTGTTTATCAAATAAGATTCTCAATATAAATTCAACTTCCTCAAATTTAAGTACAGATGTTGTACCTGGATGTTTTCAGTGAGGCCATATTCTGCATGAGGATTTTCTGGGACCTAACATAAACAAGAAACATCTTGTGTTTTGCTTATTGTCTATTTTGTTTTTTATTCCTCTATCTTATTCCCTTTTAATTTATTGTGATTCTATTAATCATTGTTCAGCACTTTTGTCAACCTCGGTTGTGTTTAAATGTGCTCTATGAACAAACATTGATTGATTGATTGATCAACTGATCAAGAAAAAGTGACAAAGTGCTTCACTGGGATGAAATGAAATTGTGAATGAAATTGTGCAGTGATACTCACAGCAGTGTGTCCCTCCATGCTCTGCTCAGCATCAGTGTGTTCTGTTAGAATCCAAATTAAATGACAGTAGTTTGTTAATAACAAGTTTAAGAACTCACGCACAGTAGTACATTATATACGAGCAGTGCATATGTTGATGTAAAGTCAAATACTGTAGTGAATGGCGGGATTCAATGAGCCGCTGCAGCACAACGCTACCAATAATAAACAATCAGCCGTTTGCCAAGAACTACAACTCTCCCTACAGTATGCTAACATTGACGATGTCTAAAAATATAATCACTGCAGAATTCCTGAGTGTAAAATAAACCACAAAGCTCTGGACAGCACTTACCGTCCGCCATAGTTTGTTGTTGGTTTCTACGCTGTTGGCGTTGCGCATGCGCAAAACACACGTTTGAATGACGCTAGAGTACGTTCTAAAACGGGCGCGGCTTGTCGGCCAGACGTTGCCTCTGATTGGTCAGGTACGATTGGTTTAAATTATTTTAACTATTTTCTGTGTATTTGATTGTATACAGTGTTTCTCAGTTATTTATATTCACTCATATTATTGAGGTGTAAAACATTTCCTAGAAGCTGCTGAAGCCAAACCTTAGGTCACGTGACATCTGTTACCGTTCCAGTCAGGCGATTTTTATTACGAGATATGGATAATGAATATGGATATTTATAGATATGGATACTTTCCGTTGCACAGATGTCTCCAAGATTATGTAAACATTACATAAAAAGATGTCAGAGTATAATCAAACAAAATAAAACAAAGAGAGGAAATGCTGCTTCACTTCATTCATAGCTTCATAAAGTCATTCTTTTTTAGTAATAGCTTATGGTTATGTGTATAAAAAAAATGGTTTGGAGCCAGACCGTTTTATTTTATAATATTTTTATAACATTTGTCGCCCAATGTCAGCGACGCGATGTGGTTCACGTCATTAGCGCGAGACCATATTCACCAAACACACAACAACAGTGACTTCCGCGATCGATGCTGGCCAAAACAAATCGGAGAACCGACATCGCAGAGAAATAAAACTCTTCGTTGTCAAACACCCGGCCCATTATGGTATGGAGAGCCCGAATAGGGTGAATGAATTCTGGGGACAGAGCGAGACAACGAGGATCAGCGCGTGCGGGAGGACGCACCCGCGCACAGGTGTCTGACGGAACCGGCCGGAGTTCGTTACTGGACCGGCTGCGCTCCTTCATCCGAACCCTCGCCCGGCTCCCGCTGTCCCTGCTCCGGGCTCTGCTCCTGCTTCTCCTGTGCCTGTTCCGGCAGACCCGACGAACCATGGCGGCCAAAGATCGCGGCTCCGACGCATGCGACGAGACCGGAGAGCTGATACGAAACTACCACAAACAAGCGTTTGAGTTCATTTCTTTGGCTCTGCAGATCGACGAGGATGACAAAGGTGTCTGTTTTTTATTACTGTTCTGTAAATATGGTGTGCATATAAAAAAATATACTGTCCCCTTACAAATTAGCCTACCTAAGTAGTTTGTACGTGTACCCTGGGATATAGTATTATGAATACTTTACAGTTATTATTATTATTATTATGAGTAATGATGATGATTAGTCTATTATTATCATTATTATATAAGGTTTTTATCTTTTAGTTGTATTCATTTTATCTTTATCCACAGTATTTTCAACTTTGTTTTGGTGTTCCTGGTTCTCATTTGCTATTGTAGTAAGTTATGTAACCTATAAACATTGATTTTTTTTTTGTTTATAGCACTGTGCAATGCTGCATTGTATGGGATTTTTGGGGGGCGATGTTCTTTAGAGACCCAACAAAAGTCACTATTTATCTGTAGACCCGATATTATGAAACTGAAAATCAATCAATCAAGTAGAAAATGTGTATACCATGGACATAATACCAAGCACAGTAATCACTGGTACCATGGTGTTACCATCTGATACCATCACTTTACCAGGGTCTCGCCACGGGACTTTTTGTAAGGCTGCTACTTTACATTCCAGCACTGTAAAGTAGTTCTGGTGTTGGTTTTACTTTCACTTCGTCTGTTCAGAAGGATCCTACACTTCGTGTGACCCATTGGTTTGAAGTGTTGAAGTGTTTCGACTCTTGACTGAGATGACCTAGATTGACATAGATCAGATGTTGGACGCCAGCCATGATAACCGCGGTCCCAAAGCTGTGTTTGCGGTCAGTAGAGCGGTTCAGAACACAGTGTTGTCAAGCCCAGATCTGCTTGATCCCTGAGGTCAGTAGAGTTGAGAGGCCTGATTCAGGTTGACATGGATTGTCCTCATCGGCGGTCGAGTGGAAAACGAGGCCCCATGTACTGACACTCTGTGAAGGACCCGATCACTGGCTCAGCTTTGCAAGGCTGTCCTTATATTTTGATATCTTTGCATCTGCTTATCATGTCTTTTCTTTGGCCCTGTTTACACCCGGTATTGAGATGCGTTTTGGTCGGTAGGATCACAAGTGGACGCCGCCTACTGACCTGATGTGTAAACATTATGGGAAACGCGCTAGCCAGACGGGATTTAACCCAGAGTTAAAATGTTCTAAACCTACTTTTAACCAGGGTTTTTTACACTTGTCATTTTTAAAGTGGATTTGAACCATGCAATGTTGTTTAGCAACAGTCGACCAATCATAAACTGCCTAAGTAAAATTTGCAAAACATTGATCTTAAATTTTTTCATACGAAAATAATTATTTATGGTCAGAAATCGATATACTACCATTCAAAAAGTTTGGAGTCACTAAGATTTTTTTAATTTGATTTTTTTAAGAAATTATACTTTTTAGTCAACAAGGATGCATTAAAAAATTGATCAAAGAAGACAGTTAAAATACTTATAATGCTAAGAAAGCATTTCTTTTATCAATAAATGCTTTTCTTTTGAACTTTCTATTCATCAAATAAGTTCATATAAGTAAAATATATTCAAATAGAAAACACTTATTTTAAATTGTAATAATATTTCACAATATTACTGTTTGCACTGTATCTTTGATCAAATAAGAGATATCTACCAACCCCAAACTTTTGAACAGTGCTTATATATTATTCTATGAATTTAAAAAATATATAATTATGTATACATATATTTTCATGTGATTTATTGTGACCTGGATTTGTTCCATTCGTCATATCTCAGGACATTATGTCGTCTGTCGCTCTGTAGTCTCATTGTGCGCCAGCGGCATCAGTGAAAACAAAGAACTCTGTTCAATAGATTCATCAGCTGTTTCTCAATCCCATCATGCCCAGGGTCATAACGCATGACTGTTAGCACGTACTGTTTTATTTTGAGAGCATATTTCCAACTAAAGCATTGACAACAAAATATCTGTGATGTAAATTGTATCAGAAAGTTTGACAGCGGTGCTTTGAAACCCAGGCGTGTTGGTTAAGAGTTGCAGCATTAGTATTCATCCCTACAGGATAGAGAATGATCTGTAATCTGTCTATCCTGTTGTAGGTGATAAAGACAAGGCGGTGCAGTGGTACAGGAAAGGCATCACTGAACTGGAGAAGGGCATCTGTATCCAGGTCACTGGAACTGGTGAGATTATTCAGTCATATTGATTTCCGTTAGTGTGTAAACAAACTATGTGATGATGTGTTTTAATTACATTAGCTTTCACGATTGTGTATGTGTGTGTGATTTTGTGTGTGCGTGCGTGTGTGTTGGCACTGTTTAACCCTATATTCTTTAATGTACACTGTCGTTCAAAAGTTTGGGGTCAGTAAGAAGTCTCTTCTCACCAAAGCTGGATTTATTTGATAAAAAATACAGTAAAAACCGTAATAGTGTGAAATATTATTACAATTTAAAATAATGGGTTTGGATTTGATGCTGTATTTGTTTATATTTTAAAATGTAATTTATTCCTGTGATGCAAAGCTGAATTTTCAGCATCATTACTCCAGTCTTCAGTGTCACATGATCCTTCAGAAATCATTCTGATATGCTGATTTGATGCTCAAGAAACATTTCTGATTATTATCAATATTGAAAACATTGAAAACAAAAGCAGTTTTTGCTGCTTCATATTTTTTGTGGAAACCATGATGCATTTTTTCAGGATTCGTTGATTAATAGAAATAACAGCATTTAACTGAAAATCTTTTGACATTATAAATGTTTTTTTACTGTCAGTTTTGATCAATTTAATGCATCCTTGCTGAATAAAAGTATACATTTCTTAAAAATAAAATAAAAAATGAATTAAATTGTCATCATTTATTTACCATCATGCTGTTCCAGACTCATGTCACTTTCTTTTCTTCCTTTGTACACAAATATATTTTGGAAAAATATTCAGGCCTTTCTTTTGTGAATCAAAGTCTAAAATGAGTTTTTGTCCGAGTATCATAGCATTGGCCCATATGACTTGTGCAGCGTTTCTAATGGTGACATTTTATTCAAGAGTTTCAGTGATTTAACCACTTAAATGTCTTTATTTCACTTACATTTCGATTCGTTCGTCACACAAAGCTCTAAACTAGGGCCACTTTTATGGTGCTTTTATGTTTCTTATCTTCTACTTTAATTATATTGAAAATAGATAAGAATATTCTTCTTGAATAAGGAAGAGCAAAAAAAGTCAAACCGCTTTGGAACAACATGAGGGTGAGGAAATGATGACAGATTTGTCATGTTTGTGTGAACTATCCCTTTAAGCGTAGATGAAGAAGTTTTTGTAGGGCTTGATAGAAGGTCTTCATCTGGCTATTTCAGGTGAGAAGGCAAACAGAGCCAGAAAGCTTCAGGACAAAATGATCAGCAACCTCAACATGGCCAAAGACCGGCTGGAGCTTCTGGGTAAGCGGATACAGTGACGTGACGAGGATGTGTGTGTGTTGATTCATCAACTCTAATAAGAGATGATGTCATGTGTTGTGCTTGTGCTCTATATCCTACACACGGGTGTGTTCACCTCACACTCTTCTGTGAAAGCCTGTGTGATTGTCACGTCAGTTTTATGTTTGATCATATAAAGGTGAAGTGTTGTTTAATGTCGGAAGTTTTGGCACTCTGCACATTAAAGTGGGATAGGAGAAAGCGTTTTAAAATGACACGCTTCACTTTTATTGCATGCACACACTGTTCTTATTCCTCCATAATCAGCATTTAACACTTTCTGTTTCTGCTTGGGTTCTTGTGTAAATCGGTCAAGAAATGCATCCAGAACATGCCCAGATCACCTCAAAAACAGAAGGAAAAAAATCTAATTAAATTTTGCTCAGAGTATGAAGACTATTTTATTTTATTGTTTGTGACATTTTTATGATAAAATTTAAATTACAAGCACATTTTCCACCAAAATTGTAATTTACTGTAAGGCAAAAATGTATGTATAATATATATATATATATATATATATATATATATATATATATAATATATTTATTGCTTTTTATTTATAATATTGATGTTAACTAAACAGTAAATTACGTGTTTTTTTTTTTGTTTTGTTTTTTACTGTACTATTGCAGTAATAACGTGAATAATTGGCATGTAATAATAAAAGGATAGGCTTCAACTTTGCAAAAATAACATTTCTCTTCCATTTTGAGGTGAAATGTGACTTGGACATGTTTTTCATCCTCTTATAACTTCTGTTTCTGCTTTATTATTTTTGTTTCCCTTTAAATGTCTTCCTCTCTGTCTGTTTCCTGTTCTGCAATCACAAAGGCAAACTGGTTTCAAAGTCTCCAGCAGAGGGCTTCTCTGATCACACCGGCCTTTCTTTCTCCAATGGGAACCTGCGTCCAGGTGTGTGTTTTGGGGATTCTGGGAGATCTGTGTGCTGCATAAGAAGGCGATCAGAGAGACTCTACAGTGACATTTCTGTTTATGTACGGGCATGTGTTTGTAGTTGCAGGCGGTGGAGCAGTTTCCAAAAAGAGGGACACTCTCACAATCACAAGTCAATCCCATCTGCGACCCAAAAACCCTCCCAAATCTGCCCAGAATGCATCTGGCCTGCACCGCACGCCTTCGACCAGCGGCAGGGCCGGCCCTCAGAACAACCAGAAGGTTCGTCTCTCAGGGGTCAGACGTCAGACTGTCTGCACATTGTAACTTCTTCAGGCCATGTACCACCTTAAAGGGATAGTTTGCCCCAAAATTGTATTAATTAAAAAATAATAAATGATAAAATATAAAAAAATTATAAATATATAGACCTCAATGTATCGTCAGAAGCCACGGGTATTAATTTTGTTTCGCTTGTACAGTATATTAACAGTAAATTAACAGCAAATTTTCATTTTTGTGTGAACTAACCCTTTAAAGGGATAGTTCAGGATTTTAGACATGAATCTCTATAGCTTCCCCATAAGCAGTGTGGTGCATTGACCATGACTTACCCCCGACAGCGTCCTGTGAGCCGAGCTCCGGTCCAGTTTTGGTCAAGATGAAATTAGTCCGGCAAGATTGCTGGGGTCACGGCAATAAAGCTTTTTTCTTCTCAAATCAATATGTGTTCAAAAGAGTGATATATTTGCGTCACTAAAACGTTGTCTATGGAGAGGTCAGACCTCGTAATGGCTTGGCACTATTTTCTCCCCTGTCATATCACTGCGCGCTGCCGCTACCTACAGCCAGCTGCGAGCTGCGCAGGCGCACACCACTTTTTCAGTTGTTCGGCAGTGTTTACAGCAGTGTTTACGTGCTCAGAACAGCTACACGAACGAGCTAACATAGCTACTCACCAAGAGCGACACCACCATTTGTCGGCCACTCGATGTCTCACTGCAGCAGCAGGTGAGACATCGAGTGTCTCACCTGAAGCTGGAGACAGGTGAAGCTGGAGACAGCTCCAGCTTCAACTTTTTCAACTTCTCTGTCCATCCTCTCTCTTTCTGTCCTTTCTAACTCCATCTGGCGTAACTCGTCATCTGTGTATTCAGGTTCGTAAAGATATCCTTTTGGCTGTGTGTCGAAGTCAATGTTGTCATCGTCGCTGCTGTAGTCAGACATGTTATCGTTCTCTTTACGAGCTGTAAACAAAGTGACACGTGCGCGGCTCCCAGCTGGCTGTAGGTAGCGGCAGCGCGCAGTGATATGACGGGGAAGAAAATAGTGCCAAGCCATTACGAGGTCTGACCTCTCCATAGACAGCGGTTTTGTGCTGCAAATATATCACTCTTTTGAACACATATTGATTTGAGAAGAAAAAAACTTTATTGCCGTGACCCCAGCAAACTTGCCGGACTAATTTCATCTTGACCAAAACTGGACCGGAGCTCGGCTCACAGGACGCTGTCGGGGGTAAGTCATGGTCAATGCACCACACTGCTTATGGGGAAGCTATAGAGATTCATGTCTAAAATCCTGAACTATCCCTTTAAGATTCTGTCTATGTCGGCAGCTCATTAGTTTTGGATGTCACATGTGGCTGAACTTCGCTGTGGTGTTTGTAGGGGCCCTCGGCAAAAGGAGGTGTCAGACATAACGTGAAAGCCAGCAACGCTGCCACTGCGTCACCTCAGAAGAAAAGAGACATGAAGAACTTAAAAAATGTGGACAGCAAACTGGCCAACCTCATCCTCAACGACATTGTAGACAGGTAGCATTAGAACCATTCAGATCAAGCATGTAGAATATGGATCTGCAATCAGATATTGTTTGTATATGAATTGTTTAGAAAAAAATACATAGGCAAATATTGCATTTTATGACTGTTATTATATTGATGCATATAAATTATTAGATTCTGTATGTGTTTTTTGTAACGGAAAGGATATATTAAGTATATTGCATCTAAAAGTGATCCATTTAAACAATTTTAAAAGATATTTTATTAGATATAGTTTCCACAAAAATACTAAGCAGCTAAACCTTTTCAACATTGATAATATTAAATGTTTCTTGAACACCAAATCAGCATTTCTGAAGGATTATGTGACAAATATCTAAAAAAAATTGAGATATTTTTTGAGAAAATGGTGAGGTTTCCATCAAGGCTGATGGTGTGTGTGGTTGTGTTTTGTTTCAGCGGGGCAACGGTGCAGTTTAATGACGTAGCAGGGCAGGATCTGGCGAAGCAGGCGCTGCAGGAAATCGTTATCCTTCCCGCTCTTCGTCCAGAGGTCTGTCTGCACACCTGTACACATCTATACCCCCCCCCCCCCCCCCAGTTTTCACTTCTCACAATGGCCCAGATTGACTAAACAAGGCAAATTTCCAAAAAAGTGTCGATGGGAGTGGAAAGTTCTTCGCGAGATTTACTGACGACATGCAAATAAAAGAACATAGATGGAATCTGATAATTTCCAAAATGACCAACACAATCTACCAAAAGCAGTGCAAATTAGCGTCTGCTTTAAAGGGTTAGTTCACCCAAAAATGAAAATTCGGTCAGTAATTACTCACCCTCATGTTGTTCCAACCGCGTAAGACCTTCGTTCATCTTCGGAACACAAATTAAGATATTTTTGATGAAATCTGAGAGCTGATCACTTCTCCATAGGCTGCTAGGTGGCCCAAACTTGCTGGCCCAGAAAAGTTATTAAAGAGATCGTTAATATAGTCCAAGTGACTACAGTGGCTCAATCTTAAGTATATCAAGCGACGAGAATACTTTTTGTGCGCAAAAACAAACAAAAATAATGACTTTATTCCACTATTCATTTGTAACACGTCTGTGTTACACGTCACCACGTAGGCTCACTATTGGCCGACGCTTGTCATGTGTGTCATGCGTGATGACGTATAACACAGACGCGCTGCGCAAAAACACTACGAGGCCCAGAGAGAAGGAAATGAATAGTGGAATAAAGTCGTTATTTTTTGTTTGTTTTTGCGCACAAAAAGTATTCTCGTCGCTTGATATACTTAAGATTGAGCCACTGTAGTCACTTGGACTATATTAACGATCTCTTTAATAACTTTTCTGGGCCAGCAAGTTTGGGCCACCTAGCAGTCTATGGAGAAGTGATCCAGCACTCAGATTTCATCAAAAATATCTTAATTTGTGTTCCGAAGATGAACGAAGGTCTTACGCGGTTGGAACAACATGAGGGTGAGTAATTACTGACAGAATTTTCATTTTTGGGTGAACTAACCCTTTAAGACATGCTTTTTTGGGGGCGTTAAATAATGCTGCAAATACCTGTTAACTGACTAGCGCAAACCTTAGTAAATCACCTTGCATGACAAAACTGGTTATAATAAACTATTGTTATATTTGTTACGTGTTTCTAATGACATTTCTGCTGCTCTCCACAGCTGTTTACTGGTCTCAGGGCTCCTGCCAGAGGACTCCTGCTCTTTGGCCCCCCTGGCAATGGGAAGACCATGCTGGTAAAACACACAAAAAAAAGACTTATTTTTAGATGAATGTATATTTATATATCATGAGAATAGAACTATATTGATCTTTCCATTTCCTCACAGGCGAAAGCTGTTGCGATGGAATCTAATGCTACGTTTTTCAACATCAGCGCTGCCAGTCTCACCTCCAAATATGTGAGTGATCATGCGATGTTTCATAGAGACTGTCTACAGTTAGACTAATGAACTGTCATTGTTTATTTGGGTATCATCTTCTTCTTCTGAAAATATTGTCCAAAATGTGGGTCTGTCTTTGTGGTTTATGCTGATTTTGATGATATCCCATTTGTCATTTTTCGTAACTTTGCTTGTCCGGCATTTTGAAATAAATGAAAAACAGGTTTTTGGTCACACTTTAGATTAGGGTCCAGTTCTCAGTATTAACTGACTTTTGCCTCAATAAACTCAATTACTGCTTATTAATAGTAAGATAGTTGTTAAGTAAGCAATAAGCTACGAGAGGCTGTGCTGTATCGTGAATAAGTAACGGCTGAAGGGCGTTGTTAGGCACGACGCGAAGCGGAGTGCCTGCAACCCCTTCAGCCGTTACTTATTATTCACGATACAGCACTTGCCTCGAGTACCTTATTGCTTTTATAAAACGATTGCCACACAATACAAATATTAAAGCCGAAAAATATTTATCTATGCAACTTTCATGAAGTAAAATCACTAAAAGCATTCCTTCCGCTGGAAAAAATAGTCCCTGACTGTAAACAGCAACAGAAGTTACATACATTATTTCGCCAATAGATGTCGGCAAAGACTGACTCATTCAGAGTCAGTCGGTAGAGAAGACTTTTATATTGAAAAGATTCATGCTGAGTCCCAATTCGCATACTATCCGTCCTAAATAGTATGTGAAACTAGAATTAGTACATCCCAAATCGTAGTATGTTGAAATTAGTATTTCAAAGATACCCGGATGGTCTACTATTTCCGGTTAGAATTCGAAGTGCAGACGAGTGCTGCGTTCCAGTCCAAAATTGTCATGCCCTTCACTCGCTAACTTCCCTTCGTCTCGTTCACTCGGATGTACGTCATTGCGAGTGCCCACTACTGGCGGAAACTGCAATGGGCTGAACTGGAACGTCCTAAGCCCTTGATCACTTGGAATCAACTGTGGAGTTGATTTATTATTCAAATTTTTTTCCCTTTAATAATTTGTTTAATGCAGCATCCAAATGTTTATAGGTGTGTTTGAGTTGTTTTAAATTTAAAACATTGTAATTAATATATCATAGAGTTGTCTGTGTGGTGGTGATTAGACGAGATATGTGGTGACGTCACAATCGTACTGCATTGTGGGACATATAGGTGCCTGAAGTGTACATTTGAAGCAGACTCGCTCCCTCGGTCAAAATCGAGGGAACGAGGGTCTGTCCATATAAACTTCCCTCGTCCACTTCACGAAGTGGAACGCACTTCAAAATGGCGGCAGGGATTCCCCCAAGGGGAAGTGCTTAGGGAAGTTCGCAAGTGCGTGTCTAAAAGTGGACTGGAACGCAGCACTGAATGTCTAATAGGAAGAGAATTGGCACTCTCTGGTTACTTCCGGTTTCTGGACTGGCTGCAGTAACACATCTCTGTCCATGCGAGTGCAGAATGAATGGAGGTCTATGGCGCTATAACCATCAAATTCCACTTTTCTCAGGATATAATTTTTTGTCTAGTAATTTTAATGTTGTATTCGAAAGAAGATGCAAAGAAATGACACATTGCTGGGTGTTAGATTTTTTAGAGTCACTTATTTGCTTTAAAAAGTCTTTTAAAGACTTTTTTAAACAAACACGGTGAGTAATGTCTTGTCCTGTTATTATCATGCGTCGCGTCTGAATATGTTGTTGTTTTTGGAGCTCTATCGATTTGATTTATAATTCTTGATTTTTCTCGCTGCCTGCTGTGAGTGTGTCTGCTTCGGTGCTGTAAGCTCCGTCTTAGCCTCGTATTTCCTTGTTTTGAACCATCATTTACTACAATTTCTAGTTGTTTATATTACTACTAAATACAGCTTACCCAACCCTGACATCGCTAGCTTACGTTACTACTAGCACAACACGCTAAACGCGCCACCCGTGTGCGCTCAGCTATTTTATTTATTTATTTTCTCTCGCGCCTTTGAGTTCATAAAAGCTCAGGTGAGTAAGAAACACTCAACAAACACGGTGAGTAATGTCTTGTCCTGTTATTATCATGCGTTGCGTCTGAATGCGTTGTTGTTTTTGGAGCTCTATCGATTTGATTTATAATTCTTGATTTTTCTCTTTAAACTCGCTTACAACGAACATTTTCTACTTTTCCTCACTGAGAAGCACTAATGTTACTGCTCAAACCTCATTGTTACAACGCGGACTGTTGAGCAGACGCGTCTCAAGCCTATTAGTGATCCAACGCTGCATACTCTTAAAGGTTACGTCCGTGGATCACGGCTGAACGCGTCTTCTCCACACTCACTTATAAACAAAAAAGTTTTTTTTTTTTTTTTTTTTTTTTTTTTCGCCTATCGTGCGTCTACTCTACACCCCTACCACTAAAAAACCTAAAAAACCTCATAGTTACAACGCGGACTGTTGAGCAGACGCGTCTCAAGCCTATTAGTGATCCAACGCTGCATACTCTTAAAGGTTACGTCCATGGATCACGGCTGAACGCGTCTTCTCCACACTCACTTACAAACAAACTTATAATATAAATTAGTATTAATATTGATAGCATCACTGGTAGCTTCGTTGCTAACTCACTGTCCATCTGTTAAAATGGCGAATATATCAGATGTAAGTAGTCTACCGCTTGGTGCAGGTGAGGACACATTTGAGCTGCACGCACTGCAGTCTGAGCTGGAAGCTGTTGAGAAACAGATCCACAACCTTTTATTGAGACAGGCCGAGCTGAGAGACCGGTGTTTGGCTCTTGAAACATCACGCGCCGATGCACACAAATCAGTGTTTAACGTTACTAACCCGCTGACTCCGACCGCGTCTACTCCGTGCGTTCCTCAGCATCGGTCGAAATCAGCCATGGTCTCGTTCACTCCGGCTCCAACACGCCACCACGAAGCCTGGGTGGTTCCGCAGCGGAAGACGCGAGTCAGGTTTAGACCAAGACTTTCTCCGACCCTCCCGGTTTTCGAGTTATCCACACAAAACCGCTTCTCCCCTCTACGCAAAACAGAACGCGATGCTGTGATCATCGGCGATTCCATCGTTCGGCATGTACACGCTACGTTAGGTAAAAGTAAGGTGCAAAGTCACTGCTTTCCTGGTGCTCGTGTTTCTGAAATCGCTGCTCGCGTTCCCGAGATCCTGAACGGTGACGAGCGCGTCGGAACTGTGGTCCTGCACGCGGGAGTGAACGACATCAGGCTGCGCCAGACGGAGATTCTGAAGAAAGACTTCAGGAATCTAATCGATACGGTACGCAGCACATCGCCTGAAACAACGATCATTGTGTCAGGACCGCTTCCCACGTACCGACTAGGGCATGAAAAGTTCAGCAGATTATTTGCGCTAAATGAATGGTTAATGTCATGGTGCAATGAGCAGAAACTGCTCTTTGTAAATAATTGGAATCTGTTTTGGGAGCGTCCTAGGCTTTTCCGTGCTGATGGCTTACACCCAAGCAGATTCGGAGCGGATCTTCTGTCAGATAACATCTCCAAAATGTTAAATACCCTTTGACTAGTAACCAAAAGTCCAAATCATAGTCTCTGCTGCACCAATTCAACTGATATAAATACTAGTGTAGAACATTGCATAGAAACCGTGTCTATTCCTCGTTTAGTGAGATCAAATAATAAATCTAATGCAGGATCTAGGAAAAATCTAATTGTTATTAAAACAGAAAATGTTGCTATTAGTAAACAAAAACTATTTCTAAAGCTAGGTCTTCTAAACATTAGATCACTCACACCTAAGGCAGTTATTGTAAATGAAATAGTCACAGATAATAGCTTCGATATACTTTGCCTTACTGAAACCTGGCTTAAACCAAATGATTATTTCGGCATTAATGAGTCTACTCCTCCTGGATACTGTTATAAGCATGAGCCCCGTCTGATTGGTCGTGGCGGAGGTGTTGCAACCATTTATAAAGATATTCTAAATGTTACCCAGAAAACGGGTTATAAGTTTATTTCATTTGAAGTACTTGTACTAAATGTTACGCTCTTAGATGTTAGAAAAACATCCCTATTATCTCTAGCCTTGGCTACCGTATATAGACCGCCAGGGCCTTACGCTGATTTCCTAAAAGAGTTTGCAGATTTTCTCTCAGACCTATTAGTCAATGTCGATAAAGCACTAATTGTTGGAGATTTTAACATACACGTAGATAATCCAAATGATGCGTTAGGAGCTACGTTTACAGATTTATTAAATTCATTTGGGGTCAAGCAAAACGTCACCGGACCAACACATCGTCTTAATCATACACTCGATTTAATTATATCACATGGAACCGATCCAACCGATATAGATATCATTCCACAAAGTGATGAAGTCACTGATCACTACATGGTAACTTGCATATTACGTACTGCTGTAATATGTCATGCGGCGTCGCGTTATCAACCAGGCAGAACAATCCTCCCATCCACCATAGATAATTTCTCAAATTGCTTATCTAATCTGTCTCAGCTGCTGCCTGAACCCAAACAAACAGATGAACTAGAAGAACTAACTAGCACTATGAGCACCATTCTCTCTAGAACATTGGATGTGGTTGCACCTATTAAATTAAAAAAGGTCAGAGAGAAAAATAAAGCACCATGGTATAACAATACTACGCATGTTTTAAAGAGAGAAACGCGTATTTTAGAGCGTAAATGGAAACAAACTAATTTAGAGGTCTTTAGAATCGCGTGGAAAGACAGTATGTCACGTTATAAAAAGGCCCTAAAAGCGGCCAGGGCTGAGCACCTCCGCAAACTAATAGAAAACAACCAAAACAATCCAAGGTTTTTATTTAACACCGTGGCTAGACTAACAAATAAACAGACGTCACCCGAACAAAATATCCCGTTACAGTTCAGTAGTAATGATTTCATGAACTTCTTCACTGAGAAAATAGAAAGCATCAGAACCACAATTATAAACGTTCAATCTTCAATCGCGCCTTATAATTCAGCTTCAATTATCACCCCGAAAGAACAATTACAGTGCTTTACAACTATAGAACAAAAAGAGTTAAATAAACTTATCACTTCATCTAAAACAACAACATGTTTATTAGATCCTATACCAACTAAACTACTGAAAGAAGTGTTACCTGTAGTGGAAGATCCTCTCCTCAATATTATTAACTCGTCTTTATCTTTAGGTCATGTTCCAAGAACATTTAAACTGGCAGTTATAAAACCTCTCATTAAGAAACCACAATTAGATCATAATAATCTAGCAAATTATAGACCCATTTCAAATCTTCCATTTATGTCTAAAATATTAGAAAAAGTGGTGTCCGCTCAACTGGGCTCTTTCTTGCAACAAAATGAGATCTATGAAAAGTTTCAGTCTGGATTCAGACCGCATAATAGCACTGAAACTGCGCTCGTTAAAATCACAAATGATTTACTTTTAGCTTCTGACCAAGGCTGTATCTCAATACTAGTTTTACTTGATCTTAGTGCTGCGTTCGATACTATAGATCATACATTACTCTTAGATCGACTACAAAATTATACTGGTGTTCAAGGACAAGCACTAAGCTGGTTCAAATCATACCTATCTGACCGCTACCATTTTGTCTATTTAAATGGAGAAAAATCTATCATAACTCCAGTAAACTATGGAGTGCCGCAGGGATCTGTATTAGGCCCTCTGTTATTTTCAATATATATGATGCCACTTGGAAATATTATAAGGAAACATGGAATTAGTTTCCATTGTTATGCTGATGACACTCAAATATATATTTCATCACGGCCGGATGAAAACGCAAAATTTTCCAAATTGACAGAGTGTGTTAAAGATATAAAAGATTGGATGACCCGTAATTTTCTTTTATTAAATCCAGACAAGACAGAGGTAATACTTATCGGTTCAAAAAACCGCCCACAAAACCTCGCACAATACAACTTTAACATCATAGGATGTCCTGTTACTTTATCCTCTACAGTAAAAGACCTGGGTGTTCTACTCGATTGCAACCTGTCTTTTGAAAATCATATTTCATATGTTACAAAAACAGCATTTTTCCACCTTAGAAACATTGCTAAGCTACGTAATATACTATCAGTTTCTGATGCAGAAAAGTTAGTTCATGCATTCATGACCTCGAGACTGGATTACTGTAATGCTTTACTAGCTGGTTGTCCTGCATCCTCAATAAACAAGCTACAGTTAGTCCAAAATGCCGCCGCTAGAGTTCTTACTAGATCAAGAAAATATGATCATATAACACCGATTTTATCATCACTGCATTGGTTACCTATAAAGTTCCGTATTAATTACAAGGTATTGCTACTGACCTATAAAGCCCTAAACGGCTTAGCTCCAGTCTATTTAACGGATCTTTTATCACCCTATAATCCACCGCGCTCTTTAAGATCACTTAATTCAAGGCTTTTGGTCATACCTAGGATATCCAGAACCACCAAAGGAGGGAGAGCATTCTCACATTTGGCTCCAAAACTCTGGAATAGTCTTCCTGATACTGTTCGTTGCTCAGACTCGCTCTCCCAGTTTAAAACTAGATTAAAGTCGCATCTCTTCAGCCAGGCATTCATATAATCCTACAGTTCAAACTACAATCCGGCCTCTAGCTCATAAATGCCAGAGGAGAACTGGCCCCCGACTGAGCCTGGGTTCTCCCAAGGTTTTTTTTTTCTCCATTAGGTCACCTGATGGAGTTTTAGGACACCATTAGGTCACTTGATGAAGTTTTTCGGTTCCTTGCCACTGTTGCCTTTGGCTTGCTCAGTTGGGGATATTTAATTTAATTTTATCAATCAATAAATTCCTCTTGAAACAAACTTTGTTGTATTATTTTAATTTAATACTGTGAAGCTGCTTTGATACAATCTGTATTGTGAAAAGCGCTATACAAATAAACTTGACTTGACTTGACTTGACTTTTAAAATGTCAATGACTTCATACACATCGTACGACCAGAGATACTGCTTTACTGCAATCCTTCAGTCACTTTGGTGCTTTCGCGCTCTGCACTTTCTTTTCTCTCGAGGCATCGACAACACAGCTGACACAGGTAAATACACGAGCTAGATGAGTTTTTGTTTTGTTTGTTTCTGGTCCCGCTTCGGATGCCACGATGCCATCAAGCGGCATCTCTGGTCGTAATCAGTCCTTCACTGACCAATCAGCGTTCATTAGCAGAATGCTAGTGTGTTATGGGCAACAACAACTCAACCTGTAAGAAATCGAAAGGACATAAATACTCGTTCATTCAATTTTCGACCTATAACCCATGTTGAATTTGCAAAACCTACAATCAAATCTGAGATTTCTCAACGGCAATCGGGTGAAAGAGACAAATTTAGCCGTCTAGCTCCATAGACTCCCATTCAGTCTGCACTCGCCCGCGATCACCGATCATTCTAATTGAACTGCAACCAAGATCGATACAATGGGGCTAATAGGAAGTACCAAGGCTCTCTGTAGACTGGCTCTGGTGCAGATCAATGCACACTCTAACGGCTAATATTGCCCCAACCCATTGCGTGCGGGAGGGAGGAGCTTTGTGGTGATGGTGGTGATGTAAACATGGCAGTCGGATGCAGCAGCGGAGATGCGCCCTCAGTTTTTAAGTGTAAGAATTCAAATGTTTAACGCTAATTAAAGTTATATTTTATTGTCTCGTAATATTAATGGGTTTATGTTGTGCCAAAAAAGTACCGTGTTTATCTTGAAGGACCGATGAAGATACTGTGGGGTTCATTGGGGTTCATTCAAGCCTCATTGGGGTTATCAGGCAACAAAACAATAAATAAAAAGGCATTTTTTATGTATTTCTTTTGATGTTTCTGTCTTAGATTTATACCTTATAAACCCTTATGAAAATAAACACCTTTTACTACACTAACCATAGTTTAACCACACTGTCTTATTTGTAGTACTGTGGCTGTACTTTATCAGTCCAACCAAAGAAACATGGTTACTACACTTTTACTATAGTAAAAGCATGGTTCATTTTCATAGGGGTATTTTTGAGTATTATACATAAGTATAAAATTAAGTATAAAATACGTTAAACAATAGTTATACTATAAACTTTAAATATTTTAACTCAGAAAATAAGTAGCTTTCGTTACACACATTGCACATGAACGTCAGAACCAGCAGCCTCACAAACGACCTGCGTTTGGTTGATCTACGACGACGCCCTGCTTCACTCCTCAATTTGGTAAAATACATTGTAAACGTATTGTGGAAAAAAAGATGGGAATAGTAAATAAAATCATATTGGACATATAAGAATGAATGAAATGTAAAATGTTTTGTTAACAGTCGCGGTGTGCGTAACTAGGCAACCACGTTCTCGTTCACGTTGCATGACGTCATCGAAGTATGTCCAGAGCCCGTCTACATCTCTGGTATGTCCCAGAACGTGCATACTCTTTTGATACACACTCAAAAGTATGTACTTTTTCCTCACAAAAAAAGTACTTTTAGGTCGTAGTATAAGTAGGCGAATTGGGACTCAGCCTCAACTTGTTTTCACGGAGAAGGAAGACGCCACTGACAGATGACTAATGTTATCGGCACGGGAAAACCTCTTAACGGTTAACTGTTAAAAGGACAAGATATCGCAGCGGACATTCAAACGGATTATTTTATTATGAATAAAGGACTGACCTGAAGGAAAATGCAATGTCTACTGTGAATGCAGGTAACTTTACACTCGCTTTCTCGATCTCTCACAATACTCCACTATAGCTTCAATGAACAATATCAATGAGATCACACATGTGTTTAAGTTGCTAAGAGTGGTTGCTAGGGGTGTTGTAGTGATGCATAGAACCATTGGGTGAAGCGGTCATAGCCGTGTTTTATCGTGAATAAAGCAAAGCTATTGACCAATCAGAATCAAGGATTGGAACTAACCGTTTTATAAATTTAGGTATTGGGTAGGATTAAGGATGTAGAATATGGTCATGCAGAATAAGGCATTAATATGTGCTTTATAAGTACTAATAAAGAGCCAATATCCTAGTAATATGCATGCTAATAAGTAACTAACGTTAGTTAATAGTTAGAATTGGACCAAAAACTAAAGTTTTACCGTTTTTGTTATTCCTCCTCCAAATCTTTTTGTTCAAAATGGGATCTTTGGATCAAACCGCTCAGAAATGACCATCATTACTGAGAAACACCTTTCCAAAGTTGACCGGATCAGTGTTTGTTGTCCTGTGCGTGCTATTTCTGCTTAGCATGCTAATCATAAGCTATTCTTCCGAATATGGCTTGAGGGTCATCAGGCAAACTAAGGTTAGGTTAACAACTAAGTTAGCTTAGCATGTGAAATAATTAGCATGTAACTAATGCGATCTACGCTACTTTTTTTCAACGTAAACACCTGCTAGACGGACATCTTTAAAGGAACACTCCACCGTTTTTTTAAATAGGGCTTATTCACCTTCTTTCCTACATTTAGATAGGTGGGCAAATGCATTTTTGTCTCAGTGCATGCATTGTTTTAGTTTGACAGGGTTGGCGCTAGCTTAGCTTAGCATAATGAATGGAATCCTTTGTTGCCAGCTAGCATGTCCTGAGTAAAAGTGATATAAAAATAAAAAAAACCCCACCTAATTACTTCTTGTGGCCTGCGTATTCACAACAAGTACAAATAGCGATGCAGATTAACACTAGGCGATTTCCTATGCAGATTTTGACTTGGGACTATATTAGGAGGAAGCACAGGCGAAGCACTGCTACTTGGGCGCAGAGATATCACGCCCAAGTAGCAGTGCTTCGCCTGTGCTTCCCCCTAATATAGTCCTTAATATATAAGTCAATATCTGCCTAGGAAATCGCCTAGTATTAATCTGCATCGCTATTTGTACTTGTTGTGAATACGCAGGCCACAAGAAGTAATTAGGTGTTTTTTTTTGTTTTTTTTATCACTTTTACTCAGGACATGCTAGCTGGCAACAAAGGATTCCATTCATTATGCTAAGCTAAGCTCACGCCGACCCTGTCAAACTAAAACAATGCATGCACTGAGACAAAAATGCATTTGCCCACCTATCTAAATGTAGGAAAGAAGGTGAATAAGCCCTATTTCAAAAAACGGTGGAGTGTTCCTTTAAACCACGGCGCTCAAGTTAAAAGAGGTTCAACACATCTCTAGACTTTTTTGCGACTTGTCGTTTTTTTTCATTCCACCGACAGCAAAAACGCATTCTGTGTGAACCGGCCCAAAGCCATGTGTTATTCTGTCTTAAGAAACACTTGTTCATTCATGTTGTTGTGTGTGTGTTCAGGTGGGAGAGGGTGAGAAGCTGGTTCGAGCTTTGTTTGCGGTTGCTAGGGAACTGCAGCCGTCAATCATCTTCATCGGTAAGAGCTGTCAGTCAGGCTCATTGGTGCTTCAGGACTTGTGTATTTGTGTAAACGTGTCATTAATGGTGATTTGGGTGCAGATGAGATTGACAGTCTGCTGTGCGAGAGGAGAGAGGGCGAGCATGACGCCAGCAGAAGACTCAAAACGGAGTTTCTCATCGAGTTTGATGGAGTAAGTCCGTGTACGTGTATGAAAGTGTTTTCCTGATCACGGGTGACGACGCTCACGGTGTGTGTGTGTGTGTGTGTGTTGTAGGTGCAGTCAGGAGGAGACGAGCGTGTGTTAGTAATGGGAGCCACTAACAGACCTCAGGAGCTTGACGAGGCTGTTCTTAGGTACCTTTGACCTGTCATCTGACACTTTCTATCAAAGACTTCATCATTCTGCTTCCTCTAATGGACTCGTTTCTCCCACAGGCGGTTCGCTAAACGCATTTATGTGGCTTTACCTACAGAGGAGGTACTGTGTTCACACCAGGAATGGGCAAAAGACATTGCTTCTCTTTCACATCACGAGTGTGAATTTGATTTCAGTTTCTCTGAGTGTAATACTGTCAAAGCATTTGTCAATATTTTGCCATACAGAATCAACTCTAGTGACATCAAAGTTAATCTGGGAAATGAAATGTTTTCACACCATTTAAAAGTTTGGGTTTGGTAAGATATTTGAATGTTTTTGAAAGAAGTCTCTTCTGCTCACCAAAGCTGCATTTATTTAATCAAAAATGCAGTAAAAACAGTAATATGCTGAAATAGTGTTACAGATTTAAATAAATAATTACTCCTCTCGTCTTCAGTGTCACATGGTCCTTCAGAAATCATTCTGATATCTGATTTGATTTGAAGTAATATTTTTATTGTCTTACTGATCCCGAACTTTTGAACAATAATAATTCAATTATAATTCAATGGGGAATAAAAATATAGGTGGAGTTTCAGACGTTGCTTATAAATATTTGATATATTAATCTTAAAATAGTTTGTGTATGACGACATATTTATGAGTAGTTCACGCTGAATTAACTGTACAGTTTCTATTCGATTAATGATAAATACAGGTTGTAATCAGCTGTGTGTGTGTGTGTGTGTTTCAGACACGTTTGGAGCTGCTCAAGAACCTCCTCAGTAAACACAGAAACCCTTTGTCTCAGAAAGAGCTGAGTCAGTTAGCCAGGTAAAATACAGGTTCATGTTTATGTAATGATTATTAATACTGTGTGTTTAAAAGGGCATTATGTTGTAATGTGTTTTCAGGATGACTGAGGGATACTCCGGCAGTGATCTGACCTCATTGGCTAAAGACGCTGCTCTCGGTCCGATAAGAGGTACGATTGGGAGATGAAGATATTTTATTATGCATCAAGACATTTTGCCTACTAGACGGTTTGGTTTAGAATTGGACTTTTCGTCAGATAATTATGTCCTGTTCATTTTTAACACAGAACTGAGGCCTGAACAAGTGAGGAACATATCACCCAATGAGGTAAAGAGCTTTACACTTCTGAAGATTAAAGTGTGTGTGTGTTTTTTTCTGCTTTCATTTTAGTTTTTGCTTTATTTTTAAATGTCTATGAAGGTTTTATTAATTTTCATTTCAGTTTGTTTATTTTAGTTAGTTATTTGTTTCTATCACTATTGGTTATTTTAATCAAGCTAAACTAAATGAAAATGAGAAATGTTGCTTTGTCAACCAGCTGTTATAAAACATTTTTGGGGGTATTTTAATTCAATTATTAACATTTATTTAACTAATTTTAATGGTTGTAGATTTAGCTAACTATAATAACCCTGCTATTAATTCTCTTATTAAAGGGATAGTTCACCAAAAAAAAAATAAAAAAAATTCTGTCACCATGTACGGCATATGATGTTTTTCTAAAATGAAAAAACTAAAACAAACCAACTTTACACAAAAGTCAGCTAGCTGAGTGTTCATGCTGATAACAAGACATTTGTATACAAAAATGTAAAGTATTAAGGCCCGTTCACACCAAAGACGATAACGATAAAAGTCGTTCTCAGTATAAAAGTCTTGCAGAGTTCACAGCACAGCATTCACGATAACGGCACAGAGAAATAATATCATTGGAATCACTTTCAGAAGGATTTTATCCAGCTGATGAAGAATACAAAACATAGACGGCCAATCAGAATGCGTCCTGCTGTAACGAGCTTGAGCATTATACGTGACAGACAAACACACGCTTGGAATAAACAGAACGTTATCGTCCACTAGTGTGAACGCTAATATAGTTATCGTTCTTGGTGTGAACGGGCCTTTAGGATAATTAAAAAATACGTTTAGATCCAAGATGAAAACTGAACGCCACTAACTGAATTAAACATGTGACAATGGAACATTCTACACTGGATTTCATGTGCTACTTTTGAAAACCTAAATCCCCATGCTATTTTTGAACAGCATGCTAAGTTTCTCCCTCGTGTTTTTCTTGTTCAGATGAGGGACATCCGTTTTTCGGACTTCGCGGATTCCCTGAAGAGGATAAAGCGGAGCGTCGGTCCTCAAACGCTGGATCAGTACGTACGCTGGAACCGAGAGTACGGCGACACGACAGCTGTATGACACCAACACGCACTTCAGAACTGGGAGGAAGGCAAATGTTTTTTTACTTGGAATAAAATTGTCTTTTCTATGACTTTTGCTTTTGCCTCTAACCTGGCGACCTGGAGCTCGATTCCTGCCCGAATTACGCCCAGAGCTGGAGATCTCAGATGATGTGGACAGCAAAGCATGACAAAAGATGTTTCTACAAAATCAATAAACTTGTTTTCCGAACAAGTTTAAATCTGTACCGTGATAAATGTGTTGATTGATGTGTTTTCCTTGAATGACGGTGTGATGTGATGAAGTCAATCAAACGTGCTGAAGGATAAGAGGTGATGATCTTGTTATTAATCTTCAGATTTAATGTACAGACACTAGGGGGCATCAATTGAAGACTGTATGTCAATGTCTTCCCAAAGAACTGAAACCATGATACTGCTCCGTGTACAAATGTTTTCAGCCGCGTCTTTAATGTCAAATTTTGAAATGTTTGCAGTGAGCCACTGAGCAACGATTTGATTCATTTGTAAAGTGCATTACAGATTTATATAAAGATTGTACTTAATGAGTTTGTGTTAAATGATGCTTTATATTTATAAAAATGAAATATACTATATATATTATAATTTACTTTTTAGTTAGGCTATAATTTATAATTATTCTATTATTAATTATGCAGTTATAGTCATTTGAGTAATTTTCTACACTCCAAAATTTTTAATTTCTGCCGTAAAGTGAACGGATCCTTTTTTCAAAGGGACGTCTCCTGCTTCCATCCTCTGCAACTTCTGATATTCATCTTTTACTGAATGAGCAGCAAACCCATCTTTTTAAAAACTGAATACAGGGTTTCTGAAGTCTTAATTCACGCTTACACAAATGAAGGCCATAAAAAGATCTTAAATCAGAGAAGAAAGTCTTGAATTCATAAAGTTATGGCATTAAATGTTGCATGCATTGCATACAAATGATATTTATTACAAATATTGAAAAATATTCTTGATACGTTTACCTGAGATGCAAATGTAAAATGAAGTCTTGAAAAATGTAGTAACAAAATGAAGTGAGTTTATGCTTAAAACAAGAACAGATGTCTGTCAGTTTGAATTAAGGAGATTTTTCTTGTTTTAAGCAAAACTCACTTTGTTCTGATCAATTTCACAGAAAACAAGACTTCATAATCTGTAATTTTATATCTCCAGTAAATCCATCTTGATTTAAAAAATCTTTAGAAAACTGCACTGGAAAACAAGACAAAAATACTGAGGAAGAACACCACTTTTTTGCAGTCTGATCATAAGATACAGTAAAAGTAATGTCCATATTCTAGTGGTTGAGAGCAGAGGTAGTATTTAAGCTACTTTTTGGTAAAATGAATTAAAAAGTAATGGATATCTGTGTTTTCAAACTCTGAAGTGTTGCTAATGCAACTCATTGTGTTTCTCCCGAGACATTTACATTTTCAAGAACATCTTGACGTATTGTGTTCCCTTCAAATTATTCCTTCAATTTTCTTTACTTGGTCTTAAAAAGTCTTAAATTTAGATTAATAAAACCTGTGAATATACAGCCCTTTTTTGAAATTCACTGTGAAAAGAATGATTGTTTTCTTAAGGGATTTTAATAGTAATCAGATAGACGGCTTTCGATAGTCACACTCAGATCTGACACACATTGCCACACACACACATAGAAATGTCCAGGTGAAATGTGGTTGTAGTTTGGTTGTGAAGGCCTCAGTGGTCCAGGATGCGCAGGTTTCCTGAAACGATCTTGTTCTCTAGCATCGCTCCAGCCGGGATGTCAATCCTGTCTCCATGATTGGCAATAATGATAACCGTTCCCTGTTATACACAAACAGCAAGTTACGATACACATGTACGGTACACACAATGTTTGTGAACGCTCTCAAATGCCTACATGCGTATCAGTCCGTACCTTGACCGTGACTTGTTTTCCGAAGGTAACGTCCCCTGATACAGTGAGGTGATCCAGTTCCAGCATGTCCGGGATGCTCTCAAACCTTTTCAGGAAGTCTCGAACCTAGAAAGTTCAATTTATTTTGTGCTGATGTGCAAATGTATGTTCTTACAAAGTAGGCTTAAAATAAAAATATTTAAAAGGTACTTATTACTGAAAAAGTAATTCAATGTTTCAGGCCTTGAATAACTGAATTATGTCTGTGAAAATAGCTTACAATATATAAACATTTTAAATCTAAAATATTTTATTAATAAAATAATTTAAAAGTATTTAAATACTGAACAGCTCATTTTAATAACTTTAACAACATTTTTATTTTTACTAGGGCTGTCAAGCGATTACATTTTTTAATCTAACTAATTACATGATGTGGTGATTAGTTAAATCTAATTAATCGCACAATATTTGGCTGAGAAATAATCCCCAAAAGTTAATTTAAAGTCATTATTGTGTAAAATGAGAAAAGCATCAAACATAAAAAGTAGCTTTAGAAACAAAATTATTTTATTTTATTCAACATAGAATTTATTACACATAAACTTTTAGGCTACAAGGGCCATGAGGGCGAGTAAGTGACATAATTTAAATTTTTGGGTGAATCATACCTTTAATGTTTTTTTTATTAATATTGAAAAATTAAATATTTTTTAATGAAGTGATACTCTAAATAAGAAACTAAAACTGCCAGTAAGTGGCGGTAAATGTCTAAATTACTAAATCATTGAATCATTCATTCATTCGATTCGTTCAAACGGCTGATTCATTCAGGAATGAAGTAAATGACTCTTTATGAATGAGCCACTGAATCATTGGTTCACCCGATTGATTCGCTCAAAACGCGGATTCATTCAGAAACGAAGCACAGCTGTGTGTTGCTCGGAGACTCACAACAGTTCTGCTCCGGCTTTTCGTTGGTATAATTGAGCAAAAACAGACAATATTGTGTCTAAAACATAACACAATATTAACTTCTTATTTATTTACCTGTTGTATAAAATCAATTTCACATTTGCACTCATGCTATTCGGGACAAAAACATCACTCGTGTGAAATTGCGCTCGTTACTCGCGTGCTATTGCTTAACTATATCATGATATAAATATGAGACAAAAACTCATACAGGGGCATTTTTGCCCTGATATCTTGAATTTAAGGGGCATTATAGACCTTTTGTAGCCCCGCCCCTTTTCAGCGCTGCGCTTGTTGTCTTTTGACTTCCGGTCTGTATTTTCACAGCGATTTTTCGTGTTTATTAATTATGATAATAATGTTTATTATCGACTCACATTTGTTAAGTAATCTGCTTTAAACATTACAGTCCTCATGATAACTTTCGTCAACTTTACATTAAATCCAGTTCAAAAGTGAATTACTCCTGGACAGCAATGCCATAGAAATATAAAGAGCGATCGCAAAAACGGAAGTTAAAAGACAATATTCTAAAGATGGCGGCGCCCTCGTTTCTCTGGCGCATAAGGTCTATAACTGCATTCAATAGGGTCTTATCAGTTATCACACTGAGTTGTTGCCCTGCTTCATGTTCGTCAGCAATCAACTTTTAAGTAAGATGAACTAACTTTACATAGGTTTGATACGGGGCGGGTGCGTTAATAATTTTAATGACCCATAACTAATTAATTAAATTAACACGTTAAATCGACAGCCCTAATTTTTACACAAATTTCTTTTATGTTTTAAATATATAATTTATATTACAATAATATAAATTGCCTATTACAGAATATTATTATGATATGCAGTGACTGGCTGCTTTACCTTAAAGTCAAGCGCTCTCTTCCTGTCTAAGTGGCTTTGCTGTGTGTAAGTCTGGCTCAGAGCTTACCTTGGTGAAGGAGCTGCCCAGTTTGACGTGAGGTGTTGAGGGGAACTCTCTCTTGGGGCTCATGGTCAGAGACCCCGCGTCCATGCTGTACAGGTTGGACATGACCAGCAGGAGGTCAGAGGTGGTTTTGACGGGCAGAAAGCGGCTGCGGGGCACGTTGATGCCAAGCGCGTTGTCGAAGCTCTTCATTGCAGAGCCCACAGCCGTCTCCAGCTGAATGACGTTCAGACCGCCATCTAAAGTCTGGAGACAGAAGAGGAATGCTATTTCATACACAAATGTCTACACAAATGTTGATATGCGTTAATGTGGAGGGTATGGTGTTCACCTTAGGGTTAACAATGATCTCCATGTCCATTGCGTTCTTTTCGTGAAGCCTTTTAATGGCCGGCAGGCTGATCCACAAGTTGTTGGTGTTGAAGATCTTGAACTTGGTGACGGATTTAAACTCGTCTACGTGAGCTTTGGGCACCTGAGCGATCTCCAGCAGTCTGAGTTTACCATCATACTGCGTCAGCGTCCCACCCTGAAACAAACAACACCAACTGATCTGCATTGGCCAATGCGCTTCAAGGCCCCGATATAACGTTACTCACTCAGGTCTTTTTCATTCTTCGGTTAGGGGTTAGTTTGAAATACCTTTGCAGGATTATATGCTGTTAGCGAACAACCCGAAGCCGTCCACGCTGCTGAAAGAGCCGTTTAGATGGATATGTAAATATGTGCTGTGTGCTTTCCTCACAATAGCAAGATTACACACCCAAAAAACAACAGTTAAGAAAGCATCTGGTCATAGCGATGTGGATTTGCACAAGCTCTGCACGTCACGTCACGTTTATTTATACAGCACTATACAATAGATTGTTTAAAAGCAAGCAGCTTTACAGTACTAAACCTGAAAAAAGCCAAAAAGTCGGTGTCACTTTTGATTAGAATTACAACTTCAACTTCTACTTAAAATGCAGCTCTACAATGTGTTGATGTTTTTACGCGTTTTTACCTGAATATTTCTAAATAAACATTTACCATCTTTTTTTGTTGTTGTTGTTGCTGTTTTCTGCAATTCCAGTCAAGTCATGTCACGTTTAGTTATATAGCACTTATATTACAATATACTACAATAGATTTCTTAAAAGCAAGCAGCTTTACAGTATTAAAAAAGAAAAACAGTGTCAGTGTCAGTGTCGCTTCCAATTAGAATTAGAGCTTTCATTTCTAATATAAAGCAGCTCTCCGGTGTGTGGTCATGTTTCCACTTGCCTCCGATTTCTACGGACCGAATAGAGGAAATGAGCCGGAGAAGGTTTCCACGTCAAAGGAACACTCTTTTTTTGAAGAGTTCACTTTGGCAAGCTGTTTTGAACTCCCAGCAAACTTTGTTTTGCCTGATTTTGTTCTAAATGACATCACACCAGTTCGTTCTTCAATTTCACTTGAAGTCTACCGGGCCTCACTTTCACTTGAAGTCTAATGAAGTCTAATGAAGTCTAACTTGAAGTCTAATGGGCCTCAGAGGGCCATTTCACCCGAAAATGAAAATTCTGTCATTTATTCACCCTGTCATTCGAAACCCATCTGAACCCATAAACTAAAAAAAATATGAAGAATGATGCTGCAATTCATGATGCTCTGTTTCTGTGTTCCACAAATTAAATGATGAATACGTTCATGACAGCCCTCACCTTCACATCAGCTCGTGTCTTATCGGTGACCTCCATGACGAATTCGCAGCGTTTGCCGCTGGGCTGGCTCACCAGGTGGTTCAAGATGTGCAGGTCCACCGTGGCGCCCAGGTTATCAATGTTGGACACAAAAATGTACTCTTTCCCTTCAGCGATGAGCTTGTCCAGCAGGCCGGAGTTGTAAAAGCTGGCGTAGATGTCCCCGTGCCCGGGCGGGTACCAGGCTTCTTCATTCTCACCCGTCAGGCCTATGTTAGTGGCCACTGGTAACAAAGACTCCTTATTGATCCTGGGATACCTGTGCAGGAGCGGAAAATAGACAAGTTGACAACCCACAAAGCTGTGGCCAAGCAATTGGGTCAAGCAATTTTGAAATACCTCAATTACTAATGTTTTATTGTGAGAACTGATGGGTGAATCAATCTTGAAATAACAACAAACTTGAAATAATATTACCTCAGTTATTGATGTTTTATTGTGAGAACCAATGTTCCCTAAAGCTGGCTGATATATTTTTTGCATATTTACAATGTAATCAATATTTTGGGGCAAAATTAACATAGAAAATACCACGGTTTTCTTTAATGTGGCCATTGAGTGTTTTGTATTTAAAATGTTAAATTTTATATTTACAAAAACATTCGTTTTATTAACACTGTTCTAAAATACTGAATTTGACAAAATATGAGTACCGTATTTTCTGGAAAAGGAGTCTCACCAAACATGAATAAGTCGTACCATGAATAAGGAACATTTTATTATTACATTAATGTAAAATACTGGTAAATAAAACGAAGCGTTCACAAACAAACACCATAAACATTTTAGTTTCCCTGAAATTCAGAACAGAAGACTAAACTCAATTATTTAAAGCAAAACTGAAACTACCCGTGTTTGTTAAATGCGCTATACAAATACACTTGTTCACTCATTCAGCACAAAAACAAATGTTTCGTGTGACGTAAATTGTATTATTTAAATCGCTCTGGAATATGTCACTGCATGTTTCTGATGATAAAAAACTGCGCCTTTGATTCCAGAAAATACAGTAAGTTGGTATTTCTCATTGGCCTGGATAAGGATGTGTGTACCTGCTCTGGTTGAAGGTGTGTATCTTGACGCGGTGATGTGTGTACTTCTGCAAGATCTTCTTAGTGTCCTCATCTGTGTTGAAGGAATTCATCAGCACCAGGGGCACGTCTGCATTATACGACTTATTTAGATGCTGAAAGAGAGAGATTCAGCTAAGATATTTAATTCCACACACCAAAATTCTCCAGTCGCTTTATTTTCGCTGTTCATTTGAAATACATTTTTTAAATATAAATATAATTTATGTATATTACTGTATGACCATTACATTAGAGCATATGATGGCATTAAGTCACTCAATTAAATTATTCTAGATGTTAAAATACGTTCTTCTCAAAACCGGGAGCAAAATTCTTAAAAAAGAAAAAGCTAAGCACTGGTTGCCATTTCAATGTAAGTATATCATAGGTATCTTTTTTATTACATAACAAAATAGTATTTCTCAAGACATTACTGTGAATTTCTTTTATTTTTTCATGTGGAAAAAAAACTGTTATTATGCAACTCTGGGGAAATTTGTCATTGCCACAGAGGGAAACCTTTTACCAAGGTCTGAAACTGCAAACAGGGTCTTACATCATCTTACATAGATTGCAAATAATCCAAAGAAATGTCTAAACCCACTAGATGACACATCATCCACTGTTCTGAAGTTGCACACAATTCAGTTCTGTTCAATTATAAAAACTTAAAGAAATGCTAACTGCAAAAAAGTTTGGGGTCAGTAAGATTTATTTTTAAAGAGGACCTATTATGCCCTTTGACAAAGTTGTGATTTAGAGTTTGGTGTCCACTAGAAGAGGTTTTCATGCTTGATTGTAAAAAAACAAACATATTTTTCACATATTTGACATTGTTGCAGCACCTCTCTTCTCAGTCTGTCAGTAACACTCTGTTTAGTTCTTGTCTCTATGAAGCCCCTCCTTCTGAAAAGAACAATGTGCTCTGATTGGTCTGCTGAACGAGTGTGTTGTGATTGGTCAATCACTTCGAGCATGTTTGTGAAATGTCACACCCCTTACCATAACTGTGAGTTTCAACACATTACTATCGCAACTTAACCAGGTCTCGACTTGTTTTTTGTGTGTGTGTGTGTGTGTGTGTTGTTTTTGTATATGTCCCAGGCGGGAATTAGAAATTATCTGTCATGTTTGTTCCCGCAAGAAAACTCAAGACTTCAATAGAGGCGTTTCAGGGAGTTCATCAGAAACAGTGTGCACTGATATAGAGAATAACTCCAGCTCTAGTGACTTTGTGCTTTGTAACTTTGCAGACCTTTTTCATGCTCAAACAGCAACATTACACACTAAAGAAAGCTGAAAATGTAAAAACACATAATATGTCTTTAAATAAATTAATACTTTTATTCAGCAAGGATGCATTAAATTGATCAAAAGTGACAGTAAAGACTGTTACAAAAGGTTTCTATTTAAAATAAATTATGTTCTTTTGAATAGAATTCATTCAAAGAATTCATGCAAAAAAAAATTATGCAGCACAACTGTTTTCAACATTGATAATGATAAGAAATGTTTCTTGAGCATCAAATCATCATATTAGAATGATTTCTGAAGGATCATGTGACACTGAAGACTGGAGTAATGATGCTGAAAATTCAGCTTTGCCATCACAGCAATTACATTTTTACAATATATTCAAACAGAAATTAGCTATTTTAAATTATAATAACTTTTCCCAATATTACTGTTTTAATATATTTTCTTTCAAAAAAAAAACAAAAAACTTTTGAGTTAAGTGTTTAACGTGACAATCTCATCACCAGTTTTTGCTGTAAATCAGTAACGCTCTTGTTATTAATAACTGCAGGAAGCATGTGTGATGTAATACCTCAATCTGCTGTACAGTCAGATCCAGGAATGTGTTTTCATTCCGGACGCTGATGAGACTTTTGGGTCCTTTGCAGCCCATGCTGGTCCCCAAACCTCCATTGAGCTTCACCACAGCCAGCTTATTAAGGCTGGAGGCCACATCGGCAGGGAGACCCTTCAACTTGATCTTCTCATAGGGCTGGATCTGTTGAAGCGAGAGAAACAATGAGGGAGTGAAAGACAACAATATCAACCATACGTGTAAACCATATCATTTGTCCATTGAGCTTTATATTTATCAGTATCTAGGAAACACAGTTTTATTAATATTTTTTTCAGGATGCAGAAAGCTTGTATGGAGTGGACTGAAGACAATTAATTATCTGAATTTTGCCTCTTTGTCCTTCTCACTTCAGAGATGTATAAAATGATGCGAGAAAGACCTTTGATAGATGTTTATTTCACCTTTCAGTCCAGGGTTTATTTACTCCAGTCAAACAGAGCTGGCCCTTTAAACTAAACTCCAAAAATCAAAAGTCATTAACCCCGAGATCATGACATGAAGAGCAGCGCACTGTGAGAGCTTTGAGAGACTGAGACTTACATACAGTATTATTCTATTTGAAATATGAGCTGATTTGATCAGATCTCTCCGAATTTGGGTGTGAAGCTTTTGATATGAGCTTCCAGCCTGCAACAGATCTAGATCTGCACACACATCCACCTCAGATGAACAAAGCATGAGTAAAAAATTGCGTAAAGCAAGTCTTCCTACATCAGTTTCATCACAGTGACAACTGTTGAATTAAGTTCACTGCGGTCAAGGCAAAAATCTCAAAGTCCAATGACTCAGAAACTGCAAGTTGCCATTTTATTGCTTGTGGTCCACAAGTCTAGTCTTTACTCTACCAGTTTGCATCAAAAACAGATTGATTTAGATCTCTACGTTAAAGAAATATTACAATATAAACAAGTTAAGATTAACTGACAGCATTTGTGGCATAATGTTGATTACCACAAAATTAACTTCCACTTAATTTTGTAACTTTTTTTTTTTAAAGCAAAAATCTTGTTTACACATAATGAAAGAGTGGTGCCAATTCGTAAACATTAAGTCGGCATGACGCAGAAGCTACGATAGTCTTTTCTTCCCTATTGTGACATTTATCCAAGCGAAACGGCTTTAAGAACAAGAAGAAATGTAGGGCGGCGATTTTGTTCATGGATAATTGATTGGATTGTTGTGGTTTGCTATTGGTGGATCTCATGTGAGTGACAGGTTGCTCCGCCCTCACGCCAGTTAACGCATCATCAGAGAAGAGATGAAATGAGCTGCAAGAGGGAGAGGACGTTTTTTTGATTAAAGATTACGAGGCACATGAATTTATAAAAAAAAATGATGTGTACGGATAAATTATGATTTCATAATGACTTTAACATACTAACTGTATACTGCTTGATAATATGATTTTAGAGTGGGAAAATCGCATACTAAACATATAGTATATAGACCCTAAAATGATGATGTAAACACTTTACAGCTTAGGAAGAAATAATTTAAGTACTTATAAGCTTCACATTTTTGCATTCAAATTCTCCACAAATCGGCACAATTCACTTTCACTGTCACTTGTTATCTTTTAAATGGAGGGATAAGGCCAAACATTTAAGCCACACATTCTGGTGATCAAGCTTAACTTGTACTGAACAATGAATATACCTTGAAATGTCAATAGATGCTCTTTTTGGACTGGAGAGAAGCTTATAAAAGAGTTTCTGTTCTATACAGTACACTGCATTTATCAAATCAATTTCTCTATATATAACCCCTTTATAAGAAGTATACTCAAGGTGACTGTTAAAAGCACAGGCCAAATATAAGGTTTCAAACCGCCTCTCTCCTGACTGAACGTCTGCCAACAAAACTAAACATTTGATACGTCGGTTGAGAAAATGACCTTCACATATACACAGCTGACCGATCAAGCATCCAGCCAATGAGCACGTGAGGACTGAACTACAACCATTAAGAATTATGCTTTACGCCTTGTGGTAGATTTTTCTTACGTACCTGAAACCTAATTACCTGGGGCGTCTCCAATCGACACCCAAGCGTCTACAGTCAACATTTAATAATCTTTATACTCTAGCTCTGCGTCTACAGTCGACAACTGGCTTCAAGTTCGATGACATCTCGTCCCTTTAATCTTTATACTCTAGCACTGCATCTACAGTCGACAACTGGCTTTGCGTTTCCTAACCCTAACTTGTTCCACTAACTAACTTGCTGCGCAGCAATAATAACTGACAGACTTCAGACAATGCCTTCGAATATGCTTTAATCACGGCCGGAGGATCTCAGACAAATTTCAGAGAGAATTTTTATAGAATAGGAGCATGGCGAAAATTACACATAATTTCCCTACAATTTGATTGGTTCTTCATAGGCAAACCCTTCTGTTACTAGGTAGAAGCAAACTCTGTTTTCTTGATTACTTCATTGTTAATCACAAGTTTTCAAACCTGGTCTTGTTTCATATCCCCTATTTGTTATTTTTACACTCACACACTCAAAGCTCAAAGAGTTTTCAACCAAAGGTTTTAGAAACATTTAAGATTCACAAGCATATGAACGTTGTTCCTGCAAGAAAAATAAATGTTAGTTATGATTAAATCAAAAATCCATCACAGCCTCAATGCTGATCTAGTAGCAGCCGTGAAGTTTATTTCGTAATGGGTCTGATGAGTGTCGATCTAATGGAGCTGATTTCAGATCAGCCTGAACTTTACTATGTGCTGTAACATGAGTTTCACAACGGCTGTGTGAAAAAGAAATGTCAGCCAAAGTTGTGGGATGCTGGAAGTGCTGTGCTATTCATAGTTTAACCTTCAGTGTTTGTAGAGGGGCTGTGGGTTATTTGGGGAGGGAACCAACAGGGAAATGTCATGGGCTTGATAAAGCACCCATACACAAGCAAGTTATGCTGCTGCTGCTCTCCCTTTCTCGCTGTTCAGGGGTCCTGTGAATGTGGTGATAGGAAAGTTGCAGAAGCACATGTATATGTAAAAAATATTACATTATATGTAATCTACATCTAAAATGTACAGTGGACAGATCTATAATACTAAATAATAATAACAAATAAAAAAAAGGAAACAAATATTGGGAATAATTTTATGCTGGTTTTGAAGTAAAAAATGAAAAAAAGATTTCATTGTGTTCATAAAAGATTTTTTTAAAGAGTTATTATCGTTAGTTAAAACTAACATTTCTGTTAATTGAAATAAAGCTGAAATAAAATAAAATATAAATATTAGTTTGAAAACTTCAAACAAAAATCAGAAATGTTGCCTTGGCAATAAACTAAAATAAGTTGAAGTTGAAGAACTAAAATTAACTGGAAACAAAATAACTTAATAAAATATAAAACTAACTAAAAATAAAACTGAAATAAAAATAAATAGCAATATTAAAAAACGAATAAAATGGCAATTGCTAAAAATTAAATGAAAATTAACATGAAAACTAAAAATATAAAAAATAAAAGCTAATTCAAAATATTAATAAAACTAAAATAAAAACTAAAATAACACTGGTTATAATATATGTAGCATTGCTGAAGCAATATCTATTTTAATATAAATTATTTTTATATATATATATATATATACACTCACCTAAAGGATTATTAGGAACACCATACTAATACTGTGTTTGACCCCCTTTCGCCTTCAGAACTGCCTTAATTCTACGTGGCATTGATTCAACAAGGTGCTGAAAGCATTCTTTAGAAATGTTGGCCCATATTGATAGGATAGCATCTTGCAGTTGATGGAGATTTGTGGGATGCACATCCAGGGCGCGAAGCTCCCGTTCCACCACATCCCAAAGAGGCTCTATTGGGTTGAGATCTGGTGACTGTGGGGGCCATTTTAGTACAGTGAACTCATTGTCATGTTCAAGAAACCAATTTGAAATGATTCGAGCTTTGTGATATGGTGCATTATCCTGCTGGAACTAGCCATCAGAGGATGGGTACATGGTGGTCATAAAGGGATGGACATGGTCAGAAACAATGCTCAGGTAGGCCGTGGCATTTAAACGATGCCCAATTGGCACTAAGGGGCCTAAAGTGTGCCAAGAAAACATCCCCCACACCATTACACCACCACCACCAGCCTGCACAGTGGTAACAAGGCATAATGGATCCATGTTCTCATTCTGTTTACGCCAAATTCTGACTCTACCATCTGAATGTCTCAACAGAAATCGAGACTCATCAGTCCAGGCAACATTTTTCCAGTCTTCAACTGTCCAATTTTGGTGAGCTCATGCAAATTGTAGCCTCTTTTTCCTATTTGTAGTGGAGATGAGTGGTACCCGGTGGGGTCTTCTGCTGTTGTAGCCCATCCGCCTCAAGGTTGTGCGTGTTGTGGCTTCACAAATGCTTTGCTGCATACCTCGGTTGTAACGAGTGGTTATTTCAGTCAAAGTTGCTCTTCTATCAGCTTGAATCAGTCGGCCCATTCTCCTCTGACCTCTAGCATCAACAAGGCATTTTCGCCCACAGGACTGCCGCATACTGGATGTTTTTCCCTTTTCACACCATTCTTTGTAAACCCTAGAAATGGTTGTGCGTAAAAATCCCAGTAACTGAGCAGATTGTGAAATACTCAGACCGGCCCGTCTGGCACCAACAACCATGTCACGCTCAAAATTGCTTAAATCACCTTTCTTTCCCATTCTGACATTCAGTTTGGAGTTCAGGAGAATGTCTTGACCAGGACCACACCCCTAAATGCATTGAAGCAACTGCCATGTGATTGGTTGATTAGATAATTGCATTAATGAGAAATTGAACAGGTGTTCCTAATAATCCTTTAGGTGAGTGTATATATATATATATATACACACAGTAGTGGCCTAGGAAATTTGACATCTTAACTCTTTATTCAAATATTATTAAAAATGTGTTAAAGATTTTGTAATCATATTGTGTAGTTGTGCTTGGAGTCAATTGTTTTATTTGCGATAACGCAATGAAACATGCAGAATTGTGCAGACATAATATTTTGGCCAGGCTGTCATACAAAGAAATTATGAACACATGCAAAATCAAGAGAGAACCAATACATTATTAATAATTGATAATGTTGTAGTAAATGTATGTTTTTTTCTTTTTGCATAGTAAAATAAAACCTGTAGCTGTAGTTTTTCTTTTTTGCCAAATAATTTTGTCATATAAATACCTTAACCAAGTTTTGGGTTTTGTTCTTCCTTTATATTTAAAATATTTTTTTTAAATATGACATTCTTTCCTCATATTTTGATTTTAGAGTAATTAAAAACAAATATCCCCTCCAGACATCACTTTTGGCCACTACTGTATATCTTAATATCTCATTTTTAATTCCTCATCCAAGCACTCATCTGTCTCACCGAGTCTTCGGGTGGTCTCTGGATCTTGGCCCAGTCAACAGACGGTCCCTTCTCCTGAAGGAAACGGTGAAAGAGCTTCTTGAAGCCCTCAAAGTCCTTCCTGGAGATCTGCAAGAGCACAAATTAGCAGATTCAATTTTTTTGATTTTTTCTACAATTTCAGTACATTTTAAGTTTGGTAGAATGTTAAGCTCTATATCCTGAAGTTCAATATTCAATCATTTGTATTGTTTCGGGGCCAATGGTGAAAAAGAGTCTCCGGAGTCGCACTAGACAGGCTAACAATTGTGAGGGTATTGGGAAGCTGTCGGCCTAAACTATGTCGACCAGACCAATGAATAGAAACTACATCTAGAAACTACTCTTGTCCCATAGACTGCGATTGCAAGTGCATTACTGTACAGAGTATACAAATCTTTCCTTTGTTTTTACAAACTGAACACTACTCCATAGAGATGAACTTGTATTAAACCTGGAATATTCATTTAATGGATTATTAAATTAATAAAATGCTTTAGAATATTGCTTTATAACACTGAATCAATACCTTATAGAGTTACGGATGTGTGATTAATCATATTCCTAATTACTCTGTACAACACTGTGCAGCATAAAAGCATAATTAATACTCTGAAGAGTCTCCTTTAACCTTTAGACTAAACCTTCTGGTGCTTCATCATGGGATGACAGACAGTAATTAAGGTTCACTGCCTTCATTAGGTCACAGTTTCATAAAAAACTCATGAGCAAGTCTGCATGCTGTGTGTGCCATAACTGATCACATTATTAACAGCAGTTTCATTGTGAATAAACATTTCAAAACTAGGCTGCATAAAATAGATTTCCAATATGTGCAGAAGACTTCGAATGAATCACTTCCAAATGAGTTTAGTTTGTTAGTCATATTAATGTCAATGAATGTCTTCTGATAAAAAAATATGTATATCATTTGAAAAAATGTTACCAAATTTTTGAAAAACATACATACTATTTTCAAAATGTGTTTAATTTAATGGCTCTAAAAAAGTAAATTGGTGTAACCATCAAGCAAACAGTAATAAAATATTTACCTTACACCTTAATAAATGTGTAATTACACTTCATAATCATTATTTTCAAACTTTTCAAGGTAAAAAATAGGTTCTCTTTCATCATCTCGTGTTCGGGATCCACCTATGGGAAGGCCATCCGTACCTGACCTCAGCAGAAGCATCCGATTGCACCAAGTCTGTCTAGACAGACAGAAGCGCGCAGCCAATGCCCGGTAAACCCCACCCCCTTACCTGAGGGCATATAAGGCCTGCATGCGCTGCTGTTCTCCAGGTGTCATTCGCTTCTCGCGATTTCTGGAATATTTTTACACTCAGCTCGTGGTTTTACGGACTTCACTATTGTCTGCAGAACACATCTTTGGATCAGCCTCCGCAGGACGTGTTTGTCCCATCAGCCTGGTTAGCTGAAGTAATTACTGCAAGCCGCCGACGCTCGCTGCCCTTCTTGCTCCCTTCGCTATTTCAACCTGTACGCTGCCTGTCTGTCGGATTATTCGTTTATTTCTTCAATGGCTCTTTCTAAAACCACAACGGCTACCCCCGGGGACAACCAGCCGCGTGCGGCGCCCTCATCGCCGCTAGGGATTCCCATCCTTACTGTGTGGTGTGAATGGGCCTTAAACACACTGAAGAGGTAACTGACTTCTCCGAGTACTGTAGCCATTGCCTGGCGCTCCCCAAGAAACTCCCGTGGCTTTACCCCGATCGGTCCTCTTTGAGGTTTGAGGCCGCTCGCCTCAAAATCAAATGGCCGGCCCCTCAAAGTACCTCTGACCAAGAGCGGGACGTCTATAATGGGAAACTCCTGGGACCCTCTCCCGGCCCTACAAAGTCGTTTTTCCCTGTCCTCCCTACGTGTGCTAAACACATTAAACATTGCTGGGAGACCCGTTCTACCTCAAACACGGTCTCGCAGGTCTGGACGTTAAGGATATGACAACTCTCTGCATTATAAAGCCTCGGCCTTGGCTGTAAGAGCACGCAACTTCTCCTCCCTGCTTTCCACTTTCCAGACCGAACTCCTGGTCGACATGGGAGAACAACGGGAGAAAGGGACGTGCGCTCTCTGGAAGGAGATTGTCACTATTAATGGCCTCGTTCTAGGTAATGCCTGTCAAGAGAACGTAACTGTGGCTTAATCTCCCTGATAGTGAAAAGTGGCGCATCGCTGGAGTGCCGGTTGAGCCTGGCCATGCTTTCTTTGGTCCTGCCGTCGCTTTAATGCAACAGCGTTGCAATGTCAAGAAAAAGGAGGACAAGGCCAAACTTTGCCTTCTTAGAAAGCCTGCGCCGCGCCAGACGCCTTCTGTGCTTCCACCTAACCCCCTGCTACCGAACGCCATTTCCATAATGCAGGAAGGGCTATTAAATCCTGCAGCAAGCCACCGGCTTAGCTTCGTATTCCCTCGTTCAAAAGACGGAGGCTATCTGTCAGTGAGGTCAGCTCAAGTGTGCAAAGGCTTCACTGTTCCCCGTGTTGCCCAGTGGGTGCTTTTATCTGTTTTTTTTCTGAAAGCTGCTGTCCTTCGAGGCGGCTTTACTCTTGGCATCAGCTAAACGTGTCAGTAAACTACATGCACTCTCTGTGCATTCCTCGTGCACTAAATTCTCTCTTAGGTTTTCCTTAAGCCCAGTCTGGCTTTTATGCCTAAATGCTTCCCTGCGTTCACATCGTAGGTGTTGGAAGGCTTCCAAGGCTTTTCCTCCACGGAGGATAAGAGGCTAAATGCTAAAGGACCAGTGCTTTCTGGAAGAGCGACCAGCTCTTTATTTCATGGGCACCCCCTCACAGGGGGAGTCCCATATCTAAGCATTACCTCTCACATTGGCTTATGGAAGCTATAGGTTTGGCGTATGAATCTAAGGGAGTGACCCTTTTTTCTTTCCAATTACACATTGGAGTAAAGGAACAAAGGGTGAATGGGCCGTCAAGCTACGCACATTCATATCACCAAGCAAGCATTTACATTCCTGCCTGGGTGTGTGTATATATGTGTTGCAGGGTTTATTTTCATGTGTGTGCCTCTTACATATTTCATGTCCTGCACAGCATGTCCTGCACAGCAGTTATGTGTGTGCGTCAGGGATGCAAGGTGCATGATTATGGGACATGTCAGACACCGCCTCCTTGGGGCGACCGTCCTTCACTGGCTTACAGAACCTCACTGTGAGTGTACTGGGGAAACAGGGAGCTGTCCATGTCTCTCCCATAGGTGGATCTCGAACATGAGATGATGAAAGAGAACAATAGGTTACTGTCGTAACCCCTGTTTTCTAAAACATTGGGCACAGAGATCCACCAGCTTTGCCCAAGGGGGTGGGGCCTTGGTTTGGCCTTGGGCATTGGCTGGTGCAAGAGGTCAGGTACCGATGCCCTTCCCATAGGTGGATCCCTCCACTCGATGTTTCAGAGAACCGGGTTTACAACAGTATAAAGTCCAATTCTGAGTGGAAAAAAGAGTGACTTTTTCTCAGAATTGTGACTTTATAAGTCGCAATTGCAAGTTTATGTCTCGCAATTCTGAATTTATAACTCGCAGTTGCATTTTTAAATCTTGCATTTCTGAATGTATAACTCGCAATTCCGAGTTTATATAATGCAATTCGAAATTTAAAACTCGCAATTGCGATTTTATATCACGCAATTCCGAATTTATAACCCGTTATTGTGAGTTTATATCTCGCAATTCTGACTTTATAACTCGCAATTAAATTTTTATATCACGTAATTCTGAATTTTTAACTCGCAATTGCATTTTTATATCTCACAATTCTGAATTTATAACTCGCAATTCTGAATTAATTTATAACTCGCAATTGCAAGTTTATATCACGCAATTCTGAGATAATTCTTGCAATTGCAAGAAAAAAAGTCTTGTGAGATAAAAAGTCGCAATTACCGTTTTTTTTATTTATTTTTTCAGTGGCGAAAACAAGTTTGGTTACTGACCCTTAAAACAATAAGTCTATAGCATGTTTCCTTTCTGCTAGGTAAACGTATGTGTGATGATATATCTGGGTACATGTGTGAGTTGGGCATTAGAAATGCATATAAGGACAGAAGAACCACTAGGACGTGTTTGTCACCTCAAACGAGTTTGCGGGACAAGGATCTCACCTCCGCCTCCGGTGTCTTGGCGGTGGTCAGGAGCTTCTCCAGCTCTGTGTGCATGGAGTTCTCATGCTGCAATCTCAGCTTCTCCTGAAACTCCGCCATACCTGCATTAGAGCTGCTTCTATACAGATCTGACATGCAAACACAAAGAACAGAAAACATTACTTCCAACATCAAAAACTGATGATTATTATCATTCCTAGGAATATTTTGTCCTACCATGGTTTTCGGTTCTCTGAAGTACCATGAGTATCATGTAAATAATGCATATATCAGAGAAGCATTATTATCATCTAACATCATTGTACCACCACAGCAGGCTATGAAGAAAAAACTTACCAGCAACAAAAGACATGTTCAAGAACTTCTGACAACTCCCAGATAAAAAAAAAAAAAACAGTATCAATCCTGAATGGATTTCACCAGTCTAGAATGGTCCAAATCATCAACTGTTGTACGGTTCCTTGTATTACACTGCATAAAACTACAACAGCCTCAATGTAGCATTAACCAGATGCTTTGAGAACCTCAGATACTAAAAAAGAAAAGCTACAAAGTGTTCAAAACAAACAAAGTGCAGCATCCGAACTCGAAGTGAAGCCGTACAGCCTGATCAGATGAGATTTCAGACACATTCACAGACTGTCATGCTCAGGACACCCGATCAGGGCTTTGTAACGCACTGCTGCAATGACCGAACCGATGAAGGAGATGCGCAAAGAGAGAGAGAGAGAGAATAGCGCACGATTCTTTTAATAAACTCCAGCACTGCCCAGTGCCCACCCGTCACGTCACGTCACGGACTCGGGAAAAAATAAATAAGTCCAGAAAAAGTGAACAACGCTTACAGGTTACAGCATTTAATGTGTCAGTTGAATTATTAATCGCTTCACCGTCGCTTTGTCACGTGCAGCAAGAACTGGACGCTGTTGACACCTGAGACACTGGATGCGTTCTGACTGAGCGCTGGACGTTCGAATAGAACGCGTTCTCAAAACTGACTGTGCAGGGATTTTGATTCATCCGATCCCAGTGACTGGAATCTTCTGAATTCGTTCACTAAAACGTTCGTGCACTCCCCTTTTCTGTTGGTAAAATTATTTGTTATAAAGTGAAACCGATTCGTTTAAAAAACACAGAGTTTACCCAAACAAAGTCATTCTTCTTTATTGAATTTGTGACATTTTAATTGTGTCTGTCAGTGATTCTTCCGCCTCCATTCTGTCCTGGTTGTGAATGAGAATTCTAGTTCAGTGAATCGCGTTCACACTCAAAACTGTTTAGTGAAACTGTTGTTTTAGTATCGAGATACTAGCTTATTGTAGTTTATTTTTTATTTTCCGTTTTCAAAAAAAAGAGTTGGAATTACCTTTTTTATTTTTTATTACTTTTTAGTGGAAACTAAGTAATGTCAAAGCTGCCGAGATATATAAATACATAAATAAATATACAAATATATATTTTTTTAAATTAATGTTTTTATAGCTTTTATTTCCTTATTTATGTAGCCTATATTGTATTTTTTCCCACATTTCTATTTTTCATTTATTTATTTATACATTTATTTATTTATATACTGTATGTATTTATGTGTACCTTTATTTATTTTCACATTTATTTATTTATACATTTATTTGTCCATATGGTAATGAGGGGGGCGTGGTTTATCTCAGACATAGCAATCGAGCTCAGAGTGTTAAGTGCAACCGCAAACTCACAATTCATTTTCAAGAATTCTCTTACAGCACAAGATAAAACGCTGCTGCTTGTCAATGACAAATCAGATATTACTTTATTCACAACCAATAAAACTGCAGTTGGCTTTATATGATCTAAAACAACACAATATTATACTCACATCACATTGATTCGGCCTTGATTACTAAAACAATTAATGGCTTAATGTACTAAGACAGTGATATTGGATGACCAAATTAAGCACACACCTTATTAATAAAGCATACAGATGAGCAGAATAACTTAGAATATGCAAGCAATGAGCTTAAACACGTTAAGCATTTTCCTCCCATAGAAAACCGTTATAAAGAAAATTCTAAATGTGGCTTAATGCATCTGCTTTCCTGTACATAGTAGGCCTACATCTTATTAACAATCTGTATACTAAATTTGGTACTTCAATATCACCATCTTAGTCCATTAAGCCACGTTAAGCATTTTCTATGGTTTTATATGTGAGGAAAACGTTTAACATGCAATTGAGCTTGTTGCGTTCTTCTGGGCTCTTCTGCTTGATTGTACATAGTATGCTTTTTTAATAAGTTTACTGAATATTGTCTTTTATACTATCTTATGGCTATATTGCCCATCTTTAAGTCATTCATTCCCTGTGTGACTTGCAAAGGTATGTCCACAAAACTTTTGCAATTTGTTTGGTCACAGTGGCCTCAAAGCTTCGCCGTTGCCACTCTGAGCTCAATTGCTATGTCTGAGGCAAAACACGCCCCCTCATTACCATATGGACAAAGAAATGTATAAATAAATAAATGTATAAATAAATGTAGACATAAACAGATATATAAATGTGGGAATAAATGTATAAAGGAAAAAATAAATGTGGAAAAAATGATACATAAAATAGTATACACATTTATTTGTATATTTATTTATTTATGCTCTTCTTACATTTATTTGTATATTTATTTATGTATGCTCTTCTTACATTTATTTGTATATTTGTATATTTATGCTCTTCTTACATTTATTTGTATATTTATTTCTTATTTTGGAGGTTTTGGCATTCCATAGGAAACGTCCATAAGCATGCCACTTTAGTAATTGTACCACGTTAAGGTTGTTTTAGCGCTTCGTGATTCTTCTAGATGTTTTTGAACGCAATAACTGTTTGAAAGCCCCCTTTAAATGTCAACTGAACAATTACAGTTGACTGAGTTTTACTGATACAGCACACAGCAATGGCATGAGGGGGGAGTAATCTCTTTCTGCTAATACAGACGTAAATAACTGCTTCTGTCTGTCCAAACACAACAAAAGTCACAAATAACCTCCTTTTCCAGTTGATAGGATTAAATCTGTCAGGATCTTTGCCGTACAAGAACTCCAAGCTCAATGGCCCTTTGCAAGCAAGCACAAGCACTGCCCACACAGATAGTGGTTTGGAGGGGTTGGGGAACTATAATACTCAAGCACATCTAGACAGCAGACAGGCTTGCTTTGCTCATTTTTTGACAAGCCATGCGAGGATACTTACGTCCAGTGCACAACACGCTGCTTCAAGGGCGGAAGTGTCATAAGAAATTGTTGTGTGGGAATGATGTGTGTTCACGGACCAATCAGAGCAGGGGGCGACCTGGCTCGACCAATCAAATAACAGCTATTTGTTGATCGCGTTCGACAGAGTAAAAGCATGTGAAACAGCGCCATCTCTTGGTTATGGTTGTAAACAAACACACAATACACTTTTATTTTATCCGTGCTTTTATTTTATATAAAAGTTTTATAAGGAAAACATCATGCTTTGCTAAATCATAATTGATCACAACTATGACATAAAATTATAAATTATGAACAAGTCATATTTATGAAAGTCGAAATTGAGAGTTATAAAACGATAAATAAGAGTTATACAAAAACTAAAACTCGAAATTTCTATAATATATATTTTTAATTTATGCCATTATTGCACCTTTTATATGACAAAAAGTGACAAAAAAAATCGAAATGATCTCATTTTACTTAATCATAATTTAAAATGTCATAGCTGATTTCTTATCTCATATTTATGACTTTGTATGTCCTAATTTTCGATTTTCATCTCTCAAATATGATGTCATAATCTTGAACTTTTGTGTCAATTGGGATTTACCAAATCATTGTTTTTCTTATGTGGTGGAAATAGGTTAACCATAATTTCTGACCAATGACTTTAAATGATTTCCCAGTCCTCCTTTCTACAAGGAAACAGGAGAATAAGACTGAAGCTCCAAGCTTCTCCTGGAGCCAATTATGGAAACATTTTTACACAATAATTTTGAGCTAAATATTCAAGTAGCTTTTTTACATATACATTTTAATATTTTGAACTTCTGTGTGTTCATAGCTAGAGATGAGATGGACATGATCTTACATGAGAACAACATAATCCAAACAAATCTGAAATTTATTTTCCACATGGCATTTTATTGTTGCATGACAGATCATTATTTTGGTCAGGACAACCATGTGCGTAACAGTTTAATTGGAAATGTTTTCCTTCAGGCGTTGCCCCGGACACTTCAAGCAGAGCAAGTTACATTGCAAACGTTTCTGGTGAAGCAACACACACGCACGCACGCACGCACGCACGCACATGTTAAGATACATGAATATCCACACACACACACGGTCAGCTGTGACATCTACAGGACGTTACAGTCGGGGATTTGGGGACTTGGAAAGGTCTAACGGCTGCTGTGTTGTCGTGAGTCACGCTCCAAGGAAGGTGAGTGCCGTGTCTCTCTCATCGACCAGCTCAGTGGCGGTGGCGTCCATCTTACCGCGGGAGAAGTCGTTGATGGCGAGTCCGTCAACCACCTTCCAGGTCTTGTTCTGTTGTGGTCGACATACAGAAACACACGAAAATCAGCAGTACTTACATACAACTTATAAACCTTATATTTTTAAACTACTCAATGCTTTGATTTCATTTATTCATTATTTAAAGTGCCCCTATTATGCTATTTCTTAAGTTACTAATTTTGTTTTGGTCTCCTACAATAGGTTCACATGCATCCAAGGGCAAAAAACACTTTAATTCTCTCATAATATACATTGCAGCATCATCTCTTTTCTCACAGAATCTGAAACGGTTTGATAAAGGATTCAGTCTCTAAACCCCTCCTTTCTGAGAACATACTCTGCTCTGATTGGTCAGATGTTAAGGTCTGTTGTGATTGGTCTACTCTGCTCTGATTGGTCATATGGTTAGGTCTGTTGTGATTGGTCTACTCGGGTCTGATTGGTCATATGGTTAGGTCTGTTGTGATTGGTCTACTCGGGTCTGATTGGTCAGATGGTTCAGTCTATTGTTATCAGTCTACTCTGCTCTGATTGGTCAGATGGTTCAGTCTGATTTTTGTGGTTTAGGAATTTAACACTTTCAGTGATGAAGACAAACCTTGATCTTAACAGGGAAGGAGTACATGAGGTCATCATCAACTCCATAGGAATTCCCAGAGGAGTAGACGCCCATAGACACCCATTCGCCCTGCTCAGAGACAGAATGATTTAGCATTAATAAACTGGAAATATTTAGGAAAAACCAGAAATGTCTTCTTCTGTAAAGGGTTCACAGAGGTGCAAACTCACATCAGGAGTGCCGAACCAGATGTCCCTCATGTGGTCACAGATGGCTTTGGCAGCAGACATTGCGCTGGAGAGCTTCCTGGCCTTGATGACAGCTGCACCTCTCTGCTGCACCGTCTGCCATACAGAAGTTAAAAGACTTACAGATGGGTAAATTAAAGCAATAAGATACAAGAGGTCATGTATAAAGGTGCGGCCACATTAAAGCTCATGTCTATTGTCAATAGTGCAGCGATGTATGAAGCAGAGCTCACACAGAAAAAAAATCCAGGTTTGCTGTGCTTGTTAGTAGGGCTGCACAATTTGGTCTATATTTTGTTATTATGTCAATATCGCTAAAAAATAATAGTTATGATAATTATTATTAATATCTCTAGTTGGAACTATACATTTTATAATAGACATTAGTCCCAACAAAGGCACAAAAACAATTCTCTCACCATTTAAAAATGTGACGTCATTTTTTTTGTAAGCAGGTTATGGCTTTTCAGATTTTCCTCCTAGATAATAAAAGGCCTGATAATCTTACAAAAGTGGTTCAGATGTTGGGACTTACGGAGATGAAGTCGCCCTTCAGCCAGCTTTCGTCATTCACAGCGTCAAAGGCTGCCATCTCCTTCCCATGGTGGTTGACAACAGCATGGTGCACATCTGGGTACTGAGTTGAGGAGTGATTTCCCCAGATGATCACATTCTTCACATTGTCAGAGGACACACCAACACGCATCGCCACCTACAGGCATGGAGGAAAACTGCAGATGAGCAAGAGGCCTGTATGTGTGATATGTGCTTATCTGCAGGGAGGGCTAAAAGTTCCTCTAAAATGGCATATGATCATCACACAACATCAACACCGAAGTCACTCTGATGGTCTATGAACTATTTTAGAGTACATACCAATAAATGGCTACTCTAGAACTAAGCTATATGTGGGACACTGCCATTGAGTTTGACAATAAAAAAGCTCTGTTACCTGCAGCTCTGGAAAGCACACAGACTTAGAGAACTTCAATAAAGCAGAATAACAACTGAAGGTGAATGAGGCAGCGGGGTTCGGACCTGAGAGCGGGCCCTGTTGTGGTCCAGACGGGTCAGGCAGGAGAAGTTCTCCTTAGGAATGGAGGGAGCAGATTTGGAGGCAATCAAACAGTTGGTGTTGGCTGGGTTCCCCACAACAAGCACCTATGGAAAGAAAAGAAAAATTTAACACCATAACAGCATACACCAAATAATGACAAGTGATTGATTAGGCCTGTATCGAATTATCACATTGTTGTCTAAAATTAAACGGCAAATCAAGTGAGCACAAAAACTCACTCAGGCTGCATCATTTGTTGCAGACTTTTACCTTGACTGTCTTCTTGGCGTACTTCTCCAGTGCTTCACCTTGGGTTTTAAAAATGGCCACGTTGGCCTTCAGTAGGTCCTTCCTCTCCATGCCCTCTTTTCTTGGCATAGACCCCACCAAGATGGCAGCGTCAAGATCCTTGAAGGCCACCTCAACCTTATCACTAGGAATCACATCTGTGAAGGGGGAAGACAGAGAAACAGGACACAGAAATAGCATCAGAGTAACATTTAGGACAACAAATTTCCATGGCAAGAAATCTTTCCAGCTATTATTGCAAATTAAAATGGCACGTATACATTATTTTTTCGTAGCTAAAAAAAGCTTTATATAAAATAAAAAAATAAAAATTAAGTTAAATCATTTCTTGTTGAACTAACTGCCTGACTGGACTAGGGAAAAAAAAAAAATTCTTATTGTTTATTGTAATAAGTTGTAGACAAAAGATAAACTCATGTAAACTGCACATGCAAACATTTCAGCATCAGTATTGGGAAATGCAGCCTCATTATGTTTGTACCAAGACTATTATTTCACAGGAGCATGTGCTGATATTATCTCCTGACACTTTCATATCATCACCATAAATCGTTTATGAGGCTTTTGATATTTCCTGAATTGGCTCATTTCATTGCTAATCTTTAGAATGACAGTTAGTAAAGATCTATTTATCAGAATGGACTTCAACCAAAGCACAACTTCTGTGATACAAGTTGTTATTTGGCCTCCTCCTCTCCACCTCCCATTGTTGCGGCACCATCCCGTTTCCCATTGGTCAGAGTCTATTCCACAGTGCGAGCCAATAAGGTCAGTCGATGCTGGTTACACCTCCCTGCTCTTCAAACACTGCGTACCACATGCTGGTTTTTGTGTGTGCTACTGCTGCAGACCCATTCTGCAGAGTCACACTTGCTCTTCTGCATTTTTAATGCATTCCAGATGTTGAATGCATAAATAAACCAAGTTGCCGTACAGAGTCTCTAAGTGTCCCTTAGGAGTCCGATGAAAACTGTGCCACTGTGATGAGGTTTGATTAAAACAAGAGAAGCAACCCCTCACCCCTCAGAAGAGGAAGAGCACAATCCTGCAGCTCCATTACGACCCCATCCAGCACGGGCAGCATGGGAGTGATATCCAGAAGCACCAAGATGATTGGCTGACAGAGGAGGCAAAGAGAAACAACATGCATGTTACACTGCATCAGCCACGGACAGAAAACACTTTAGAAAGCGGACATACAATTATACACATTCAGTATACACTTCATTCATGTCTTTTCTTGAATTTCAGGTTTAAAATTAGTGCACATTTTGACAAGCGAAGCAGGAAGTAGTGATGGAACGATATGACTGATGTTGATATAATGCCAATATAAAACAATACATGTGTGATATAGGCTAAGCTATTGAGACATATACGTTGAAATCACACATTTTTAATGAACATGACCAAACATTTACGCAATATTTGCTCAAGACTCAAATACCATTTGGTGGCTCTCTAAACAACAGCACCTAACAATGCCATAAATAAATTTACTTAAAAATACATTTGCATTTATATATGGGAGCTTGTTTTCGACCCCAAATAAAAATAAAAAAGGTAATTGCGACTTTTTCATCTCACAATTCTGACTTTTCACAATTGAAAGTTCATATCTTGCAATTCAGACTTTTTCTCAGAATTATGCGATATAAACTCACAACTGCAAGTTATAACGTCCGAATTCATACATTTTCTTGCAATTGCAGGTTTAAATCTTGCAATTCTGACGTTCCCTCTGAGTTGCAAGATATAAACTAATGTACAGAAAAAAATTTACGAATTGAGAGCTGACCTTTTTTTCAGAATAGAAACTCGCAATTGCAAGTTTATATCTCACAGTTTTGAGGGGGAAAAAAGTCACAATTGCGAGCAGAATTACTAAAGGTTTTGAGATATCAATATGGAAACTTGTTTCTGCCACGGAATTACACATCTTTCAATTGCAAGTTTATTTTTCAGAAATGCGAGTTTGTATCATTACCTTTTTTATTTATTTTTTGCATGGCAGAAACAAGCTTCCATATTTATATCTCAAAATATCTAGTAACATTATTGTTGTATTTTGCTGTTATCAATCAAATATTCAGTAAGATTATTTTATTGTTATAGGCCATCTATATGATTAGGCTATTAATCACTGCATCAATTGTATGGTTTTTATCAGAATCATAAACATGTATCTGTATTGGTCTGTTTCTAATTATCAGCTCAAAACAATCTCAAAATTAAGAAATATCGGCTTTCAAGTGTTCCAGGCACACAATAGCTGCTACATGCATCACGTACTGCATAAATAACCAGTGACTTATTCTGAGGGATCAAAAGAGTCGCATAATTTAAATCACACATTATATAACACAAGAGCATGGTTTAAAATCCAGATTGCTCCACTTGCAGTTTCCCCCCAGTGTGGTGTTACGCAATAACCCAGTCTCACCTGGTCCTTGCCGAACACATCTCCTTTAGCAATGCTGTACAGCAGAGAATAAGCGATCTGCCCCGCTGCGCCAGTCACCAGGACTCGGATCGGCTCGGCCTGCAACAAAACAGTCACGGGCGTCAATAGCATGACCTATTTATTGGAACAAAAGGCTTAACTCTCTGAATCGGTAAAAAAAAATTATATCAGAAGTGGCAGATTTGAGTATTTAGTTTAGTTGCAAATAATTGTTTCAGCGAATGGGAATTCATTCATTTCTATTTATATCCTCCTCAATGAATGAATGAATGAAACGGTGAAGCAACGGATGCTCCGCGCGACCATGGTAACGTCACTATGTGCGCGAGACTGTAACTTCGACGAAAATTTCCACTTCGAAGCATTCACAAATACTATCTGACAAAAATTGCGACATATTAGCGCCAACGGGTACAAAAGATGGCACCTCAATTACACACACTGCACAAACGCGGAAATGCTTCAAAATGATTCAAAATAAATCGTTTCCTGATCACAGAGTTCAAATTAATCCAGATATCAAACACTAAATATCACCCATGGAAGATCAAACAAGCCCACCATGCAATACAAAAAAATTATAATAATACATTGCGAACTTGATTTGATTATGCTAAACTATCGTGCAGGACTAAAATGGAGGGATGAGAATCTCACCATGTTTCTGGTCTGATTGTGCAGGTTAAGATGTGCGACAAAGCTGTGCTGCTGCTCTTCCTCAGACTGAACGGAGGGTCACCTCTATTCTTGTATGGAAATATGTCATGTGCTTTCACAGGCACAGAAACGCTGTACACTGGGCTATGTAGTTGATTTCGATACTCTCCCCCATCAACCAGCTTACAAAAGGAACTCCTTTACCCATAATAACCCGCGCTGAAGCCCTCCCATCCTACACGCCCCCTGCACTAGCATATGGAGCACAAGCCTTGGAAACCGTATAAAGGTCGAGTTTTGAAAGTCCCTTTGAGTTATGGTGTTAGGTTCGGGTCCTTGAACTACAAATTGTCTATAATAGCCAACTGAAAACAGATTAGTTAAAGTTATGTCATTTGAATGAACAGTCAAACAGAATAAGCATTGTTTACAGAGTGATAAAGAGGACATTGAAGACAAAAAAAATAGTCATGTATAGGCCTATGTGTATGTCCTTTACAAAAGACATTAAGAGGTCATTAAAGACAGTTTTTGTGTGTGTGTGTGTGTGTGTGTGTGTGTGTGTGTGTGTGTGTGTGTGTGTGTGTGAGTGAGTGAGTGAGTCTATTTTTCTAACTCTTTAATAACAACATATCCTGCTCAAATGTTGACACTAGCTTCATGTTGTCACCTTCAGATGACACTAAAGGCAGGGTAGGCGATTTGTTCCAGAATTTTTTTTTTTGTTATGCTGGTTTAAAAGCCTCATCACATCCTGATTGTAACTACGTTAAGTGGTCTAAATTCATTTATATGTATTTATATATATATATATATATATATATATATATATATGAAGAGTTCAGATGCAAAAGCCTCTAAATGCCATCTGAAATTTTCTTATAGAATGATCATTTTTATCAAGCTCGTATATTTAAATTCAATAATTTCACTTAAATGGCAATGAAGATTACCTATTAATTGTCATTTAAGTGAAATTACTGAACTTAAACACACAAGCTTGATAAAAATGATCATTCTATAAGAAAATTTCAGATGGCATTTAGAGGCTTTTGCATCTGAACTCTTCATATACTGTATATATATATATATATATATATATACAACAGCCGCCTTTTACAGTAACTACTGTAATTTGGAAGAGACACCTGTGACGTTACACTCGGAGCGGGTCGTGACTCGAATTTATGCATTTCAATGGCAACATTATCAATGCTGAACTGAATCTGCAGCAGTCAAGTGGTGCAAGTCAGCACTCTTTAAGTGTTTAAGTTCATTATTATTATAATGTTATTTGCTTTGAGACATGAGGTAGTTTAACGCCGTCTCTCGTGTCGTGTTCATGTGTTTTGAAGGAGGCGTGGCTTTGGAGACGCTCTGAAGGGAGGGTGGGATCTCATGCTTTCAAAGCTAACTCGCTATATTGCTAGCCTCTCCGAAAATTGCCTACCCTACCTTTAACAGAACAGCATATGTAGACTAGTAAGGGCCGCCTACAAATTCCTGTGGCCTCTTAGAGCTCAACTTCCAATGAATGAAGCACAAAAAGCTTTTGGGAACATTCACAAACAGGATAACATGATCACCATATTTTTTTTCAAGAGGTCAAATCCAATTTAGCAATTATTTTCTATGCAATTTTCTCTTATATTGTTATGCTTATAATTTGATAATTATAATAATACATTTCAAAATAGAAGCACTTTCACTATGGACTCTTACTTTGGACCCCATTGAAATATATAATAACCAAGCTTATTGTCAGTTCAGTCCGAATGAAATCATGCTTGTGGTCTCTGGGAGATTGTGTGAAGAATCTAAAACAAGTTCCTCTTCTGTCACAACAGCCACATTTCTGACGGCAACATTTGCACATCAGAATCTCACATGACCTCTAGCATGTGATGCCAAACTGTTATCATGTTCTAAAGACATGATTTCACTTTCAAATATGAATTCATGAGCTCCACTGTCCTTAATTGAATGTCCTTCATGTAAGACCATGTGCATTTCCTAAAGAGACCAGTAAGGTCAAATATGTGCTTTCACTTCTGTGGTGTGCTTTTAGTGTTTCTAATTTATCAACATGATCAAATTTTGCTGGAAAAAAACTGTTGTGCACAATCTACAATATGCCTTCTGTCGCCTGATTGATATTTAATACTTTTTAAAGTAAAACGTAAGAATAATTGTTAGTGTTATTAATATTTAAACACTCACTAAACCAAAGCAACATAGGTTTACTTGTTTACTTTATTATTCATACATAATTTCATGTTAAAAATATAAGTATCAAATATGATACATCAGGCTTTTGAGGAATGTTTATTTGTCCATCTCTCAATCATAAATTGTATTGCTTTGCATTATATGTTTCACCCCACAATTAAAAGTATAGAGCTTTGATCATAAAACTAAGCATATTTTATTTTACTATATTATTTATAGAGTGACAACTGATATTTATGCCTTTTATGTATGTCTGTATTGCTGTTATAAAAATCTCATTGATTTACATTAAAAGCTATTAGAATTTAATCTTACTTTTTGGCCAAAGAAATAACAACTGCACCAAATTGCACATTTTGAGGTGTTAAGGGCATAAAATTATATATGAAGAGTTCAGATGCAAAAGCCTCTAAGTGCCATCTGAAATTTTTATAAAGCTTGTATATTTAACCCTCATGTGGTGTTCAAAACCCATAACACCTGTGGTGTTCCCGGTCAAAAATGACCGGCCCATAAAAAAAAACTTATAAATCACTCATTATACCATATTTTCACCCAATCTTGGATTCAATCTTTTTGTCAACTTGTTCTCTTTCAATTAGGACTGGTTTTATATTTCTGTTTGCATCTGATTAATCGTGGGCCTCATTTGTCTGAGAGTAGGCATCTCATTTTTTTGAGTAAAAAACAAATAATTTATGAGTAAATTTGGAAATATGAAAAAAAAAATGAAAAAAATGGCTACTGTTGATCACAGTAGTCTACTCTAATGTTTCACCAGGAATTTTGTTTTGAAACTTTTGTTTTGTAAAAAATATGGCACATAGTCACACTTGTGGTGTTCCCGGTCAAATATGACCGGCCTATAAAAAATAGCTTATAAATCACTCATTATACCATATTTTCACCCAATCTTGGATTCAATCTTTTTGTCAACTTGTTCTCTTTCAATTAGGACTGGTTTTATATTTCTGTTTGCATCTGATTAATCGTGGGCCTCATTTATCTGAGAGTAGGCATCTCATTTTTTTGAGTAAAAAACAAATAATTTATGAGTAAATTTGGAAATATGAAAAAAAAAATGAAAAAAATGGCTACTGTTGATCACACTAGTCTACTCTAATGTTTCACCAGGAATTTTGTTTTGAAACTTTTGTTTTGTAAAAAATATGGCACATAGTCACACTTGTGGTGTTCCCGGTCAAAAATGACCGGCCTATAAAAAATAGCTTATAAATCACTCATTATACCATATTTTCACCCAATCTTGGATTCAATCTTTTTGTCAACTTGTTCTCTTTCAATTAGGACTGGTTTTATATTTCTGTTTGCATCTGATTAATCGTGGGCCTCATTTATCTGAGAGTAGGCATCTCATTTTTTGAGTAAAAAACTAATAATTTATGAGTAAATTTGGAAATATGAAAAAAAAAATGTGAAAAAAATGGCTACTGTTGATCACACTAGTCTACTCTAATGTTTAACCAGGAATTTTGTTTTGAAAAACTTTTATTTTGTACAAAATGGCACAGAATTACACTTGCGGTGTTCCACTGGGCCATTGAGGGCCATTGTTTCAATGGGCCATTGAAAGTGAATGGGAGAGACTGAAACATTTTCAGGAGCATGTTCATTGTTTATGTACACATATGAGCATGTGATGGATTATGGTGAGTTTGGGCTCTTTTTAATCTTAACAATCTCATGTAAATAATGATGTGCCATTTTCCACAATTTATGCATGCTTCATTGAGTTACGAGTTAAAACGCGACATAAGTGCTAGGCTACATCTATATTCAAGGCTCTGTGAGCGCCTGTGGGGGTACGTGTGTTACAACTCCATTAGGAATATCTTTAGATCTGAATGATGGATTATGCTGAGTTTGGGCTCTTTTTAATTGTGATAGTCTACTGAAAATAATGATGTACATTTTTCTATGATCTGTGCATGCTTCATGAAGTTATGAGCAAAAACCAAACGTGAGAGCTTCATGAGTATATACTTGGCTAGGTGCATCTGTGGTATTTTTTGTGTTAGACCGCCATGAGGAATATCTTTAGATCTTATTGATGGAATATATTGAGTTTGGGCTCTTTTTAATCGTGAGCTCCTGCTGTAAATAACGATGTGTCATTTTTCATGATCGATGTATGTTTCATGAAGTTACGAGTAAAAAGGCCAAGTCTAAGCTACTTTGCTTGGCTATGTGAGTCTGTGTGTCTGTAGTATTTTTTGTGTTAGAACTCCATGAGGAATATCTTTAGTTCTGAGTAATGGATTATGTTGAGTTTGGACTCATTTTAATTGTAAGCATCTGCTGTAAATAATGATGTGTCATTTTCCACAATCGGAGCATGTTTCATGAAGTCACGAGCGGAAATGTGTCTAAAATTCCATCATCCATGTATGGTTTACACATGGGTCTCTTGAAGGGCTTCTTTTACAAAAATCTCGCTCAAGTTTAGTAAAAAGCCTGAAACAATTATGCTTGCTGTATTCTACTAATTGAGACCTTTCAAATGACATATGACACAGGACTATCTGAGCTGTATGATGTATTTGACATATTGATATTGAATGTAGTACAAAAAAGTAGTTTATAAATTATGAATTTGTTTTTTTCTATTTATCAGCAAATAACTCAGCACTACTTAGGAGTTTATCAAATTGGCTACATTCATTGTAAATTTCAGACTCTAAGCTTTCAAATGACACCTATTTTAAGTTGATCAAGGTAATAGTTTTGAAAAATATTATGATTATTTATTTCGCAGCTAGGTGGCGCCTGCAGGGGAACACTCTGTTTTAGAGTGATAACTCAGCTCTCGTTAGGAGTTGATCAAAGTGATTAGATGCATTAAAAAGCTGAGATTCTAAGCTTTAAAATGATACCTATTTTGTGTTGTTCCATTCATTGTTTGCATTGGTCTCTCCCATTCACTTTCAATGGCCCATTGAAACAATGGCCCACAATGGCCCTCAATGGCCCAGTGGAACACCACAAGTGTAACTCTGTGCCATATTGTACAAAATAAAAGTTTTTCAAAACAAAATTCCTGGTGAAACATTAGAGTAGACTAGTGTGATCAACAGTAGCCATTTTTTTCATATTTTTTTTTCATATTTCCAAATTTACTCATAAATTATTTGTTTTTTACTCAAAAAATGAGATGCCTACTCTCAGATAAATGAGGCCCACGATTAATCAGATGCAAACAGAAATATAAAACCAGTCCTAATTGAAAGAGAACAAGTTGACAAAAAGATTGAATCCAAGATTGGGTGAAAATATGGTATAATGAGTGATTTATAAGCTATTTTTTATAGGCCGGTCATTTTTGACCGGGAACACCACAAGTGTGACTATGTGCCATATTTTTTACAAAACAAAAGTTTCAAAACAAAATTCCTGGTGAAACATTAGAGTAGACTAGTGTGATCAACAGTAGCCATTTTTTTCATTTTTTTTTTCATATTTCCAAATTTACTCATAAATTATTTGTTTTTTACTCAAAAAAATGAGATGCCTACTCTCAGACAAATGAGGCCCACGATTAATCAGATGCAAACAGAAATATAAAACCAGTCCTAATTGAAAGAGAACAAGTTGACAAAAAGATTGAATCCAAGATTGGGTGAAAATATGGTATAATGAGTGACTTATAAGCTATTTTTTATAGGCCGGTCATTTTTGACCGGGAACACCACAAGTGTAACAAGGTAACAAAACCCCCACAAAAAAAATAAGAAAATTTTCCCAAAAAAAATGAGATTTAGTTATACCGTTTGGGAACAAAGTCACTAAGTTTCAGTCCAAAGCGATAACATTAACTAGTATTTTCGGGAAAAAGAAAAATCTTCTCCGGGTCAAATTGACCCGAACACCACATGAGGGTTAAGTAATTTCACTTAAATGACAATTAATAGGTCATTTGCATTGCCATTTAAGTGAAATTATTGAACTTAAACATACGAGCTTGATAAAAATTATAATTCTAGAAGACAATTTCAGATGGCACTTAGAAGCTTTTGCATCTGAACTCTTCATATATATATATATATATATATATAATATTATATATATATATATATATATATATATATATATATCATACAAGCCTGATGTATGAAATAAAAAAATAAAAAAAATGAATAAAGGTTCAAGAACCGTTCAATTAATTGTTTTTATTTTTCTGACTTTTATTTCATATTTCAGGCTTTATAGGGTTAAGATGCAAAGTTAACCCCAGATTGTGGTGCTAAATGTAAAAGTGGAGGTCAGGGCTTGATGGCACAAGAGCTAATCTCAGCAAAAAATGACAATTGATATATTATTATTATTTTATTTTTAGATTTTTTGCTTTTTATCTTTTAATTAATTTAATTTAGCTTAAAAAAACAAACTATAATTAACTATTTAATGGTTGGTTCCCAATGTGATCTTAAATGTCATACATTATTAAATGTGTCATCCCCACCTTTACAGTATGTTGTCACAAAAAGTCAAGGTGTGTTAACAAGATATCATGATAAACACCATACCTCAGGATTAAATAATGACCCTGGGTTAACCAATGTAAGTTTTAAAAGCCTCTGATGGGCTTGGCTTCTCCTTCAGGCTAAATGATGCATTTTACTTTCATAGTCTGCCTCTGCATTTCACTGTGTGACCAGCATGGGTGTGTGTTTAACACACCGCTACAGATCAGCCACACACTGATGCAGATATTTGCTCCTGTTTGGGACAAAGGCACTTCAGCCAAGTTAACATTACATAACACGCCGTTGGAAAGGTGGAGATCCAGACGGAGCGAGTGCTATCCATGGTGCTGGACTCTGCTTGCCAAAAGCATTCTAAATTAATCATCATGCCCTACTGCCATACTATACGATTTCAAGGCGTGCGTGCATGATGAATGAGACTAATGCCAGTATTAACCAATCCCTACTGGAAAATCCAGCTTAACTGTGTTTTTTAAAAATATGATAGCTGGTTTCTAGCAGGTTCAAGCTGGTCATTAGCAGCTCCTAAATGGTTTTTACTTGATCTAACATGGTAATTGACCGGTTTACCAGCCTGATAATCACCTTAAATTGCTATGTCCAGCAAATTACCATCTTAGACAAGCTAATGACCATCTTGGGCCAGGTAAAGACTATTTGGACCACCTATAAATCAGCCACCACATTCCAAAACACTGCAACCATTTGAATATAAAATTTCAAAAATGAAATCAATTGCTTTAAATATAACTATCAGATATATGGCGAATTATGCTTTAGCATGCACGATAAGGATAAATTCTTAATGATATTTTAACGCATACCGTTTGTGTTCAAAGAAAAAACGTACGTTTATGGTGCATCTTACGCCTCCGTTGTCAAGGAGAGGCGTCTTACCTGCGCCGAAGCCGTGCGCACCACCAAGTACATAGCCGACAACAGGGTCAACATTTTCAAGCAGTTTGTCCCTCGAAGTGTCCGATGGAGTCTGTTTTCCCTCCCCAGAATACAAAAGTGTGTGTTTTTGTGGGACGCGCTGAGACGCAGAGCGGTGTTCGCGGTAACCTGAGCTCACAGGCGCGAGACAGATACACAAGAGTCGCGTGGTGTGTTTTCAGTCACCCTTCCGCACCTAATGAGCTTTGGGAGACAAAAATAGCTCGACGTCGAGTAATCTTTCCGCCATTTCTGATCACAAGGCAAAATTAACGAGGTAGTGATCGGAGCTGCGAAATTTGGGGGTGACGTCAGTCAGGGTAGGATTGATGCTGCAGCGCGGAGTTGCTGAGTGAAGAAAAACATCCCTCGTGGGTTCAGCAGGACATGCTGAGGGACACACGGTCACAGGACAAGGGCTTTGATCATGTAACCTTAATTATAACAATGGCTAGACATTTCCTTGTGGGTTATTTATTTATTGAATGCCATTGAAAGGCAATTTTTTACATTGCAGTAGGCCTACATTTTCATGTTCCCCCCATTGTGTCTTAAAGGGATAGTTCACCCAAATTCTTCCTCAGAACACAAAATAAGATATTTTGTAGAATGTTGGTAACCAAACCATGTAAGGACAAAAACATATTCCAAACAGAAAAGAAGGATCCGACATGAGGGTGAGAAAATGATGACAGACTTGTTATTTTTAGGTGAACTATTCCTTTAATATAATGTATAGAAGACAATAAACTCAAAACTTAATTTAAAGGTAAAATCATGATTTAAAATCTTAGTCATCTGTGATCACAATTAAGTGAACATGGGTGAATTTTTAAAAAATGTAAAAAAAAAAATAATACAAAACATGTTTTTCTGGAAATATTGGAAGTGTTGGTTTTTTCCCAGAGTCCCAAATATCACTTTTCATAATGTTGTTTTTTGTAATATCCCTCAATAAACAACAAGTAAAATTTACTCAGTTTGTCTTTTGCAAGTTTAGTACACTTCACACATCGGAATTAAGAAGAAAAAGTATAATGAACAAATTGAATAAGAAGCCATATATGCCTATACCTTTTGCTTTTACTCACTTTATTAAAGGGATACTCCACTTTTTTTGGAAATAGGCTCATTTTACAACTCCCCCAGAGTTAAACAGTTGAGTTGTACCGTTTTCGAATCCATTCAGCCGATCTCCGGTTCTGTAGAAACTTTTAGCATAGCTTAGCATAGATCATTGAATTGGCCAGGACCATTAGCATCTCTCTCAAAAAAATGACCAAAGAGTTTCGATATTTTTCCTATTTAAAACTTGACTCTTCTGTAGTTACATCGTGTACTAAGACCGACAGAAAATGAAAAGTTGCGATTTTCTAGGCTGATATGGCTAGGCTACTCTCATTCCTGCGTAATAATCAAGAAACTTTGCTGCCGTACCATGAGACCAGCAGGCGTAATGATATGACGCAGCGCCTGAAAATCGGTCTTAGTACACGATGTAACTAGAGAAGAGTCAAGTTTTAAATTGGAAAAATATAGAAATTCTTTGGTCATTTTTTTGAGAGAGATGCTAATGGTCCTGTCCGATTCAATGATAGATGCTAAGCTATGCTAAAAGCCAGACACGGAGCTCGGCTGAATGGATTCGAAAACGGTAAGACTCAACTGTTTAACTCTGGGGGAGTTGTAAAATTAGCCTATTTCCAAAAAAAGTGGAGTATCCCTTTAAGGCAAGTGTTTAAAAATGAATCAAAATGAATTAATCTTAATTTTAGTCAGTCACTGCTTGCCATCGCACATTAGCAACTATACGTCCCTTGACTGAAGCAATGAATAATACAATTACTATGAACTATCTATTATTCTCTATATCTATTATTACTATTAACTATGAGTCGGAAGTCTTGCACATTAAAAATATACATAGTATGTCACTTTCTGTGAAAATGGAATACTGAAATACTAATTTTCAAAAATGTGCCAGTGTGGTATGACCACATGATGGAGGCAAAGTAGGTCTACCTTCCTCAGAGTCACGTGACAGCCAGGAGTTCTGCTGCACTACTTGCATCCACCAGAAGAGGGTAGCATAGCGTGGCCATTAAAGCATCCGAGTGACTTCTGTTTAACGGTAGGAATTACACTAAAGTTCTCAGGCCTGCATTCAACTCCTGCCATTTGAAACAGTGTCATGTAACAGCCAAACTGATCTGAGCATGTTAAGCACGCAGTGCCAAATGATCACTGAGTCAGCCTGTCTGTGAAGAGAGACGGCATTCCTCACTCAGCACATCATTGACAAACTTATGCTTGATTAAACAGCCAGGAGCCATTTTACACAAGTCATAACCTGACCTCGACACACTACGCCACTTTACTCATTCACACAGCGCATTATTATCACCTGTCAGAAGTGTGAACTAGGAGCCATATGTAATTTTGTCTGGAAAGTATAGAACAATATAGATCTTTTGTCTGGAATGACTGACAGTTTCAAGGCATGGAGAAGGACATCACTCGTTCAGAGCCTAAGACATCTCCACTCTCTCTGGTTTCTCTTCTTCTGTCAGTCAGTGCCAAATGGCCAAAAGACAACTGGAAGAGCCATTTTCAAAAGTTGATGGGTGTGAGTGACTTGTTCCTGTCCTCTGTAATTACACTAGCCATGACCGGGGCAGTCAGGAGAAGATCAGAGCAGCAAGGCATGCTGGGAATGTTGTCTTGTTTGTATAATTGAAGAATCGGCTGTCATTAAAATAAATAAATAAAAACTGCGCTGATAGACATCAAAATCATTTTCTTCTTCAAAGCAATACTTCTTTCAAAAATAAAAAATATATAATTTATTCTCCCTCATATTTTAATATTTTATCAAATATTATATATATATATATATATATATAATATTGTATATAATTATACGTTATATATTTTCAGTTATCACTTTAAGTTTTAGTAGTTTTGTTACATGCTTGCGTCATTTCTATTATTTTTTGTAGTATTTCTATTTAGCTTTAATTTATTTTTATTTCAGTTGTAGTTTTAGTCATTTTAGTACTTCAGCTGTTTTACTTTAGTCAGCTGTCAAGGCAGAATTTCTCATTTTCATTTAAGTTTTTCATCTAATATTTATATTTTAATTTATTAAGATTTATTCCAATTAATGAAAATACTGTCATGGAGATCATTTTCATTCATATAATAACAGTTAATATTACTGACCACATTTGTCCGAAAACAAAACACAACAAAACCACATAAAAATCATGTGTAGTGACTATAAGTTATGTCCGGCCTAAATTGATATCTTCATCCTTTATTCAAATATTATAAAAAAATGTGTTAAAGATTTTGATCATATTGCATAGTTGTTCTTGGACTCAAGTGTTATATTTGCGATAAAGCAATTACACGCAGAATTGAGCAGACATAATTTTTTGGCCAGGCTGTCATACATAGAAATTATGAACACATGAAAAAACAAGAGAGAACCGACGGAATATTAATAATTGATTATGTGACGGTCATTGTATGCTTTTTTCCTGTTTTTCCAATAGATATTCTTTGTATTTTGTATTTTTTTGTAGTAAAATAGTTTGCCTTTTTTTGTCTAATAATTTGGTCAGATAAATACCTTAACAAAGTTAAGGGTTTTGTTCTTCCCTCACATTGAAAAATATAAAATATTTTTCACATATTTTGATGGTTTAATTGTAGGGTCATTAAAAACAAATATCCCCTCTGGACATCACTACTGAAATTTAAGTCTTCTGACACCACATGATGCTTTAGCAGACTGAAATTTGAGTTATTCATTTTAACAAAAAAAGCAGCATAAATCTTCTTTAAAGCACCTTCTGTTTTATGAAAAAAAAACCACACAAAAAACATGAAGGTAAAAACAATTTCTGGATTCCTAATCCTGTAAAGCTGATCATTCTCATGATTAAGACATATTTGCAAAGCAGTTTATGAGATTCAAATGCAAGAAAATGGAATGTTGGATTCATTCCAAAGGAATCCATTGATCTGGTCCTCTGAAGCTCCTCCATGTGTGTTATTATGGTCAGAACGTGGACAGTGGAGAACGGTGGGCATTCTCTCCTTGACACACACTTGAACCCTGAGCTTGTGATCGGCCCTGTGATTGGTGGGTTTATCACGAGCTCTGCGTGAGTGTGAAAAGCTGCCCCACGAGCTCGACGTGAGCTGTTTGTGCTGTGACCCGATGGCACTCGGTGTCTTGAACTTACACAGAACTGCGCAACTTTTCAGCTCTCATGCTTCAGCCCCGCTGTGTCCTGCTGCTCGACAACAAGCTTTGTTGCAAAAACACATCTCACTGTCTACACAGGCAGCTTCCTTCTAAGGCAGCATTCTACTCTAAATGGGACTTCAGAAATAGTCATTTAGTACACCACTGATGCTGTAGATAGAAAAACCATTTTTGGTTCCTCAAAGAACATTTCTGGAACCATTATTTTTGTGTGTGTGTGAAGAACATTTGAATAATCTAAAGAACCTTTTGTCACTATAAAGAAGCTTTTGTGGAAAGGATGTTAAATGTTCTTCATAAGGCCCATTCAGAATGATAAATAAAAATAACGATAAAGATATAGTTCTAAAAATTCTTCTAAATATAAAAGAATAGCAGTTTTCACACCACAGCTATAACGATAACAGCACTGAGAAATTATATTGTTGGAATCACTTTAAGAGCGTTTTTTTCCCAGCTGATAAACGATGAAAACATTAACAGCCAATCAGAATCTTGAGCTTGAGCGTTTAAAGCAGCATGCAACAAAACTGCAGGGCACTTAAAATAAACAGAACGATACCGTGCATTACACTCTAAAAACTCCTGGGTTAAAAAGGGACCAACTAATTTATGGGTTATTTCAACTCAGAAAATTGGGTTATGCTTTTTGACCCAAATTATGGGTTAAATACCTGACCCAAATGTTGGGTTTAAAAACCCCAACATCTGGGTAGAAATAACCCAAAAATTAGTTGATCCTTTTTTAACCCAGGAGTTGGGTCAAAAATAACCTAAAACTTTGTTTTACATTATATTACACACTTCAAGCACTTTTACATTTTTATTGCATTAAATTAAAATCTATAAGAAAAAACACACACTTGGACATGTTTATTTTCATATTTATTTTAGGTCACACTGTAATAACAATATTAGAAATAAAAATAGAAAAATAAACAACAATTCTCAGAAGAGCCTCAGGAATTTAAAGGGATACTCTACCGTTTTTTCATATTAAACTATGTTATTCCCTTAACTAAGACGAGTTGATACATACCTCTCTCATCTCAGTGCGTGCACTTAATCGCTCTGGCGCGCGGTGACACTCTGATAGTACTTAGCTTAGCCCAGTATATTCAATGGTATCTGACAGCAATGAATTTAGAAGTGACCAAACACATCAACTTTTTCCCTATTTAAAAACAGTTACACTAGTAGTTATACGACCAAGTATGGTGACACAAAATAAAACGTGGCGTAATTCGACTCAGCGCAGTAAAAAGTCACGCCTGATCCTCTTCCTCTCATTTCTGTCAATAGTGGGAAGAGGATCAGGCGTTACTTTTTACTGCGCCGAGTCGAATTACGCCACGTTTTATTTTGTGTCACCATACTTGGTCGTATAACTACTAGTGTAACTGTTTTTAAATAGGGAAAAAGTTGATGTGTTTGGTCACTTCTAAATTCATTGCTGTCAGATACCATTGAATATACTGGGCTAAGCTAAGTACTATCAGAGTGTCACCGCGCGCCAGAGCGATTAAGTGCACGCACTGAGATGAGAGAGGTATGTATCAACTCGTCTTAGTTAAGGGAATAACATAGTTTAATATGAAAAAACGGTAGAGTATCCCTTTAAGCCTGGGGCCAACTTTGGGGACAAGATTTTTGATAGTGTCCTCATCAAAGAGAAGAAATGCCTCCTCATCTATGTCTTCATCTGAAAGACAGAAAACAAGACAACATGAGTATTGTTAATAAGTTGAGACAATTGTGAACCACTCACCAGACACTCTTTCATTATCAAGCTAACAAATAATCACTTTTAAGGGAATGCGGTGGCTTTTTTTTTTTTTTTACGTGGCCCAAATTGCTAGTTAACTAATGTGGTTCTTTTGCTGCAAATTGCAGCATTAACGTTACCCATTTTGTGTGAATGACATCTTTTCTTTCATTAAAAAGTGTAATGACATTAATGCAAAGGTGAATATCTTGCCCATTCTTATGCATAACAGCTTAAAGACAAGGCACAATAATCTTTTAGGGTTGTGCATACCCCACTGTCGAAGAAGTTGTGACTTTTACAAAATTTAAGTCTTAAACATTTAAGTCTTATTAAAAAAAATGTAGGTATAGAGAGATGATATAAGGGCAATAAGAGTAAAATGCTCACCTCTAAAATTCTCTGTCAGCTCAGACAGCTGCCACTCAGTTAGCTTATCAGCGACAAAACTGTCCATTCAAAATAACCTGGAGAAAACATAGCAATATAGAGGTTAGCAACAATTTGAAGACTTGACCCGCTTCTTTAACTCTCACTAGGCTACTTCAGCCAGTAGAGCACTGTATAATATGATAAGCACGGCACAGCTGGTAAACATAACTCAACTATTGTGTTGCTTTGTTGCTCTGTAGCCGCGGCTATGGGGCTCGCACACCGGACGAGAAGCGCCGCGTCGCGTCTAGGACAACTCGAGGTATCGCTCACCGGACGTGCACTCTCTCAAGGGGCTCGCACACCGGACGAGAAGCGCAGCGCCGCGTCTTTAAAATTCGAACACATTATTATCCATCTAGCCTACACACACCGGCGGTCTGTCCGCGGCACCCAGCAACGGCTCAGGACCGTGTTCAAAATCGCGTCCGGTGTGCGATAACGTTACCTCGAGTTGTCCTAGATGTTGTCGTGATTGCCGCGGCTACATGCCAACCACAGAATTACCACGGCTAACGCTAGTCGCAACGTATTATTATTATTTTTTTTAGCAAATGGTGCTAAAGCAAGAGGGACATGGACACAGAAAAGTTTACATTACATCAACACTGAAAATACTCTCTTACCTTGCATATAGATGAAGTTGCACCGATGAAGCACAGGCCAAAACGGATCGAGCGCGAAGCGACGGTTATTTCAAACGACTGTTGTGAGAAACTTCCAGAACAACTGCGGGCGGGCGAGAGAGAGAGAGAGAAAGCCAGCCAACCCTATAACCCAGAACATGGGTTACTCTTTGAAAAATAACCCAGAAACCCAAACAACCCATGAATTGGGTCAAAATATTAGCCCTATAACCCAGAAAATGATTACTCTCTGAAAAAATAACCCATAATTTTAACCCAACACAAATAACCCAGAAAATGGGTTGAAGAAATAACCCAGGAGTTTTTAGAGTGTAGTGTGGATGCTAATAGTTATTATCGTTTTCGTTCTTGGTGTGAACGGACCTATAGAACCATAGAAGGCAATAAAGAACATTTATTTTTAAAGTTTGCACGAAACGAATGTTGCGATAGACTTTTCTTCCCTATTGTGATTTATATTCGAGTAAAATGGCTACTTGAAGAAAAATGTAGGGCGGGACTTGATTTTGTCCATGGGGAATTTATTGGACGGTTGTGGTTTGCTATTGGTGGATCTCATGTGAGTGACAGGTTGCTCCGCCCTCACGCCAGTAAACGCGTCATCAGAAAAGAGATGAGCTGCAGGAGGGAGGGGAAGTTATTTTGATTTCATGGTAACTTTAATAGTGCAGGTACATACTCTAGTTAGTAGGCATACATTGCAGTCTCAAGCATAGGTAGAATTTTATTAATACTGTATTAAAAAAAAAACTGTATAAAACCGACGTCCATGTTTACTCATGTTGATTTTACATCGCTTTTACTCAAGAGTTCATTGGAAGGTAATATGTGCGATCCGTATCTTAATACGGGCAACACACTCACACACATTCCGACAGGGATTAACCAACAGACGCAGGATTGCTATCTTCATCTGGATTATTGTGGACCAGCTGATAAACCGATACGAGACGCTCATGGAACACAGAAGCAATCGTTCCTGGTTTTGTTTTGGATTTGATGTTTTCGAGACTGCATCAGACACAACAGCTCTTGCAGACATCTTGTCGTCTCAATGACAATGTTGAAATTCCAGCGCACAAAGATTACAAAGGTTAATGTGTGAATAAATTATTTTCTGAAAAGCATAATACTACTGTTAATAACCCAACAGGGACCATTCTCAGAACAGTGTTCTGTCAAAGATAAATGCAAAAAAAATTTTCCAAAAGTGTTAATAGAACATTTGTTCAAAGTTATCTAGTCTTTAAAAATGTTCTCAAAATGTTAGCACAAAAACATTATTTATAAACTGTTCATGGGACTTTTTTTTTCTGAAACAGTTGCTCGCTCATCTAATATTTCTATATATTTCTATCTATATGTTACTACTTGTTTCAGAACGTTCAGAAAACATTCAAAAGTAACGTTCCCATAATGTTTGCAGAATTCTAAAATGAAATGTTTCCTTAACGTTCACATAACCCAAAAACTTTGAACGTTCAGAGGAAACTCAGGAATAACATTTTCATAACCGAAACGTTCTTTATTTGACATATTTCTGTTAGCTGGGAAGGTGCAGTATGCCACTAGTGACACTTAATGCAATTGCAGTCATGTTTGAAGTCTACATGATATTTCTAATAAAAAATATAATGTAATGTAATGTAATATATACTGTACACTACCTTTCAAATTTTTGGGGTCAGTAAGAAATTAATACTTTTATTCAGCAAGGATGCATTCAATTGATCAAAAGTGACAGAAAAATGTCTCTAGATTAAATAATTTGTTCACCATATACAAATCCCACAAGTTAAGTTATTCCTTTGTCATGAATTATGTTTACAAAGTTGATGGCTTTATTGCTTTCCTGAAAAACCCACAAAATATGAAGCAGCACAACTGTTTTCAACATTGATAATAATCCGAAATGTTTCTTGAGCATCAAATCAGCATATCAGAATGATTTCTGAAGGATCATGTGACACTGAAGACTGGAGGAATGATGCTGAAAATTCAGCTTTGATCACAGGAATAAATTACACTTTAAAATATATTAAAGTATATGTTTTACTAACGGTATTCTAGTCAAGTCAACTTTACAGTGCAGAATTCAGCTTATTCACTATGTGTGTCTGACTGTGTTCAATGACAGGTGCTTTAATATTTGTTTATAGACGTGGATGATATCTTGTGTGCTTCTGACAATACTGAATAGTTTGTGGTGCATCTCATCATCTGCGCTCAGGTACCAAAGAAGGGTTTTTACATGACACATGACAACATGCATACGCACACACTTACCCTACGAGCTGTCTTGTCTGCCATTCTTTATTTGAAAGAGACACTTGATCGGCCACTAGGATGCGTGGGCTTCTAAACACTTGCTCTCATACACACACACACACACAGGCGCCGCTCTGTCCCTGTCCGGAGCTGAATGGGAATCCTGTGCCACCGGGTGCGGTTGTGTGCTTGTTTTCCTGCCCTCCTCATCAGCCTTTTCTTTATCTTCTTCATGTCTCCTTTCTTCTCCTCACCCTCCCTCAGGGCCTGCAGAGCGAGCGAGAGAGAGAGAGAGACTCTGAGGAACGGTAACTCTAGAACGGAAATTAGTGTGACGCAAATTGGGGTTGGATGTCTTTTTTTTCTTCTTCTTTTTTTTGTGCAGTGCAAATGTACAGTCTAACTAGCAAAACAACCCAGTCAAAGTCCCAAAGGCCTCAAACACACTGTAAAGCTTTAGGAGTGACTCCCTATTTCTTGTTCTTAATGTGAACCAGACTACAGAATTCACTTCTGAATTCATAATGATTGACACACACACACAATTGATTCTTCAGAAATCTTTCTAATATGCTAATTTGCTGCTCAATTATTATTGGTGCTCAAATAATAATCTTACCACAAACTTTTGGATTGGTAATGTATCACAGTTTCCACTAAAATATTAAGCAGCACAACTGTTTTCAACATCGCTAATAATGAGAAATGTTTCTTGAGCAGCAAATCATCATATCAGAAAGATTTCTGAAGGATCATGTGACACTTAAGACTGGAGTAATGATGCTGAAAATTCAGCTTTGATTACAGCAATTTTTAAATATATTCAAATAGAAAATGTTATTTTAAATTATATTTCACAATATTACTGTTTTTCTTGATCTAACAAATGCAGCATTGGTGAGCAGAAGATACTTTTTTTCAAAAAGAAATATTAATCTTAATTTAATAATAATTTGATGCCACTTGCAGCAATTAAAACAATTGATTTTAGTCTTTTATTTAAAATTTATTTTGACAGAATTGTAAAGAAATTTAGCATCGGCCATAACATAAATATAATTAACGGCTTATCATTATCAGCCAGAATTTTAATATGAGTGTATCCCTATTCAAAATGTGTGATATGACCCATTGAAATATCACGGTACGTGCAGCTTCTCAGGGATTTATTTCACATACAGCCAGTTTGTCTCAAGTCAAACGTGCGATAACAGCTCTGCCATTTCAGGAGAGATATTATCAGGCGATGTTAATCAAATTGCGAGATTTGTGCCATCAAATCTTTCATTGTTGCTCCGGACAACTGCAACCGATCAGATTCATCTGCCTTTTCGGTCTGAATGAGATTAGAGCGTATCCACACACCACAATACAAGACTCATGAGGGCCGTAATCCAGATTACTGTTCAAACGATCGTTAACTCAAGAGATTGTTGTGTAATCGTTTTGTTTGAGCATCCAGCAGGATCGATCGCATTTTAAAGCATTTTAATCCTTCTGATGCTCATTTCTTTGGCTGGTATTGAGGCTCTGCTCTTTCCTTAATGGGCAGATAGACTGATAGAGAAGTAATCTATCCTATAGTACAGGCTAGATCAGGAGTGTGAGAGTGATAAGACTTATACCCCCAATGTTTTTGACTCAAATCCCTTTAAAAAAGCCTTGATTATTCCACTGGCCAACAGTGAATGTTCTCAGACCTTTAGCTAATGTTCTGACACGGTCTCTCAAAGTATTTAGAGTAACATTAATAGAATGTTTGATCATGGTCTTTAATAATGTTCACAAAAACATTGTTTATACATTTTGATATGTTTGAAGGGCGGTAACAATATACTTTTTGCTCCATTGATTTCCATTCACATGCATGCAGAAAGCTTATGCTAATAAATTTAGCATTTTGCCATGTTTTATGAACTCTGATCTGCGAATCTGGCCCTGTCCCAAATCGCACACTTCATGTGCACTTGGGGTTTTGTAGACTAACAATGGCCGCGTGTCCGTTAAGACCGTAGAGTGTCCCATTTGTCATTTTCAGTAGATATGGGCCCTCAATACGCACTTTTGCTGAGATCACAAACCTGCGAGCTACGCAGACTCCGGCTAGGAAGAGCCGTTTTAGGGGTCCATTTGGGACAGGGCCTTCGTATCACATGAAGACGTGTGACCGATAGAAGATTAATACGTCACGGTGTGACCTCTTGTCTGAATTAAAAGGATGCATATTTTTTGCAGTAAAAGGGAGTAGATTTGTTATATGTTGAATTTATGTTTATAAAAAAGATGCTGCAGAGTACGACGTCATACCATGACCGTTGCAGTGTCCGTAGAAATTTTGCGCGCTCAAAGTCTGGTGTGACCGCGTTGAATGTTCATCATTTTTTAAATGTTACTACTTGTAACAATGTTCAGATGACATTCAAAAGTAACGCTCCCATAATGTTTGCAAACCGATAAAATAGAATGTTTCCAGAACTATTTCTCGCCATTGACGGAATTTTCCGGCAATCAATGTTTTAAAGGGTAACTAAACCCTAAACCAACTTTTTTTAGTTAATGATCTGTTAGAATGGGGCTTTATTAGTGCTGTTCATTGATTCGAGTAACTTTTTTGACATTTGGGTATAAAGTGTTTTAATTTTACAATATATGGTGTAAAAACGTCTGAGTGCTGCCCTCCTCAGGTTGAACGGTGGCTACTGCAGTTGAATTTTCCTATTGGATGTTTGCGGTGGCAAGTGACGTAAGCGGTGGCAGGTGACGTAAGCAGGTTCCAGCTCACCACGCCCCTGGTACGAGCTCACCACGCCCTTGGTACAAGCTAGCGTAGATTTATTTTGTATTTAGTACAGTGGTCAGAGGGTACGTTGGTGTAGTGTTGCTGGTTGCAACAGCACTGCTGGACTGCATAGCTTTCCAGCAGACTTGTAAATTAGGCGCCAGTGGTTGCATGCACTTGGCCTGGAAGACCGTGAGTGTGAAACCTGCATTTTACGTGGGATTGCTTCTCCAACGCAATAGAGGTGGACATGGGCTTCTCCACACAGCTCGCGCTGAAAAGCGACACAGTGCCAAACGCTGCTCCTCCTGCATGGACTCCACCACCGCAGCGGCGTCTTGATGTGAGTGATCATATATATTTTAATCACAATTTATGGTTAGGCTAAAGTTAATCCTCTGGGGTCGACAAACGCGTCGGCGCATTTTGCTGGATTTTTTCACATAGCGGCAAAATATGAATATGCCTATAGAGAGCGCGCGCTATTGACATCAACTCGATAAAACTCATCAGATGCATGTACTTTACGTCGTCTTGCGACCCTGTGAGCAAACTCTCCATTTTAGAGAGTCTGACAGCAGGACTCTCAGGTGCACGCCCCCCCCCGCTCACGGTTCGTCCCCTCTATCTCCGCTGGGGTCTGCCCACTTTTCGAGCATTTTTCAAATATTGCCAGTGGGTGGAGTCAGGCTCTGACCAGGGGTTTAGTTACCCTTTAAATGTTATTCGGTAGGGGGCGCTATTACGCATCTACTGAAAGAGGACTGGATCTCCAAATCAAAACACAGGCAAAGAAGAAGCAGAAACAAGCGAAAGAAGCATTGCTTATGCACATGTAATCAAATAAACATATAAATCAAAACCTAATGTTACTGAAAGAAATGTTGAACCCACAAAGAGGTATAGAACTGTGAAGCTGAAAAAACACTGAAGGATTCGATCTATGTTTTGATCATATTTCTGAATCCAGTCCGGACATAGATTTTCTTGTTCAAAATGTTGCTTTTTTATTAAACTTATCCACAAGTGTTGATTTTTTTTTTTTGCCGTTTAAAAGCAGAGACTCTGTTCTTTCTTTTGATATATTGTATGTTCAGATATTCATACAACAGAATATTCTGGGGGCCATAAAAAGTTTTGTGAAACCTTTTTTCTTCTTCTTTTTTTTAACGCTGGTGGGGAAAGAGTTAACGATTGCATAACCACCAATATTATTATTATTTTTTATATATATATATTTTTTTTAAACTGGACATTTTGAACGCTCAGAGAACATTCAGAATAGGAATATTAACTAAATGTTCTGAGAGTATATTGTTTTTTAGCTGGGCACAGAGATGAATAAATGCAAAGTACTTGAAAATACTGTCACAATGCAAAAACCTATTTAATGGTCCAACAAATAGGCTTTATGACCTTGACAGGTGCTTCATAAAACAAAACAAAATTTAAAATTTTGCACAAAAATAGCACTAAATGTCAAAAAAGGCTGATTTGAAATTCCCTACCCAGTTTAAGCAGACGGTGTACTTACAACCTACCAGCAGTGTCTACCAGCAGGGACTCATCAAAACCTTGGTGACAATGCAAATTGATCAAATAAACTTCTGTTTTACAAATGTAATGCAATAAAGTTGAAGTTCAAGAATTGTCTAACATTTTAATCAGGTAAATTGAGCAAAAAAAAAAAAAAAAAGTACTCTAAAAATAAAGGTTTTTGCAGCGATGCCATTGAAGAACTATTTTAGGTTCCCCAAAGTACTTTCAGTGAACAGTTCTAAAAATAACAGTTTTTTCTTATGTGAAGAACATTTTAATAATCTGAAGACCCCCTCTTTCCACTATAAATGGCCTCTTGTGGAATGGAAAGATTCAATGCTCGTTAAAGGTTCAACATGGAACCACAAGATGCCAATAAAGAACCTTTATTTTTAAAAGTGAAGTGTCAGATGGGCCGTATTTTAACTTGATCAGTTTTGTGAAATATTCGCTTCCTCTGGTGTGTGTGTGACTGTGTGTGTGTGTCTTTCCTCTTCCACACATATCTAATTAAAGTGTGTGTTGTCAAATGGCTGATCTTTAGCGTGAAATCATCTTAGCGGATAGAAGGCCTGGGAGAAAAAGAGAGCGACAGAAAGAAAAGAGACAGGGACTTCAATCAGCTCCAGCTGGGACGGTTGTTTTCATTGTTGCTTGTATTAGCTGTAGTTTAAGCCTGTTTTCTACTTAGAGCGGCAGCTTTTGCACAAACGTTATTGCTCTCACTGTGCTCTTCACCTGCTCTGATTCCTGAAGCCAAACATTTGTACAGCACTCACAAAAAACTAATATCCACTATCATCAGAAACACTATCAGAGCAACACAAGCATGATTGGAGTTTAGAATTTGGCCTATATTTGCATGGGTCCATTTTTAACCCTCCACTGTAAAAAAAGATATGATATAATAATCAGTAAGTCATGGCAACTTATGTTTTTACAATACTTTAATCAAAATAATTGTATATATATACAAGATTCAGCTACTTTTTAATCGCACACTTCCCAACTATATTGTAGGCGAATAACAGTATGTGACAAAAGTATGTCCGAATTCACAGTACTCAGTACCTACTCAGAGTAGGCAAAAAGTACCCAGATGACCTACTACTTCCAGCGATATTCTGACGTGTGGACACACTTTACTGTCCCATGAGGCCACAGGAGAGGATTTATGAATGGCAGTGAAGCGGCGTAACTGATGCTGGTAGGTCACATGATAATGACAACATGGTGAATGTAGTACGTCCAGATTACATTCATACTACATGCACTCATACTATATAGGACATACTTTTTTAGTGGTCGTGGAGTAATAATTACTTATTCAAAATAAGTACAAACTCAAGAGAGTATGCGATTTCGGACGAGGCCGTACACTCCAAAACTTCCCTATGCACTTCTCATCAGGGGAACCCTGCCGCCATTTTGAAGTGCGTTCACTTTCAACACACTTTTCACACCTTTCACACATGATTCAAACGATGGAGGGGAAAAAAAGCTGTAAGGTAAGTCAATTAAACAGTTTAGAAGAGTTAAGCGGAGAAGACAACATTATGGCTTCATGGCAGATCCAAGGGCTCAGGGTGATCCATTCAAATATTGCAAGGGTTCTGCCAGTAGTGGGCACTTGTGCAACGTAAGCAAAGACGTACATCTGAGTGAACGAGACGGAGGGAAGTTAGCGAGGGAAGGGCATAGAAAAGTGCTGAGAAGTTAAATGCAGCCTGACTCAAGATTCACAGTATTGATTCTTCATGCTAGCTGTTAGCCAGTTTCACTCTAGAACCTTTTTACCTTACAATTCTTACGACCATAAATAATGTTGTGAAAATGTAAAGTCGATGTCCCTACAATAACAGACTCACGTGCATCTAATAAATGATTCATTCAAGAATGTCATGCAAGTTTACTGGAGCCGCAAACTTCACATACCTTTGGAAATCTAGCATTTAGTTGATCCTTAGTGCTCATTGTCCAACTTGTAAACACATAGCGTTCTTCTACGAGGGGGTTTGGCGTCACAACGGCTTTGTTTCCAGGCGGACCGTTAAAGAACGACACACACACATCTCCTGGACATCCTGAAAAATTTAACCAATCAGATGACAGCTTGGAAAATCCTGAATTGTTTTCCAATTAAGTGTGCCATATGTTTTAGTCCGTGGGAGTGAGCTCTGAGGCTGAAACTAATATCCAGCTAACAGGAAACGTTCTCAGAACTTTAGCAAACGTTCTGGCAATATTCTCTCAAAGTTATCAACAAACATTCTTCCAGTAACGTTTATAGAACGTTCGCTCAAAAGTTATCTAGCCTGTAATCATGTTCTCAAAACATTAGCACAAAAACGTTACATATACTTTTTTATAAGTTTTTTTCTGAAACGCTTTAGTTGACATGTTAACATAAATTGTTTTAATTACTTCTTGTTTTAGAATGTTCAGACATTCAAATGTAACACTGCCAAAATGTTTTCAGAATTCTAAAATGGAATGGACTTTTGAACGTTCAGAAAACTTAACGGCAACATTACCAAAACATTCTTAGAACATATTTTTGTTAGCTGGGTACTTACATATGAACTTTCACTGTAATCTCTTACACACACACAGGGAGATTCCAAAGATAGCAACAGTTCCAGTTGAGCCGCTCTGAGAGAGTCACTGCGGTGCGCCCAAATTGAAAGGGTGGGACCGGGGCCGCCAAGCATGAAAAAGGATAGAAACGAGGTAGGGAGAGAAAGAAAGCATGAAAGAGAGAGAAGAACAGGGAGGGCGGCACCCTTAAAGGACCCCATCCCGCTCTCTTAAGGAAGATGAGAGAGTGCGAGTGAAGAAGGATAAAAAAGAAGGGAGAGAAACAAATTATTAACACCCCACCGACCACTTTAAAGAGGACAAAAGCAGGGAATGAGAGAGGTGAGGTGAAGACACAGAGGAGAGGAGGGACGCTAACGTTTCACCGTTACACCCACAGGGGTTTCCACCCGTTTCATTTAGCCACAGAGGAGAAACTGACCAGATCTGTGTATGTGCATGTTTATTAGCCACTATATATAATACTACAGGATGACTGCATTATTCCTCAAAAAAGAAAAAAAAAAGAACACAGAAATTATTATATGAAAGTAATTATATTTAAATATTAATAACAATTAATATAAACTGTTAGTGTCCAGGTATAGAGGGACACTTGGCATACTTTTAAATTTAGTTTAATTTAATTTAATTTAATTAAAACATTAGCATTTTTGTTAGCTAGGATGTCCTTCTGCAACCTGCATTACCAGCTAACATGTGATGATTAACATCTGGACAGCAACAGATCAGATCATATATAAAACTAATTAAAATAGTCAGAGTGCTAGTCTCAAAAACTAACTAAAAGTGTGTTTCATGTAGCATGACCACCAACATTCGTAATGCTCGTCGCATCAGAGCCTCTTTGATTCCTGAACCATCAGAACCTTAGAAGTTCAAAGGTTCTGCTCAAGCATTGTCCGAGTCTCATTCAGGACCATAAATAGTCATAAAGCGTGTGCGAGTGGTCCTGGCAGATGAAACCTCGGGGTTTGTTTATGCTCGGCCAGCCTTAATCCTGCAGCTCTCTGCTGTCACTCAAAGTCTGACAGTACCCAAGGGCTGCTGGGAGATCCCTTTACGCTCTTGCTCAGACACGCAAAACAAAGCAAACACACAACAAGCTCAGCTGTAAACACACTTTGGGCAGGGTTGTGGCGTGCTGGATATAGTTTCAAAGTCAGAACATTGACGCATGTGTGCACAGAAAACACACAAACAGATTGGAGAGGTCGAGGGAGTCATCTTTAGTGCATTTGGGGCGTTTTGGCTAAGATGTGACCCTGTCATAATTTATTCACCCTCATGTTGTTCCGACTCTTTCTTCTGTGAAACAGCTAGAAAATCTGTTACCTAGGATGACGGTTAAATATACAGTTTAGTGTTATTATACAAAAACATTCGACCACAGAATGCAGCGATTGACCACAGTGAGGAAAGGAAAGAGAGTATGTCATTTAAGGACACTGATGATATAGAGCTTAAATTGGTAGCTTTCAGATTGTTAATAGTCTTCTTTTCTATTTCCCCGGCTAGAACAGATAAACACACATCTACATATGCAAAATTGCAAATCATTAATGCTTGCATGGTGGGAGCAGTGAGCACAGGTTTTAGGCCAACTTAATTGAGTCCTTTCTTTCCTTTATCTGAATTATTCAAGCAGAGAGAGAGAGAGAGAGAGAGAGAGTAGAGCTGATACCACACATGCCATTTTAACGCTATTTTTAGACAGGGTCACGCCATGATCAAGGACTTTAGTCAGACAATAGAAAAAAAGACAGAAAAGGACTATAAAAGAAAAAAGAAAGAAAAAACTGACAGTCGCTTGGCAAGGAAAATACCAATGTTAAATGTACAATGTAATAATAGATTGTAGTTAACCACACAATCATGAATAGCCAGGGTAAAATAATAAAATAAACAGTTACTACCGTATCGGTACTCCGGCCAGCTCTCATTTAATATTCAAATCAGGATGACGGAGATGCACACCATTGGTTCTCGCGCGTCTCGTAAATAAGCACTTGTTTCCGATCTAGACTTGATCTCTATTTTTAAAATAAATACACAAAAAAACAAAACAAAAAAAAACTGACAGTTAATTTGATTTCAAATGAAAGTGGCTGTTAGAATGAAAATGTAAAAGCATTAGGAATTTACTGGTGGACCACAGCTGATATGCAAATTCTTGATGGGCTGTATAGAATGTCCTAGCCAATCAGAACATATTCCTTAGAATACTTGATGGGTATAAATATAAGTGAAGAGAAGTGAACTTATAAGTGTACTTCGTGTCGTGCTTTTGTACCAGGTCATCATGGAGTTAGAGCTTGTTAGAGCGCCTGACTCTCCCGGGTTCGAGGCCCACACAGAGCGGGGCGATTAGGACCCGAGTGGAAGGGTTACATACAGTGGGGGGAGAACAAATATTTGATACACTGCCGTTTTTGCAGGTTTTCCCACTTACAAAGCATGTAGAAGTCTGTCATTTTTATCATAGGTACTCTTCAACTGTGAGTGCCAGAATCTAAAACAAATATCCAGAAAATCACATTGTATGATTTTTAAGTAATTCATTTGCATTTTATTGCATGACATAAGTATTTGATACATCAGAAAAGCAGAACTTAATATTTGGTACAGAAACCTTTGTTTGCAATTACAGAGACCATACGTTTCCTGTAGTTCTTGACCAGGTTTGCACACACTGCAGCAGGGATTTTGGCCCACTCCTCCATACAGACCTTCTCCAGATCCTTCAGGTTTCGGGGCTGTCGCTGGGCAATACGGACTTTCAGCTCCCTCCAAAGATTTTCTATTGGGTTCAGGTCTGGAGACTGGCTAGGCCACTCCAGGACCTTGAGATGCTTCTTACGGAGCCACTCCTTAGTTGCCCTGGCTGTGTATTTTGGGTCGTTGTCATGCTGGAAGACCCAGCCACGACCCATCTTCAATGCTCTTACTGAGGGAAGGAGGTTGTTGGCCAAGATCTCGCGATACATGGCCCCATCCATCCTTCCCTCAATGCGGTGCAGTCGTCCTGTCCCCTTTGCAGAAAAGCATCCCCAAAGAATGATGTTTCCACCTCCATGCTTCACGGTTGGGATGGTGTTCCTTTTTCTTCCTCCAAACACGGTGAGTGGAGTTTAGACCAAAAAGCTCTATTTTTGTCTCATCAGACCACATGACCTTCTCCCATTCCTCCTCTGGATCATCCAGATGGTCATTGGCAAACTTCAGACGGGCCTGGACATGCGCTGGCTTGAGCAGGGGGACTTTGTGTGCGCTGCATGATTTTAATCCATGACGGCGTAGTGTGTTACTAATGGTTTTCTTTGAGACTGTGGTCCCAGCACTCTTCAGGTCATTGACCAGGTCCTGCCATGTAGTTCTGGGCTGATCCCTCACCTTCCTCATGATCATTGATGCCCCATGAGGTGAGATCTTGCATGGTGCCCCAGATCGAGGGAGATTGCCCGTCATCTTGAACTTCTTCCATTTTCTAATAATTGCGCCAACAGTTGTTGCTTTCTCACCAAGCTGCTTGCCTATTGTCCTGTAGCCCATCCCAGCCTTGTGCAGGTCTACAATTTTATCCCTGATGTCCTTACACAGCTCTCTGGTCTTGGCCATTGTGGAGAGATTGGAGTCTGTTTGATTGAGTGTGTGGACAGGTGTCTTTTATACAGGTAACAAGTTCAAACAGTTAATACAGGTAATGAGTGGAGAACAGGAGGGCTTCTTAAAGAAAAACTAACAGGTCTGTGAGAGCCGGAATTCTTACTGGTTGGTAGGTGATCAAATACTTTTGTCATGAAATAAAATGCAAATTAATTATTTAAAAATCATACAATGTGATTTTCTGGATTTTTGTTTTAGATTCCGTTTCTCACAGTTGAAGTGTACCTATGATACCACTACAGACCTCTACATGCTTTGTAAGTAGGAAAACCTGCAAAATCAGCAGTGTATCAAATACTTGTATTTGTATTTGTAAATACTCTCCCCACTGTACATATCTTAATATACAGTTGAAATTGAAATTATTCAACCCCCATTGCTAATCAGGTTTATTGGCAACATTTACAGACTTTCAGCTGTGTAATTGAAATAGCACAACACAACAAATGTTTCAAGTGGTTTCCCCAAATTCAACTGAAAATTCAACTTTAAATGACTTCTGCAGTCTCAAAATTATTCAACCCCTTCATGGCAAACATCTTTAGTAACACCCTTATGCTGTTATGACCTGCTGCAAATGAGATGTATAACCAGACACCAGCTTCTGGCAGCGTTTCTGGGGAATCTTAGCCCATTCCTAATGAGCAATGGCCTCCAGTTCAGTAATATTATTGGGTTTGCGTACTGCAACCACCTTCTTCAAATCTCTCCAGAGATTTTCTATTGGGTTCAATAAAATGACTGTGATGGCCACTGTAGAATCTTCCAGGACTTCTTCTGCAACCAAGCCTTGGTGGAATTTATGGTACGCTTGGGATCACTGTCCTGTTGGAAGGTCTAATGACGCCCAAGCTTCAGCTTCCTCACTGATGGCATGACATTTTCTCCTAGGATTCCCTGATACTTCAATGAATCCATCTTGCCTTCCACAGACTGCAGGTTTCCAGTGCCAGAGGATGCAAAGCAGCCCCAGAGCATCACAAGCACCAACATGCTTAACTGTAGGCAGATCGTTCTTTTCAGCATATGCTTAATTCTTCTTCCTCCAGACATACTGCTGATCCATAGGGCCGAAAAGTTCCAGTTTTGTTTCATCGCTCCACAGAACAGAATCCCCAAACTTCTGTGGCTTATTAATATGACTTTGAGCAAATTGAAGGCGACTTTTCTTGTGCTTTTGGGTCAGTAGTGGTGTACGTCTAGGAGGTTTAACACGGTTTAGTGCAAGCTGAAACCTCAGTGCCTGTTGCCACCAAGTCTTGCTGCAGGTCTTTTGCCTTCTCAGAAATCTGGTTGCAGCCATTGATAGCTGCCTTTTTCTGCCCCGTCCAGGTAGTGTAACAACCACTGTTTCTTTAACTCTGAACTTGCGAACTATGCTTCCAACGGTGTTTGTGAAGGGCGATGATATCTTCTCTAAACTTTTTGGACCATTCTTTTGACTTAGCCATATTTCCAACATGCAGTCAAACGTGACACTCAACAAACCTAGCCAATTCAGATATTTCATGTGTTCTAGCTCAAGCACACCTGGTGCAACTAATGAAGCCCTTGATTAGTTGCATCAGGTGTGCTTGAGCTAGAACACATGTTTTGCAGATTCGTGCTGTTGTGAGGGATCCTATTCAGGCGGGTTGAATCATTTTGAGACTGCAGAAGTCATTAAAAGTTGAATTTGCAGACATATAAATGCATAGGTCAGTCAGCAGTCGTGGCCTAAAGTTTAGAGAGTCTTGTAACCTGAAGGTTGCAGGTTCGATTCTCAGTACTGGCAGGAATGACTGAGGTGACCTTGAGCATGGCACCTCACCCCAATCGCTCCCTGGGCTCACGGTTTGCAGTGTGTGTTACCGACTCACTGCTCATAATGTGAGTGTGTGCACTAACTTGGATGCAGAGGACAAATTCCAAGTATGGATTGCCATACTTGGCCTTCATGTCACCTCACGTCAATTAAAAACATTAACTATAACAGCACATTGTGTTGAAGATAATGGTCTATTCATCCATTTAAAGGGACACTACAGGTTTGAGAGGTGGCGCTCCGACAAATCTCGCGAGAATCACGACTTGCGTTACGGCACGACGTCACATAAATCAACAACATATGAAGCAGCCTTTATGGAAGACACTAGCACGCATTTCAGACGTGAATCATGGCAGAGTCGACGAAGAAAATGAAGAAAGTGCGGTCGGAAGAGTCAAGGAAAAGAAAATGACGGCTCTGCGTAAGTGGTATTTACGACAGTAACGTTAAATACAAGTACTCCACAGCGACTCTAGGGGTCGCTGTTTGAGAAAAACGGAAACTGCATAGTGTGCCTTTAATTTAAAATCTTAAATGGATGAAAAGTTTGGGCAGATTGATATAATATTAATATTATATGGTTATTTTTAAATTCGAATAATATTTCACAATATTACTGTTTTTCTCTGCCTCTACGTGACTGTGCAGATGAATAAACCTTCACAATAGTTAATTCTTTAACAATGAACTCTGTTAGAGAGCTACATACTGTATGCTAATGTACTGTATGTTCAATAAAATGCCGTATTCACTAGTTGAGTAATAAAAACGTCATCTCTGTGTCGCTTTTACATCATTTCAAATCCCTCAGTTCTCACCATCTCCGAAAAGCCAAGCCAATGTTGAATCTGGTTTTATTCTTTTTGCCAGCAGACTCTCCTCTGTTCTGTGTTTTTTCTTAAAACTGCTGATTCCCCGGAGGTTTGAGATAGGGGGCTGTTTAAACGATACCATTTTCAACTAAAAACGTAAAACTTTTTATACGTTTTGGGGGCCTGAAAACGCAAACTTTTGAAAACGGGTTTCAAAGTGCAAGTTATTGAAAACGTCTCTGTGTAAACAACAAAAAGGGAAATCTCTTGCACATGCGTATTATGTTTTCAAACTATAATGTTTCATTTTACCCCTGGCATTGATTATGTATGTTCTTAGCAATACAAAAATTATAATAATAAACTAGTGTTTCATCGCCATCTAATGGCCTGGCAGCAGAATACAGCGTTTTTAGTCGTTTTCGCGGATACTTGTGCATGGGGACAATGGTGTCGTCTGTACGCGGGAAAACTCAGAGCTAAAACTTCTCCATTTTAAGCATATCGTTGTCGTGTGTAAACATACCTGCTCCATGTAGCCTACCTGCTCCATGTAGCCTACCTGCTCCATGTCAACCTTTCTCGTTCGTTCGTTATGAAAACTAACCTCACCCACACCATACACGTGTCAAAGTTTCTCTTATGCATATGACGAGACGTGCACTGGCAAGTGACTCATGTACGCAATTTCCCGCGAAAACAATCCCATCAGGTCAAAAAATATAAACACTTATCCTCCTGAGACCCAAAAAAAAAAAAAAAACTTTTTTGAATTTAGGATTTTTTTTTATGTCATCACATTGTTTAGAGCAAAAGTAACAAATGGTTAAAAAAAAAAAAAAAAAAAAAAAACTTTTTGGAAATTGATATTTTATTTATATGTTATGCCTTGTCCTCTGCAGTGGACGCCAGGACTCAGTTGTTTAAAAAATAAAATGACATGAAATTACATGTATAGGCAAAAACAATGGGATTTTTTTTATTCATTCACCAATTAAATTTGGGGTTTCAGGATTTTTTAAATCAAAATTTCTATAAAGATGATTCTCAACTATGTTATGAAAGATATAACGGAATGAATTGATACACCATCATACACCATTTTACTTTATGCAGAATGTGGGTAAAATGGCAATAAATGAATATTCCCATTCAATACAATGTATCTATACACTGTATCTAATTTGCATATTAAGAGTTAGGTTAGGTTGGGGCAACATGTAATGAAAGAAGAAGTGTAATAATGGGAGTAGGCTAATAACTGGCAACATTTTAATAATAATATCTAATATTTCACACACACACACACACACACACACACACACACACACACACACACACACACACACACACACACACACATATATATATATATATATATATATATATATATATATATATATATGATGTATAATTTCTTTCCCTATTCACTTGTTGTGTCTCCCAAAATGTCTGATAAACATAGTCCTGGTGTCCACTAATGCCCTGTTCTGTAACAGAAAGTCATGTTTAGATTTGAAACCTCATGAAGTTTTCCTGAGATGTTGGTTTATGAAATACAATTTAAAAAGTGGTCTGATTTAAATGAAAATTACAATATATTATCATATGTCCATAAGAGTGCTACATTTTATCAATAAATTAATGTCAGTCATTTTTAAAGACCAAGGAGAAGTTGTCCTGGTGAAACCTCAAAACATGTGGCATCTCTGAAAATCCCTGAATGTGCTCTTGTACATATAATAGGCTTGCCATAGTTATTCGGGGTAAAACAAAAACAAGTTTTAGAAGGAGTGATGATGTATTTACTCGTTATTTAAATTTAGTTAATTTTGAACAAAAAGTTACATATACAGTACATTTAAACTAATATCATGTTTCCATAAGTGTTACAGCACTCCACCAACGACAGCACTCTTTGTACTTGACTATCACACAGTTAAAGTCCATGTTTTTTTATTTCTGTTTGGTCATCTTCCTCAAAAAATGTTACATGACACCCTATGTCATCTTAAATGCATATTGTTTCCCTAGGAAGTTCATTGTATACATTTTAAGATTTGATAAACAATTTCGTTACTGTTGGGTTACCACTTGATTTGCAACGCAAAATCTGGGTCCTAAAGTAAAAACTGTTTTAGGTCACATAATTATGAAGTGTCTAAATACCAGGATAAATGTACGGGAGATGGTGTTATGTGTTGAGAACAGGTGTTTGGATTACTTCGGTCCAGTTTTAACTACAACAGCATTCCTCAAACATGCTCAGAGATTAGTTGAGCTTGTTTGATGCAGATTTACCAAATCCCATGATGTTTGCGCCTCAGTAAGATGCCATGCAGCTTCGGCACAGCAGGATTCCACTGACCAAACAAGCAAACATTGCCATCCCGTTTATCTAGCCCTATTTACCCAGCTGCATCGCAGAGAGTCTTGAGCTAGCTGATAATTAAAATCGTGATTTGTTGTTTTTCTGTTGGATAAATAAATCTGCACACCGTTGCAAACCACTGATTGCCGGTCAGAATACCAATACGTGTTCATCAATATGTTGATATGACTTAATTATTGTTTATACGACTTGTGAGCTTTTCTCTTCGATTGAATCTAAGCCACCCTTTTATTCCAGCCAGGACTAAACAAATCAAATTACGAGCAGTTCACTCAACTAAGTGTTTAGTTATTAAACTGTGAAGATATTCTCAATTTATACACTTTTAGCTTTATAAAACAGAAACATTTCCACTTTGAAACTGCTGTAAAAGCTACTACAACAACCTACAGTTAACAGGCTAATAATTAATCATATTACTTTGGTGGAGGAATTGGTGTTTTTATCATAATGCTGACACCACCATTTTGAAAAGCAACAAACTATTTGAAGCCATATGATACAGTGATTTCAACATGATAAAAAGACGTTGTACACATGGCCTTGAGTGGCTTATTGCGTAATAAAAAATAAAAAAATAAAAAAGACTGGATGAACCACTTCTGAAGCTATGCACATATATTTATGACGGATAGACAGAACATCATTTGAATTATATATCTATATATCTACAATGTAAACCAAGAGTTATGTTTATGAACTTTAGTATTTGGAGGAATTAATATTTTGATTTACCATGGTAATGGTAAAGTCTCTCATGGATTATAGCTTTTAAAATGTAAATAATTATAACCTTTATTGTGGACCTTAGTCATCCTTGTATGTGACAGATTTTAAAGCATAAGATTCTTTACTGAACAACTTTCTTTTTTGTCTGTTTTGAAATATTAATTATTGAGAGAATCTTTAGCAAAGAAATTATACAAAGAAAATAAAACCGCCATTTCTGTTACCTGAATACCTGATACTTTATCCACAAAGCCAATGAGGCTTAAGGAAATAAGGAAATGAAAAACAATTTGTCTCAGTTTTAAGCTTATATTTATTAAATGAACATGAATGCAAATACGTTTTTAACATCTCACATGAGGCTGCAAGTCACCTTTTCCTCTGGAAAGAAAATCATATATAAAAATTATTATTGCCTTCATTGTTTCAAACACCACGTGTCTCATTCATTCAGTGCGTCATGCCGGGAGTGCCCTCGCTTCTTACTCTGTCCGTTGAGGGTGACGAAGAACCCGTCTCGATTTTAAAATGCACAAGAAGCTTTGGTAACCCGTGTTCCTGCGGCTGGAAAAAGTTGGCACAAAAGTCTCAACTTCTTCCCAGTGGTGTCCGATGTTGAGGAAGGGACGAAAACAAACGAGTAAACGTCAGGAAGCCACACCAGAAGCCCTTACAAAACCTGAAAACGCCAGGCGGCCTGGTCTTTGTAGTCTAAGCAGTCGGCCGCCGCGGAACTGAAGTTCAGTTTCCATGATGATGCCACGGCAGCCTGCTCTTTGTAATCTTTGTAATCCAGACAGTCTGAGGAGCTGAAAGGCAGCCCAGTGCCGCCGTACCCCTGGTGAGGGTGGCTCTGCCCGATGTGGTGATGCGGGGCGGTGCTCAGCTGTGTGTGATGGGTGTGCGGGTGATGGTGGGCGTGACCTGGCATGGGCGCCAAGTAGGATCCGCAGTCCATGCCTCCGAAATAAGAGGCGGCGTTCGAGGTCGGGTAGCCCTGGGCGTAGCTGGGAGCCTGGTTGTAGGGCATGGGATATGACGGCACTCCTGTGGAGCCCCCGGCGCCCGAGATGGCCCTCTGCATGCAGGACGCACTGGCCGGGGGGGAGATGTCGGGTAGCGAGGGGGGAGCAGGGAGCGGCGAGACCGGAGCGGGACTCCAGATGGACGAGACAGGTGTTGTTCCTGAGGACGAGCTGTTGATCAGAAGACCGGAGGGGTTGGAGCCTGAGGACGAAGACGAGGACGATGAGGAGACGGCGGGAGGAGTGAAGTGACCGCTGCTCTCTGACCCCGGGCTCTCACGGGACGGAGAGGGTTTCTTTTTCGCCGGACGGATCTTTGAATTGCCGCTGCTCTGCTGCTGCTGCCGACACTTTGCCCTTCTGTTCTTAAACCAAACCTGTCAACAAATACGTCACGGGATAATGATTGATATGCTTATGGATGGATTGGAAATTTGCAAATATTGTCAATGACCCAAAATGATACGAAAATAACTGCACTGACACTTTCCGATTAGATAAAAAATTTTACTTTGAACTAACTTTGCAACATCGACACTTATTGAGTTGAACTGAATCAACATTGAACTGACTTGAGTTGAATAACGACACTATTGTCTTCTGCAAGCTGCTTTATAGCTGAATTGAACGTGTTTCATAATTGAAGAACTTTGCCAACTTGACACTATAATTGAACTTAATTGGAACAACATTGAACTAAACTGAGCTGAATAAAGATACTTTCAGATGAGAACAAAATTTGAACATCAACACTGTTATTGAACTTAACTGAAACAATATTGTACTGAATTGAGTTGAATAACAACACTATATTATAGCAGAATTAAACTCGTTTTATAATTGATGAACTGCAACATTGACACTATAATTGCACTTAATTGGAACAACATTTAAACATAGCTGAATATTGACACTTTCGGATGATTACAAAATTTGAACCGAGCTGAGCTGTATAATCACACTAACTTTGTAACATCAACACTGGTATTGAACTTAACTGAATCAATATTGAACTGAATTGAGTTGAATAACGACACTATTTTATAGCAGAATAAACTTGTTTTATAACTGATGAACTGCAACATTGACACTGTTATTAAACTTAATTGAATCAATATTGAACTAAAGTAGGTTGAATAACGACACTATTGCCTTCTGTAGAGTTGTTTTATAGCTGGATTGAATTTTATATAATTTTTTTCATAATGATGAACTGAACTGAACTGAAACAACATTAAACTAAACCGAGCTGAATAATGACGCTATTAGATGAGAACATTTTTTGAACTGAATCGACCCGAATAATGACACTAACTTTGCAACATCAACACAGTTAATGAACTGAATTGAACTTTTTTTATAAGATGAACTTTGCAGCATTGACACTGTTACTGAACTGAAACAATATTGAACTAAACTGAGCTGAAAAATTACAATTGGATGAGAACAAAAATTTAACTGAATTGAGCTAATGACACTCACTTTGAAACACTGACAATATTATTGAACTGAATTGAACTAATTTCACAATCGATGAAGACTGCTTCACTGACACTGAACTGAAACAACATTAAAATAAGCTGAGTCTTCCGTAGAGCTGCTTTAACTTGTTTTATAATTGATGAACTTTGCAACATTGATGCAGTTATTGAATTGAATCAACATAACACTACTTTTCCTGTTTATTAGCTACCTTGAAACAATCTGTATTGTATGAAGCGCTATATAAATAAATGTGACTTGACTTGAAATCTATCAGCATTAGGAAATTAGGACAACGACACCCACCTGCACTCTTGACTCGGGTAAATTGATTTTCAGGGCCACCTCCTCGCGCATGAAAATGTCTGGGTAGCGCGTCTTAGCGAACAGGTTCTCCAGTATGTCCAGCTGAGTGCGAGTGAACGTGGTTCTCTCTCTTCTCTGTTTACGAGGATTTGCTGCAATAAGGAAGACATCCAAAGTTACTGAATCAAGTCTAAAGAGTTACATACAGATGTACTTTAAAGGTTATTTGCCCAAAGTGTTATTGAATCATTGCCATGCACTGTACTGAGAAGTTATTATATGTTGCTTATTTGAATAAAGATTCTACTCTTTAAAAGTTGATCTTTCTGGGATGCTTACTCGGATATCCCACAGAGGGATGAAGGAGGTCCATGGTTGCCCCGCTGAGCCCCAGCCCGTTCATGGCATACGGGTTCTGTTTGAGGTATGACATCATTGTTGAGCTCCAGAGAGACAGCTGCAGCAAGAAACAATTATTACAAAATGATTAAAACAATAAAAAAAATGTAATTGTTGTTTATAACAAGAGGACTGACAAAGTGAAGCAAATTGCCTGTCATTTTTTTTTCATACATGCATCCTATCATCACACAGTACAGCATAAATAAACAGCATTTGGATATACAGCCCCATTGTAAAAACATGTAAAACGCATCAAACGCATGTCACGAAAGTGATCATCAGTCTGAATATAACTAATGTCTTGCCTTTAATGATCTCTTTTTTCACACTCGATTAATCAAGGGCTTCACACACACTAATTGGCCATTTGCATGTCATGCCCTGTTAAGCGTTCCTGATGGACACAACGCCGCGAAGCGTTTGATCTTTCCTTTTGTTGGCGGTACAATTATGAATTTACTTAATGGTCGTTTTAATCTAACAGCTGGTAACAGATAAATTTGATTTATATATAAAAAAAGAAATTATTTGCATTAATAATTTAATCATTTAGCTCCAGTCTATGGAATGACTGAACTCACTATGTTGTTCTTTTTATCTATCTATCTAGATATATACACACACGGTAAAAATAAAAGTTGCTGCTTTACATTTTTAAGTACAATCAACTTGGGTTTTTAAGTAATTTCAACTTAAATTTTAAACTGACTTAAAGAAAAATGAGTTGAATCTTGTATAACTTATAAAAAAGAAAATTGCTTAACTTATTTTTATTTTTAACAAATGTTACTTCTTACAAACGAATATACTGAATTGGTTTTCTAACATCTTCTGCATTCCCGAGAAACAGCAGCACTGAAGCGCTTGTTGCGGCTTTGGAGGAGTTTTCCGCTCGGGATAAACTCGAGACTTATGCGCATTTGGAATTATTTGGGAGGACCAAAATGTGTTTCGCTGCAATTGTTATAAGGCAATCGTACAAATGTATTAAGACAAAAGTTCTGTAAATGACATGTTGCGCTTTTTCTGGGTCGCTCATGCCTATGAATGGCCCCATTAATCCCACGCTGAGGACAGATAACATGGGCCTAAAGATTTCACAATCGAGCTTTAACTATATGTAAATGGCCACCGAGTGTGCAAATTATTCTCCATAGCCATTTAGATTAGACCCAGAGGGGACTCCATTTGCAGAAGAAACCTTATCAACTAAATAAACGACACATATTCTCATATTCTCCGTGCACACTGAATAGCCTACTCAAAGTTTGTTCATTAAGACTGCAGTTGCTCTAATATGTTCTGAAATAAACAGTAGCTAGGAAAATATATTTATATATCAATAGGCAAAATTATTTATTTGTATTAGGCCAAATTATTTTTCTTAAAACATCATTCAAATGTAGGCCTACTTACAATTGCTAAAACGCAATTTAATGAACCCACTAAAATTGAAAAATTAAGATTAATTGCTGACTATTATTATTATTATATTATTTATTGCACTTCTAAGTCACCTTTAAAAACGAATAAAATCTGGTGGGAATGACTGAAACTTTTGTGACAAAATTATGTTGTTAAAAGTAATAACAGGCAACAATAACAATACAATCATCTACCTTTGCATTTAGATACTTAAAATATATTTAAAATATTTCTACTGTACCTTTTATTCTTGGTCTTCTGTGCTCTTTTCTTTGAGATCCACTGAAAATCCACAAAACCAAGAAACACTGTTTTTTTTGTTGTTGTTTTTTTAAGAGAAATCTGAACTCCAGCTGGTTGGAATTGTAAGAAAACGAATTAGCCGCAAACTTCAAAAGTTCCCAATATATTCACAAAGTCCGTTTGCACTGAGTCAGATGTGGCTCGTTGTATCCACGCGTAATATGAAGGTGATAGCCAATGCTGACGAATTGAGATTGATCACCTTTTTGATGGCCTGTCCGTCTATGAGCAAAAGACACCTGCGGACCCGCCCACCACAGCCAATCAGAAGTCTAGCTTGTCCTTACAGACGACTGCTCTAGCCAATCAGAACGAAGAAGTGCTCATTAACTCCTCCTTTCGATGTGACGACATATTAACCTGCCGTGTGAATGAGCGAGTCCCGAGTGAGTAAACTATTTGAATTATACACTTTTAATTCGAGCCTTAAGTGAGCGTAACACTGCGGGAAAGGAAATACGAATGATAAGACAGCAATTCGTAAATCGATTAACCGTTTGGTTGAGGAAAAAGCGTAGTGTTTAGTGACGAAATCTTTTCTGAGCACCAATTAAGCTCATCAACATGCATAAAACAATTTCATCCTCACATTTGCATTAAATAAAAGTTAGCTTGTATAAACCTAAACGAATTATTACAAGCATGTTTCAATTGCTCATCATTTTAAATGAGATGGTGACAAACAGTTTTAGACATGCGCCTTCCTTCCTTGCGGCCCAAATAGCCTGGGCCTATTTATTTAAATCCGGATTTATTTATTACATTTAAAATGTATAAAATGTATTTATATATTTAGCCTAATAGACTACAATTCATGCAAAATTAGTGAATTTAGTTTCAGAATAGCCTAATTTCCTTTTTTTTTTTTTTTTTTGAGGCTTTGACTAGGCGAAGTTAGGCTAACCGTGCGAAGAAAAACCGACATTAAAATGCTGACATTATTACAAACCTTGATATAAGTAGGCCTAGTTTTATATGATCATGTGGGCCTGTTATTAAGAAACATAAGCAGTGAAACTATTCTTAAAAAAAACAAACATCTAGGCCTATTTGAAAAATTATTTGTCTACCAAATCAAAGTCAGTGTGGCGTAACCAACGTGTAGCCTAGATTTTTGTTGAAAAAACAGCATAAAACATAAAAAAAAATAAAAAAAATAAAACAGACGTTTTAGTCGGAAGCCTAACAAACTTCTTGATGTCGACTCAATGTAACAGCGAAATAAATAAATAAATAAATAAGAATAGGCTACAAGTAAAACACTCATGTTTTTAAGAAAAGTATGCTAGTAGGCCTACACTTTTATGACATTTTGTGTTCAATTAAAACATAAATATAAACAAAGATTTTAATTAGACTAATAATCAGTTCTTCATGTAAAGTTACGAATATGTGAATAAGATAAATGGATCATTAAAAATGATCAAAAGGGCATTACATATTTACAGTTATATTATCAGATACAAATGATTGCTCAGATCTGGCATTAGGCTACTGTCGCACCCACAACTATGAGACGCATTACAGCAAAACTTCCTAAACAATTTTGCGTGCATCAAAAGCTGTAAAAGAGGATCGATCCCGTAAAATCAAGATATCTGCTTCTGCTGGCACTAACCTATTGTCCAGGGGTATTTGTGTAATCCCAAAATGCAGTAGAGTTTCCTGAGCAGTATAAACCCGTAAAGCCGTGGGATCAGCCGGCCTGAAGCGAGTGTGTGTGTGTGTGTGTGTGTGTGTGTGATTGGTCTCTTTGCCAGGCGGATTGTCGTGTCTCTTGTAAATTGTCGGCGCTTATTAAAACGATGGTGCATAAAATCCCCTGTAAATCCCAGAGTTGTCAGAAAGCGCGAGCGCAGGACGCGTTGATCTGTCACTCACCGGGACTTCGGGGAAAAGAGGAAGAAGAAGCGGGAAAGTTTTAGGTTACACCTGGATTGCGGAGTTCATGGAGGAGGATCAACAGGTATAGCCTATAGACTTCACATGACCAGCTTTAAATCATAAAAGTAGCCTATGATATGAGATTTCCAAAAGTTCAAGACTTATTTTCTCGGTTTAATCCACTAATATGTTATAGCCTAAAGGCATATTTACCTTTTATTTGAGATAAATCAGTAACGAAATGTTGTTCTTGTAAGAAGTTGAAGTTCTGTCGAAAATATAAACAAAAAAAACAACTTTTCCTGTGTCGTTTTTGTTCTAAATTGTCAAACATAAAAGTTTTTTGTTTTGTTTGTTAAACTTTTACTTTGAATTGCCATACTTTTACGATTTTAGATGTACTAAGATAAACCTTAAGATTTCAACATCATTTCTAACAACACAATTTTAGATTTTAAATATTGATATTTATTCATTTAGGCCCTATTTGTTTGTTTTCGTTTTTGCATGAGAAACAAAACATTCACTGTAAAAAAAAAAAAGTTGCTACTTTAAAATACAATCAACTTGTATGTTTAAGTCATTTCAACTTAAAATACATTCAACTGACTTGTTGAAAAAAAAGTGGAAAAAAGGCATTGAATCTTTTTAAAAAAGTAAAACAATTTTTTTGTTTTTTTTTAATGAGCTTAAACAATGTAAAATATGTTGTTCTAACATATTGATCATATCATTTTTTACAGTGTTCTTCATTGTTCAAAATTTCATGAAACTTCAGTTCAAACATGCCTCAGATATTGGTTTGCAATGTTATAAAATACTGATCCAAAACTAAATCCAATAGCTTGGAGAGATAAGCCTAAACTTAAAAAATGCTTTGATTGATATAAGATATGGGCCTAGTTATCCAAACAGCTGCATTTAGATATCAGTTCAATGGTGTCATAATGCTTGGCCACACCATATAGCCTAGTTGGTTAAAAACAGTCAAAAGTTACTTTAAGAGAAATGTGCACATATAAGAGCACACAAGCACAAAGAGACTTAAGAAATGTGCTGCAGATAAATGACAGCAGTGATTGTAGAGCTCACTAACTGATCCAAGCTTTTGTTCAGGGGAAAATTCAACTCATAGCTGGCAGAAAACACAAGCTCTCGCCTGCAGCCTTCAGCTGATCTCAGTTCAGAGTTTGCATTTTAAACCCAGATCAGAACTATAATCGGAGTCCCTCAACACTTAACCTCAATACATTATTCAGAGGACTAATTTTAGGTTGTCTGAGTTGTGTAACATTACAAACATTACACACACGGTTCTTTATCGGCATCTCTGGGAAGCTTTAACATCCACGGAATCTTTCCATTCCACAAAAGGTTCTATATAGTGTAAAAAGTTCTTCAGATTATTAAAAAAATGTTCTTCACACTAAAGAGAAAAAAGGTTCTTTTAACATCTGTTCACTTAAAGGTTTGAAGATCCGAAAGGGTTTCTTTTGGAACCTTTATTTTTAAGAGTGTTTTTGAGTTTTTTGAGACTTTTCCAGCTGTTCAAGATAAAACTAAAAAAAAGTTACAGTGATTTAAAAAATAATTTTTAATAAGATACGTATTTAATAAGATACGTATTTTTAATACGTAATTAACCTGATGAAAGAAAGCTGTTTCATGTGATGAATTTCTAAGCAAAAATATTTCATTACATTGGTGACATGACGTCCAGTGTTATTTTAGTATCACTTATATATATATATATAAATGTTTTTATATTAAATATATATTTATAGTTAGTATATTAGTTTTTATAAAATATTATATATTTTACAGGTACACACACACATATATATATATATTATTTTTTTTAACTAATAAAAAAAAATATATATAATCATTATTGTATTGTGATTTTTATTAGTTTTTAAAAAATATATCTATATAATTTTTATTTATTAGTTTTATTCATTTTAGCCTGCTACAGGTTAAACTAAATGAAAATGAGAAATGCTGCCTTGGCTATTAGCTGAAATGAAATAAGTTTACTTTTATTACATTATTTCAGTTAACGTTTCTTTTAATGGTTTTAGTTTTAATGGTAATATCCCTGGTGACGTCACTTAATGATGGAGGGTAAAAGCCAAACACTCACTGTGAGTGTGGACATGAAGATAATGGAGAGGAGGGAAGAGCAGGGGAGTGTGGAGCTGTCAATCACAGCACAGGGGTCCCGCCCCCCTCATTAGGAGGGTAAACAGGAGGGAGGAGTGATGAGAGATAGAAGGAGAGAAACAAGACTCAGGTGGAGAAACCAGATACACGGCTTAAACACACACACACACACACACACACACACACGCGCGCGCGCGCGCGCGCACACACGCACGCACACACACACACACACACACACACACACATACACACACACACAAAATCATTCTTACACATTCAGGTCTTTAGACACCCGGATCTTACACGGATGGATCTCTCCCTGTCATGATAATATAAAACTCTCCTGATATTAGAGTAGCAATTGCAGAAGAATAAAATAAAGCGCATTTTACCTTTTGGAGCTGGGAAGGGTTCAGTTTGAGCAGATGTTTTATACCATCATCATCACGTCTTCTTCAGAACTCATTTCCCAGTACATTCAGCATCTGGCTCATATTCGCAATCTCAGACATATTCTCAAAACTATAATTTTCAACGTCTTCAAAATCAGTATTTTGATCGCTGACAGCTTCTTCAGCAGATCCATCATCAAGTGACAGTGACAGTAATATATTTGATTGCTTTCTGTACTTGCTGTGCAGTAAATCGCTGAGCTATTTCAAGTTTTGCTGATGATTCTTCCAATCCGATTGTTAAGTCTGACGTCACGCGTGACGTTTTGGGTCCAAGCGCTCCTCTCGTCCAGAAATAACAACGGTGGAACCTGTAAATTTATTTACGATCACGTCCTTCTTAGTGAGGCACCCTTGGCGGTCAAAAAGGGTTTAAATTCCTTTAACACCAACAGAGTGGTTAGTGTAGCTCATCACTCAGGTGGCATAATTAAGGGTAGAGTCCAGGCATCAATGAAAAAGAAGATTTACGAGGTTGAAGTGAGTTAGCTCGGGACACGGGACACAGCACTGCGGCATTGTAAAAACACTCAATAATAACCAAAACACCAGCGAAAGCGGTAGGTAGGTAGAGAGGACCTGGACTTTGGACCCGGAAAGAATATTGGTTACGTCACGACTTAACAACCGAATTCTTTTGTTTTCTGCCTGCTGTAACTATGAGTGAAACGTCACTACATCATTGCGTATCAGACATTGCCACCTTGTGGAATAAAGGTAAATTGCACTTATTCGGTGATCAAAGATTAAATTATTGTTGTGCAGAAAAGATATACTTACACCGTTACACACCTCGGGTCGTTAGCGACCCTATATAATTGATACAAAAAAGCAAATGGGAAGTTGAACACAGGTTCTTTATAATTGTATTATTTATTTTCATGTAATATTGTTTATAATTAATTGATTGAGGAATACTAAAGGCCTATTTATACTTCTGCGTCGAACTTACGCCGTAGCTACGTCGTAGGCTGTGTTTAGCGCGCGTACCCTTCGGCGTACCCTGACGCGCACCTCTCCAAAAATGTAACAACGCGTCAATTCTACGCGGACGCAAGCGCTGTGATTGGTCTGCTAGAACCCCTCCCTCTGGTTTCACATGGTCCCTCTGCATGAGTAATTGCGCGTCAACGCGGACAATGACGCAGAAGTATAAATTAAAACCAACGCGTTGCCTACAGCGTAGAGGCTCCGGCGTAGGTACGACGCAGAAGTATAAATAGGCCTTAAGAAGGTTGATATCTAACTTTAAAAAATGAATGAGGAGGAGGGTAGTGAATGACATCCCGGGTCACTAAAGACCCGAGTTATGCGTTTAAGGGTTAAAAGCATCTTAGCTGCTATATAACCTCCAAAAATGAAAATCTTGAAATTATTTGCATGTGACAGACTGATATTGCTATTCAATGAATAATGACTCAAATTTCAGTCTGTCTCTCAAACAAACTGTGTGACTTCATTGAGCAACACTTTTTAAGGTGACATAGTTACACGTTACTACATTTAATACTATATAACAGCAGTAAATTATGCATAGTTATTAATATTACTCAGTCCTTATTTGAGTATGTAACTACATCACTTTAAAATAAAGTGTAACCCTTCATTGCTCTTCAAAATTTCTCTTTTTGTGTTCCGTTGTAAAATAAACAGCCTATGGGTTTGGATCAACATCAGTGTGAGTAAATGACAGAATTTAAATTTTTGCCTGAACTATTCCTTTTCAAGCCAAGTTCATTTCTGTCACTCCAACCGTCCTCCTATATCCCATCTCAGCATTTCAACTACATCTCAACACTTGCTAACAAACACAAGTGGTTCATCTCAACAGGAAGTGCACAAGATTTAGATGCCAACAGATGGAAGAGTGTTTCGTTTCCTTCAGGTCTGTCTTTCTAGGCTTGCGAAGACTTACGTTATAACTTGCATGGCTGCCATAATCCTTCTCTCTGTCTAACAATGCGGTTCACTGGTTACCATGTGAAGCTCACACAGCCCCTCAAGAATGTGCAGGTTCAGATCCTCATGACCCGCCCCACCGAAACGAGAGAGAAAACAAAAAAGAGAGGGATTAAGATCTGCCTGCAGGACCCAACGGAGAGGAGAGGGGAAACTCAAAAGTGGGTCTATTGATAGACAGTCTCAAAACTAGTTTCCAGTGAGAGGAAAATGCCATCTTGGCTGTCGTGATATTGATCCAGTCGTGTAAATTGCAGAAAGCAATTAGATTTGTGCTTCCAAAGCAGAAAAAAATAAAGAAAAGTGTTAAAGTTTTAACTGCTTTCAGGTTGTCATGACACTGAACAGGCATCTTGTTTTCTATTGGCTAAGTATGAGAATTAATGCAACGTGACACTTGCATCTTTGCGGTGTAAAGGCAGCTTTAAATATAGTATTTTAAACATATATATATATATATCAGTCAATTAATCAGAGTTAATTGCATTTAACATAAACGTTAAATATAAATATATGTATATATATATATATATACACTTATTTTTGTCTTACTAAGTTATTGTATCACATAAAATTAAACTAAATTGAGCAAAATTGCTTTGGCAAGTAATTAGTTAAGTTATTCATTAGTCCATTTATTAATTATTCTATTAATTAATTAGTTAAGCTATTAATTAGTCAAGTTATTAACTTAAATAAGTTCACATTTTAGTTTAATTCACATCTAAGCAAAAAAGAAGACCAATCAGAATCTAACATGACGTGATGACCTCATATTTATCAGTTACATTTTACAAGCTGAACATTCTATCAAAGTCCAGAGTGGGCTAGATCTAAAAATTCTACAGTTTATATGAAAAAATAGTAGCTAAGCACATTTGAATGAATTGTTCCATAAAAGTTTCGGTTACACTTTATTTTAATGTGTAATTGTTACAGTGTAATTATATATTTAAGTACTGAGTAATTATAATTAACTACATGTACTTACTATAGGGATAGAGTAGGATTAGGATTTGGTTGAGGGTTAATTGCATGTAATTATGCATAATTTACTGTAACATATGTAACAAGGACACTGTAAAATAAAGTGTTACCAAAGTTTCATACAAGTTGTAGAATGTAATTGTGGAACATCAATGCATCCTTGCCTATGAAAAATACTTCTGAATGTGTAATTTCTATAAATATCTATGGTGCCAATAACGTGGAAATTGCAGACATAAGGAAAACTCTTAAAAATCATAATTTGTTTAAAAAAAAATAGAAACACTGTAATAAGTGAAAATTAGGAATTTAATTTAAGAGGCCATTTCTACCTCCATGATCCTTAAAAATGACTTTGGTGGATGTATCTTACTGTAGTCAGATTGATTCAGTCATATTTAATAACAGTTCACATTTGCAGCTGTCCAACAGGTCACTTTGTAACCGTGTTCATAAACGTGAGCAAACAGCAGTCACTTCCTCCTCGTATCAAAGCACCTACTTAATCTCTATTTCATAATCTCATTACTTGATATCACACCAACAGATTATGAGAGCCAATCTCCTAATTACCATGTTAAAAAAACACAGCATTAAAGTGAATTGAAAAAGCTAAGCCGTCCGGTCATCAAACTAATTGCAATCTATTGATTATGGATCTGAATCTTTATCTTGAGCTCAGTGGATTCACCAAGGCAACCGGTGCGGCGCTGGCAGGTTGCCATACAAACGTCAGAATCGATCAGATGGAAATGGACTATTTAAAAAGGCTGAGCGACATATGGACGAACCCACTGGAATAATGCTTTTATACAGGCCATTCCTGCCCCGCTACTGCTGTTCATAATCAGTGGCCAGTGTGTTTTGCCTGGGTTAAGCCGGTTATTGTCACTGAAACATATGACAAATACAGATAACAAAGACTCTCGTTTATGTAATCAGTGTTTTGTTCTCAGCATTTTTTAAAATCCTTTAGTGTCCCAAGGCAATTATCCGTCAGGAACCACTGATAAACCAACTGCAAAGTGCAAAACCAGGTGACATATCTCTATTCAGACAAATGCATCATTAAAAAACATCAGCTGATAACCATGATGTTGTTTTTCTTTTTTCTCAAACTTTTTTTTTTTTTTGGGAGGGGGGTGGCTTGTTTTACATCATTGTGTACAAAATAGAGCAATTTTGCAAAAAAATCACAAACAAATAATATATATATATATATAAGAAAAGAAATTAAAAAAATACATAAAAGCTAAATAAAATTATTTTAATTGTATATATATATATATATATACAGTATATATACATAGAAAAGAAAAGAAATAAAAAAATACATATATATATATAAATTATACAAACTACTTGCCCTCTCTCTCTCTCTCTCTCTCTCTCTCTCTATATATATATATATATACACACACACACACACACACACACACACATATACACACATACATATATACACACACATATTATATATTAAACTTTTATGTTAGATGAGATTAATCGATTTGACAGCACTAAATATATATATATATTAAAGTCACTATAGAATAAACTCAAAATTATTTAACCTCTGTGAAGCATCAACATGTCAGAATTTTGCTCTTTCAGGCTTTCAAAATGTACGTGTACGCTAATAAAAATATAAATACTAGTATTCTATATTAGTTGGCTCAATATTAGCAGTTATCAATATTTAGTTAATGTGTGTAATAGGAATTTGACTTATTGTGTAAAATGTGTGACTTGTGTTATATTTGACTTCCTTATAACACTTTCATAACACATTAATGCGTGTTCTTGCACTTTTCCACATGTAAAAGTACTTCACACTCACCTACATGCAGTCAGATAATAGGACAGTCCTGCCATGTCATAAATGAATATTCATAGAGAAAATTATTTGACTAGGTGCATATTTTCCTGGCAGGCATCAACTGTTAAACCTGTATTAACGGGAACAACAATCGCAAACATGCAGAACCTTTTCGGTTCATTTTTGCAACATGTCTCGATGGCTTTCCTCCTTTTGTGAAGGGCAGATATTACATGCATACGACTTTCACTTAATCTGCAAAGCTCTCGAAAGCTCCTTAAAAAAGCTCCCTCTAAAACTTCAGTGCTTCACAGTCTTTTGTGCATCTATTTTATTGCGCTTCACCCTGTTTGCTTTAGATAACAAATCTGCTGCTCACCCTCAGGGTAAAGGGAGCATTACAAATTAATCCCAGCTTTAATAAGTCCAGACTAAGCCCGAGTTTTCCCTCCGTAAAAAAAAGAGGGAGAGAGAGGGTGGGTCAGTGGGGAAGATGAAAAGGAAGAAGGGAAAGAAATATATTAAAGCCTGTGATCACAGCCGGCTTGTCTTGTTTGTCATCCCCTCTTTTTTATTTAATCCTTCGCTCTGTAATCCAATTTGTCTATCGGAGTTTCGTCAGGGCCTCAACCTGCCCCATCCACATCTAAAAAGCTTGCGTCTGCCCTCTAAAACGATATTTCCTCTTCCTGCTTCCCGGTTTGATCCCAGTGCACACAATTTTATTTACACCGTTTTTTTCTGTTTATTTGTATTTGTATGTACACAGCCATAAAAACAAATCGCAAATGAAGAATCTTTTTGTTTTGTTGATCTTCGAACTAAAATTCAAAGCTATACAAAAATGGTATTTCATGAGGGTTCATGTCCCAGGAATGGGAAGTAGTGCGAGTCAGCATAACGCTGGTCGTTGAGGGAGGATTATAGATCTTGATTTAATTAGAGGATGAGTGCTCAAGCACACTCACTTAAGAGCTACGCTTGATGACAAATGAGCAGAGAGGAGGAACTCTTCATTATGACATTCTGGTCAGAAACCATGAGATACATTGTAATTATTTCAATATTGACAGTCAGTTTTATATATATATATATAAAACTGTCTGTCTATATTATATACGTACTGTATATCTGACAGTCAATAGTAATAATATTAATAATAATAATATAGGAAGAATGAATGGATGGAACGAAGGATCGATAAATGATGGATGGATGGATCAAAAGAATGATAGAAACGTGGATGGATGGAACGAACAACCCATAGACAGAACGATGGATGGATGGAACGAACGAACGAACCATAGACAAAATGATGGATGGATGGAACGAACGAACCATAGACGGAACGATGGATGGATGGAATGAACGAACGAACCATAGACGGAACGATGGATGGATGGATGGATGAAATGAACGAACCATAGACGGAACGATGGATGGATGGAATGAACGAACCATAGACTGAACGATGGATGGATGGATGGAACGAACGAACCATAGACAGAACGATGGATGGATGGATGGAACGAACGAACCATAGACAGAACGATGGATGGATGGATGGAACGAACGAACCATAGACGGAACGATGGATGGATGGAATGAATGAACGAACCATAGACGGAACGATGGATGGATGGATGGAACGAACGAACCATAGACAGAACGATGGATGGATGGAACGAACGAACCATAGACAGAACGATGGATGGATGGAATGAACGAACAAACCATAGACAGAACGATGAATGGATGGAACGAACGAACCATAGACGGAACGATGGATGGATGGAATGAACGAACAAACCATAGACAGAACGATGGATGGAACGAACGAACCATAGACAGAACGATGAATGGATGGAACGAACGAACCATAGACGGAACGATGGATGGATGGAATGAACGAACAAACCATAGACAGAACGATGGATGGAACGAACGAACCATAGACAGAACGATGAATGGATGGAACGAACGAACGAACCATAGACAGAACGATGGATGGAATGAACAAACCTTAGACAGAACGATGGATGGATGGATGGAACGAACGAACGAACCATAGACAGAACGATGGGTGGAATGAACAAACCTTAGACAGAACGATGGATGGATGGATGGAACGAACGAACGAACGAACGAACGAACGAACCATAGACAGAACGATGGATGGATGGATGGATGGTACGAACAAACCTTAGACAGAACAATGGATGGATGGATGGATGGATGGAACAAACGAACCATAGACAAAATGATGGATGGATGGAACAAACGAACCATAGACAAAATGATGGATGGATGGAACGAACGAACCATAGACGGAACGATGGATGGAACGAACAAACCTTATACAGAACGATGGATGGATGGATGGAACGAACGAACCATAGACAGAACGATGGATGGATGGAACGAACGAATGAACAAACCATAGATAGAACGATGGATGGATGGAACGAACGAATGAACAAACCATAGACAGAACGATGGATGGATGGAACGAACAAATGAACAAACCATAGATAGAACGATGGATGGATGGAACGAACGAATGAACAAACCATAGACAGAACGATGGATGGATGGAACGAACAAATGAACAAACCATAGATAGAACGATGGATGGAACGAACGAACCATAGACATAACGATGGATGGATGGATGGAACGAACAAACCTTATACAGAACGATGGATGGATGGAACGAACGAATGAACAAACCATAGATAGAACGATGGATGGAACGAACGAACAGACAGAATGATGGATGGAACGAACAAACCTTATACAGAACGATGGATGGAACGAACGAACCATAGACAGAACGATGGATGGAACGAACAAACCATAGACAGAACGATGGATGGATGGATGGAACGAGCGAACCATAGACAGAACGATGGATGGATGGATATATGATGGAATGAACAACGGATGGAAAGAACGATAGATAGAAAGATAGATGAACAGACAGATAGACAGACAGATAGACAGACAGAAAAGATAGATAGATAGATAGATAGATAGATAGATGGATAGATAGATTCAGCAGAGCCATTACAACATCACAACAAATGAAGGCTTTAATAAACGAGCACTTCAATCTTCTGTGAGGCAGGAGCCACACAATGACAAACTCAACCTGAGCTCTCTCTCTCTCTCTCTCAGTAGGTTACGGACCGAACAGAGCGGCATAACAGATCCTCATAATCTCATGACAAAAGCTAAAAGGTGTCCTCCTGTTCAATGTGTGATACGTGGGGCGTCCCGCAGCTCTCGCTGTCTCTCAGAGACACTGGGACGACAGAAAGCTCTCATCTCCGTCCTCCTCGCTTCCCTCAAAGAGCTTGATGTTTCAGAGGGGGTCCAATCTGGATTTCTTTTCAGAGGGAAAGCTTAGAAAACACACTTGTGGATCTGTGTGTGAGGGTGTAATGTCACTGCCTTTCATGTGAAGTATGTCATTTCTGAGGGGGACGAAAGAAACGCTCTTTTACTAATCTAAGATGGAGACCGTTGAGGTAAACATGATGTGGTTCATATCTGGGCGTACCAGTATCACGCTATATAGCTCACTGTGACGGGTTGACTTCTGTACGATTTATACTATTGTATATATGTGCATATCGTACAGTGGCCCCAAAAATATTTGTACACTTTAGTCACACTTAAAAATGTGTGAATTTCATTGCAATCAAGTAGCATCTGCAAACGCTAGAGCCTCTTTTTCAATTATGTTTAACCAACTGGTGTCAAAGTGATTTTTCGTGGATACATATATCTGCGAAATAAATGTAATTTGTTTTGATTTTGTTATATGTTATAATGCCAACTTATATAATATAATATAATATAATATAATATAATATAATATAATATAATATAATATAATAATATAATATAATATAATATAATATAATATAATATGGTCCATATTTATACAGTAATATAATATAGTATAATTCTTTATTAATTTAAGTTTATTTAACAGGGACAATGCACAGTATACAGTAATATAATATAATATAATATAATATAATATAATATAATATAATATAATATAATATAATGTACTTTATTAGTTTAAGTTTATTTAACAGGGACAATGGACAGTATTTAATATAATATAATATAATATAATATAATGTTCTTTATTAATTTATTTAACAGAGACAATGAACAGTATATAATATAATATAATATAATATAATATAATGTTATTTATTAATTTAAGTTTATTTAACTGGGACAATGCACAGTATACAGTAATATAATATAATATAATATAATTTTTTTTTTTTTTTAAGTTTATTTAACTGGGACAATGGACAGTATTTAATATAATAGAATATAATATAATAGAATAGAATAGAATAGAATAGAATATAATGTTCTTTATTAATTTAAGTTTATTTAACAGAGACAATGAACAGTATATAATATAATATAATGTTCTTTATTAATTTAAGTTTATTTAACAGAGACAATGGACAGTATATAATATAATATAATATAATATAATATAATATAACGTTTTTTTTATTAATTTGAGTTTATTTGTACAGGGACAATGGACAGTATATAATATAATATGATATTATAAAGATTCTGGGTTATTATATTTAACTAAAACTTTAACCATATAAAAAAAGAAAAATACTTAATTACTTAAAATAAAATAAACACTACATGAAATAAATCTTTTTTTATTTCAGATTTACCAAGGCAAAATTTCTCATCTTAGTTTAACTAAAATTAAAATAAAAATGGACAAAATATACACACACACACACACACACACACACACACACACACACACACACACACATATACATAATGTCATCAATTACTCACACTTGTGCCATTCCAAATCCTTCTTTCTTCCATGGAACACAATCGGTGTGGAATATTCTGGCAGCTCTATAATGAAAGCGAACAGGGACTGAGCAAGACTTTCCATGAAATTTCCGTCTGTTTCTCAAACAAAGTTATTATATGACTTAAGAAGACTAATAATATAGTGCATGAGTCATATAGACTACTTTTATAATACATTTGGGGTACTTATTTTGAAATTTTGGAGGTTCGATAGCACCCGTCCCACTTTACATTCATTGAAAAGATTGGCCTGGACAATCTGCCTAACAAGCCCATTTGTATTCTATGGAAGAAAGAAGTCATATGGTTTGGAACAACATAAGGATTTATAAAACCACTAAAAATCCTGATAAAACTCACTAACGTTTCTCTAATTGGCCTTTCGTTATCGTGCTCACGCGCTGACTCCAAAAAGAGCAACATTTCACATCTAATTACCCAAAGCTTCTTTTTCACATGTTCTTAATCTCTAGAGAGAGAAAATTTATACAAACAACAATAAAAGGATCGCCGCTTCTCCGCAGACGTTGCCTTTTCTCGCCCCGCTAAAAAGACAAACCCTGACCGGCACCAGATGTCACTGGACCGGCCAACATTGAGAGCAGTCAAAAGCAGCCGAGAAGCGAGGGAGGAGGGAGAGAATAAATTAATCACTCGCTTTTCTCTCTCTTTGATGGAATTAAGCTCACTCGCTTCTCAACGATCTGCCTTGCTGTGTGAATGTCCGTGCGTTTAACATTTTTTTTCCTCTCTCTTTTTACTGGCACCCCCTCCACGCTCTCTCTCTCTGTCTCCATTCCTGATGGGAAGCATGAGGCCACCCAGAGGAGATGAAGGACAGAAAGAGAGAGAGAGAGAGAGAGAGAGAGAGAGAGGTAATCCCTCCGTTGTGTAGGGGTGCGGGCCCCTGTCCTTTACCCCCACATTATCCTCTAAAAAATCCTCTCTGCATCTCCCCCCCCTCTCTCTCTCTCCTAGTGTGTCTGCATTTACATACAGCAACAATGTGTGTTGCACCGGACTGATTAGTTGTAGGGGGAGGTGTTTGGTGTATGTGTGTGTGTGTTTGTTAGCATTAGGAATCGAGAACCGGTTCCAAAGATTTCTATGACATTCAGTTCCGTTAAGGTTTCTTAAAGTCCCCATGAAATCAAAATTGAAGTTTTTTGGCTTTTAGTATGAAAATGTTAGTCTTACTGTTATCTATAAGCTAGCGAGCTCCAAAACAATGACAAAATTCACATTTAAAAGATAGAAACATACAGTCTCTCACTTCCGCTAATACGGATCAATGATTTTGATGACATCACTCTGCACTTCAGCTTCTCATCAGATTTCCTGTCCAATCAAATGCACTCAAGAATCGAAAGCGTCCCGCCCCCTATAAAGAGATGCTGAAGCTGCAGGTAAAATCGGTCACTTGTTCACACATTTACTAATTTCTACATGATGAATGGCACATAGTGCACTATATAGGGGATAGGGAACGATTCAGACAGTGTAATATGCTTTCCATTGGATGAAGTATGGATTCACGTTAGTGTCATGCAAACCTCCGCAGCTTCGGTCCAGAGACACGATAGAACAGAGCGGATCATATGATCGAGTTGGTGGAGACCACAAAACGAATCGGACCCATTTGAGTTCTGAACAGAATGCTGTATTTTAAAGCGATATGGAGGAGAAACACATCCTCAGCATGACTGTTCACTGTTTTGCTTTAGCAACAGTTTCATATTAAGAGAGTCTAATAGTCTAATAGTTAGACTGTGGCTGTCAAATGCGGCTTTGCCAAGCTCAACAGCTCTGTCCGAGCTGTGATAAACAAAAGGCTATTGGCTATTTAAAAAAAAGGGGAGGAACTGATTGATATGTCCCGGCCTCTCTTCCTGTTTCAGTGGAAATTACATCAACACACTGAATAATGCTGCATGTTTCAAGGCATGCGTTCTTCTGCCAATGCAGATGGAGCACTACTGATAGTGTATATAATCAAGTACACTTCAGCACAGTACTTATTATGGAAATTGCATACTTTAAAAAAATATCCTTGAGTGCAAACTGAATGTAATGTTTTTGGACGCTTAATTGCATGTTACAATAAAATGTAAATGCATTATAGTTTAAATTTATATTAAATGCTATTCGTTAAACTTAAGAGTGCTTTTTTGACCTACTTACTGTAAGTAGGACTGAAGTACGTAAGTAGGACGGAGCCACTTACATAACATGTAGGGAAAAATTGAAAATTATGCCCATAAAGAACGCAATTCTTTCTCTCGTTTTACTAAATCGTGTGCACCATATAAGAATTCACTCCCTCGATTTATTAAATCATGGCCATGTTGCACTAATTTGTTCCCTCGCTTTCATTTTATTTAAACAATTTAGTAAAACAAGGCAACAAATTATTATATAGTGTGCACGATTTAGTAAAACAAGGCGAAGGAATTTATACATACATATACACAGGGCTCTTTTCTAAAGTACTAAATAAATCATTAATGGAATTAATTAACAGAATTAACTGAATTCATGAAATACATATAATTCTACATTTACATCTACATTCTACATAGTCTGCGTGTGTATGTGTGTGTGTACATAACCATATTTTTAGGGACATATATATATATCAATCAAATGTATATATATATTTGAACATTTTTATATTCAAATATATATTATTTGAACATAAAAATGGTAAAATAAATACAGTTAAAGTTTTCTGTTAGGGTTAATATGTGGGTAATAGTATAAAAACAATAGTCTATGCAATGTCCCTCTTTAGATATAAGTGTGTGTGTGTGTGTGTGTGTGTGTGTGTGTGTGTGTGTGTGTGTGTGTGTGTGTGTGTGTGTGTGTGTGTGTGTGTGTGTGTTGTTTGTGTGTGTCAGATTCAGACTCCACCTCACCAATTAGTGAGGGAAACAAATCAGTGCAGTGTCACATTACACACACACACACACACACACACACACACACACACACACACACACACACACACACACACACACACACACACACACACACACACACACACACACACACACACACACACACACACACACTTAACTTAATGAATTAATCTCATACTAAGGCATCTTAAGCTAACACCATTAACTAAATTTGACTCAGGGGTGTAGGGAGTCTCCAGAGACCCATGTGGAAAATCAGCTTGTAGTAGGATGAGAACATCTCTCTGGGACTACAAATCATTTAGATTCATGTACATTTCAAGTCCAATACATCTTAAAAAGTACAATAAAATCCCCCCGAAACCAAACAGCATTTTCCCAGTCCCATCAGGACATTCACATGTCAATCAGCAAACCCATCTCGGTGGACGTCCCTCAAAACACAAAACAAACACAACAGGCACTAAAGAAAACAAGAGCGCTGAAGTTTGAAGTCTGTCTTTATCAGGGTGCAGGTAAGAGCGTCTGCGCCGGTTCACATGTGAATGGACCTCTAATTAGCTGCATATCTAACATGGAGAGCTCTGTGGAGTTAATGACGCTCCATTTAGGACAGAGCCTTTGGCTAAGACTTCAGTTTCTTCAGGATATCCTGAGTGTTTGTTTATCTGATACTGAGGTGGGAGGGAGAAGGAGGGAACTGGGGAATGAGGAACAGAAAAAAACAACACTTATAAAAGGGAGAAAAGGGAAAGAAGTATTACCATTCCACGCAAAAAAAAAAAAGGTATTGTGGGAAAAACTGTGTCAGGGAAGCTACTTTGAACCTGTTAGCTAGTTTGTTAAGCTACAAGCTATTCATTCTCAAGCTACAAACAAAGTAGACAAAGCAGATAGCAATATTGTAGCTATTTAGGGAGTCAATATATATATACATATATATATATATATAAAAAAAACAAATCATTACATTTACAATTGGAGTAGTAGCCTTTATGTTGCACAAAAATGAGAAAATTTGCAAACTAAAAATATTCAAATTTAGAGACTTTTGCATAGTGATTCAAATCAGTGAATCAATTTTAAATGACTGATTTAAATGAATCGTTTCAGTAAGATTCAAAAAGATTCACTGCAATGAATCTGATTTTCCAATGATACTGAAAAATTCAGCGCGGTTACTTTTCTCTTGTACGGTACTTTAAAGAAAACAATGAAAATTTGGTGTAAGATTTACATTTTTCACTCAGAAATCGCTAGATAATTTCACAAAGAACTACAAAGAAACAGCAAGTAACACAATGAATTAAACGTGAAATTGTATTGAAATAGTATTTTCTTAATAATCTTTCTTTAGATACAACTTCAACCACAGTCATTAGACTAAAACATTAGACTAATTACAATATTTTCTAGTGTTATTAGAAAGTGAATTTACTCATTGGTTTTTGTGCAAGATAAATAGGCTGCTGATCTGATTGTAAAAATAAATTAGATGATTTACATAAAATCTAAACATGACTTTACTGTGGCAAATGATCAAAACGAAACGGCTTTACCACAATAACATGTTAAAAAAATGCCATCTTAGCGCCACGATACTTTTTATTGTGAGAATAAGAGGATAAACAGTAAACAGACGTGATACTCGCCGTGCAAGATCACTTAAACGCAATGCAATCAGAATCATAATGCATAAATGAAGGGCTTTATTTTGCTATATTGATACATGGCTAAATAAATAAACTGATATAAAATACTGATTTGAACTGAAATTAATTTCAAGAAAGTGAAGAAAGTGTGTAAGTTAGGGTTAGGGTTAGGGTTGTGGGAAACTAGCACAAGTGCACAGTTTAGGGTCACCATACTAAAATATACCACGAATGACCAATCAGAATCGAGTATTTCATCGAGGCGTGTAATAAATATACATATTTTTTATCAGGCTTCTTTAATGTGTTATAGAGCCATTCATCTCCTCTCAACGCATCTGACGGATCAGTCAAAGATGAACGGCAAATCTGAGCAAGTGAGCATCCGGAGAGTTGGGTCACATGTGTCTCTTGAGCTGGACGGTGACTGTGCTGAGTAAGAACATACACTCCTCTAATGAATGCATGTTTGCCCCCAGCCTTTCAGATCAGCACCCCGAAACACACCTCCCTCCCCCTGCGCTCTGACCACCTGCCCCTTCCTTCTTTATCTCCAGATTTCCAGACAATGCCCAAGGGATCCTGATGCCTAATCCTCTCCATCCCTCTCTCTCTCTCTTTACCTCCATCCCCCCATCTTTTCTCCCAACACCCCCCATTTACCCATACTCCCCCTCTTTTTCTTTCTTTTTTTAGACATTGTTTAGGCATGTGATGCCAGGAATTAGCTTAAAATGTGATAACAATGATTATGATGCAGATGCTATGAAGTAACATTGAAGAAGTGTGATCTAAAGTAATCGGTTTATTAGGAGTTTATTAGGCTTGGGATTTGAAGTGTTAGGCTCCATTTTCTAATAAATACTGCAAATAAGTGATTTTTATGATGATTGGCTCTGCTAATGTAAAGTGAATTGTTTAGAAAGACTCAAAAACTGTCGGTTTGAATCAGACTAGTAAAGACTCACTGAATCTGTCAACATGGTTCTCGACTTTAAAGCTCGTTAGAATTACATCGACAAATACTGACTGATTGTACATTTGACAATGTTCAGTTAAATATAAACATTTGTTGTTACTTTTATTAAAAAACATTAAAATATGCTTATATATATAAGCATATATATTGGTTCTGCCTCAAAAGTACTAAAAGTACTAAAAGAATCATTCATGGAATTGTTAAATGGAATCATAATTGTAATCAAAATCTTTAAATTCCTTATGATTTCCAGCTCTACATAGTTTGTTGTCCCTTTTTCATCTTTCATCTTTTCTCTTTTTTCCTCCTGGTTAAAATGGAGTCAAGCGACCTTTTTAAAAACTTGGTTAGATACTCACAAAGCTTCGAACACAAAGTTGCTCACTGACTATTTAAGGGGGTCAATATTTTTAAATACATGAACTACCGTTGTTTGGGGTTGATACATTTTTTGAAATTCTGCTCATCATGGCTGCACGTTATTACAATTTAAAATAACTGTTTTTGATTTGAATATATTTTAAAATGTAATTTATTCCTGTGAATCAAAGCTGAATTTTTAGTATCACATGATTCTTTAGAAATCATTCTAATAGGATCTGATTTGATGCATATTTTTGTGGAAAACGTGATACATTTTTTCAGGATTTTTTGATGAATAGAAAGTTCAAAAGAACAGCATTTATTTGAAACAGATTTTTTTTTTTTTTTTTTTACAAAGTAGAAGTCTTTACTGTCACTTTTGATCAATTTAATGAACTCTTGCTGAATACAATTATAATATATATATATATATATATATATATCCTAACTTATTCGAAAACACAATAATCAACAACATTTAACTAAATATTTCACTATAAAAAACTTCAAATGATTCGGAAAAAAACTCAAATAATTCAAAACATGAATCATTAAAGAAGTTTGTTCTCTCTTTCCCATCTTCAAATCTAAAGAAAGATGAGGATTCTCTTTTCCATATTTTCAGCTTAAAACATTTTTCTTTCTGTTCCTCTAGAATTTCATAGTTAAGAAGACCAGATCTTTTCTACGCTGAAAAAAACCCCCACCTCCCCTCCACACCCATCCAAACTGAAACACAGACTAAACTAAGACTAAACTAAATCTGCAGAGGCCTGCGAGGGACTACAGCACAGATTCCCCACGAGTATCCCTTTCCTAGCACGCTCCTCCTTTCCGTTCCGTCTGAGGATTTGGACTTGAAACTCTTAGCATGTCTAGCTCTTGAAAGATTATAGCAGTTATCCCATTTGAGTTGTTTAAGAACGGCATTCTTGCATGGGCCAGGTCAAAAAGACCACAGCGCTGATTACAAGCTGAAGTCCAGTGTAAAGCTTGGCAGAGTAACATTAATGAATGGTAAGCTTCTTTGGCCGTGTGCTCCCTAAAGAACCGGCCTGATAATATACTTAAGGCAGGACGCAGAGTTGTTTGTGTCAAAGCCAAGGCGGTGTTTGGCCGTCCCGCTCACGTAGAGGGGCTTAACACCAGACGGACTAACAATGTGACATCATTTACATCGCAGGCCGCTCGGCGTTCAGAAAAGACTCACAGTAAGCAGGGCTTTTAGTGTCAGATTAAAAAAAAGTGTTTTGGAAGCTTTTCCAAAGTCAACAATATTTATGTACAAAGACCTGCTGATTTATTCCCAAACATCCATTTGAAGTGAACGTTTCTCACACATTTATTTGCAACTGGTTTTGCTTTAGGACCCAGTGGACATCAAGCGGGAACCCAACAAAATGTTTCTTAAGATCAAACACTGACTACATGCGCCCTCATATGACTATCATGAGATTTAGGCAATATTGCGGTTAAACTTTATCTCATGTAATACTATCAAGCTCATAATCAGTAACCATATTGATCACAGTAATAAATGTGGCATACAGCCGATATTAATCGCAATAAATAGGCATGAAAACACTTTAATCGCATCTATTCCACTCTGACCAAAGTTGTTCTTGTGACGTCATGCACAGGTAAACATAATGGTGAAGGCATCACAGTTTTGGGGGTGATGAAAAAACTGAATTCATGCTGATAATGTTTAGTGACATGTATATAATACAATTTTACAGGTGGTCGAAAACATAGAAATTAAGACATTTTTAGGTGCGTTACAGAAAAGAAATCCCCCAAAAAGTGGATTAAAACGGTGGCCAGTAACACAGCTACTGTATGTGAGATCATCATCTGTATTGTGCATTGAGGTCTGTGAATAGTGGCGATAAAAATAACCACAATTCTTAGCGAATAATCAGACAAATTCAAATTGCATGTTAACGGGAGTGAAGAGGTTTGCTCGTGTCATGTAAAAATCTTACTACAATTAATCCTTACTATAATTATTGGTGCACATGAAACGTGACCCTGGACCACAAAACCAGTCACATGGGTACATTTTTTGAAATTGAGATGTATACATCATCTGAAAGCTTTCATTTAAGCTTTCCATTGATGTGTGGCTAGGATAGGACAATATTTGGCTGACTATTTGAAAATCTGAGGGTACAAAAAAATCGAAACCTTGAGAAAATCTTCTTTAAAGTTGTCCATTTATGTTGGCGATTGTGCTGCATTCACTCACAAAAATAAATGTTTTATATATTTACGGTAGGAAATTTACAAATTATCTTCATGGAATATGATCTTTACTTAATATCCTAATGATTTTTGGCATGAAAGAAAAATCGACAACTTTGACCCATACAATGTATTGTTGGCTATTGCCACAAATATACCCGTGCGACTTGTGACTGGTTTTGTGATCCAGGGTCACATATTTAAAAAGTATCCAAATGTCAAATGATATTTACTCTTAGTAGTCAATAATTAACCCATGATTGATTGGATTGAATTTTCAATGTTAAAAGGACAGTTTATCGAAAAAACTTTTATCGATAAGTCATTTTTAACCAGTATTGTTAGAAAAATGCCTGTGCATTGACAAAAACAATTCTTCAAAACTGACAGTTGACAGGTTTGGAACGACATGAGGGTAAACGAGCGCATTTCTTCTAACTATATGCAACTGTACAGTTATTTGCATTTTATTTTCCATTTTTGGAAGACAAATTTGGTTATAGATACCCAAGTTACCTTCATCGACGTTCCTTTCAGGCCATGTCTGGAAACGATTGTGGCACATGGGTCATTCCAGTGTGGAAATCCAAAGGGAAAAAATCCCCTTCGCCCAGATGACCGTCGCCTGTTAATGTCATTAATGAACAGGGTTAATTAGCACCTATGTCTCAGTATAAACATCAGTCAGTTGAGTAATTACCAGCTTTGTTGTTTATGAAAGAGTCATGTTGGGACACAATCACCACACCTTTACTAGCGCTGACATATCCAAACCCCAGAAGAATCAACAATGTGAAGACAAGACAGGAAAGAGAATTATGTTTACAATCATTAAAATATTAATCATATCCACCTCGCCTCAATGAACAGGTTTTCACTCTTTACTCAGGGTTCATCAAATGCGAAAAAGCTATTACATTTTACTTTTTGAGACACTAAAAATGATAGGGAAACTATTTCCCCAAGAAAATCATTTTATATTGCGCAATATTGCTGATTTGTCAAGGTTTTTCATGTTTGCATGTTTCCAGCATGTATTGCAGCATAAATAAAGTACATGGTTTTTGTTTCTGGGTTATTATTTAGCAGTTTCCATATTTTCACTAAATGATTGTTGATTGGCATCGAGCATTTGTGTATAAATTTTACGTTCTATGTGTGTCTATATAAAATTATTGTGTTACACTTTATTTTAAGGTGACGTAGTTACATGTATTTACTATAGAGTTACGGTTAGGTTTAGGGGTTAGTTACTTATGCATAATTTACTGTTATTACTATAGTAAGTACATGTAACTACGTCACCTTAAAATTAAGTGTTGCCAATTATTCCACAATAACTTTTCTCGCAAAATATTTAGCGGCAATGATTACAGAGTTTACTTTACATTATGAGCCAAATAAAACATATATGCAAGAATAAAATGATGCTGAATTAATATTTCTTGTGCTAACCGATAATTTTTTTAACAATTGTGGCTGGATGAGAATTGTAGCATTTACATTTTTTTGTGATCAGATCAATTAAAACTGGCTAAAGAATGTAGTGTTACTGGGAATAATTAAAAAAAGATTATTAAAAAACTTCTCAATTATTTTTTACACAGAAATCAAAGAAAGTATCACAAACGGTGGGTCTATAACCCTCACAGTGATGTGACATGCACTGACGTCTCCGGCCAGTCCTGAAGAAGTGTCTTCTTGCCATTAATGGGACAATAATGACAAAAAAAGCACTTAATCACGGTTATTCAGTGCTCTTGATGAGGTCATTAAAATGTGTCTTTTAAAGCCAAGCTGTTAACAATCACCAATCAACAATCAGCCGGTTAACACGTGATAACAAGACTTGTGGATTCGCACCTGTGAAAGAAGACGATAAACAAATGAAAATGACATGGGCAAGTGAAGAAAAAGACTAAACATTTGTCTGCGGGCCAAAACAAATTAACAAAACTGGGAGGACGTGTTTTAGGTTTAGATTAAACATGGTGTTATTCAAATACATGATGAAAGCTGCGTTTGTACTAGCTGGAGAAAAAAATACTATGATTTTTTTTTTTTAAACTGATTAATGTTTAAATGTTGGAAATAAATAAATTCAATGCGTTTCAGCAGAAGAGTCTCAAGTCTTAATGTAAAATCTGTCTGTCAGAAAAGTTCTTGTTTTATGAGATGAACATGATTATAGCATTAGTAAGATTTTTTCCTTCAGATAATTCAATCTTAACTGTTAGAGAAAAACTTTAACATTAACATAGAAAATATTTTACTCATCTGAAAATAATCAGTTAAAATGTTTAGAAAATTGTGAAATCTATGCAGAAAATACATTTAAAATGTGTCTGTATAATATATATATACAGTATTATAATATATATATATATAAAATACACATTTTAAGCAAAGAGGCCAGAGGAATATAGAAAAAACAAATGTTACACAGAAATTAGGCAAGTCACCACAACACTCAAGTAGGAATTTGTGTCCACCTGAAATGTTGTTAATTCTCTTAGAGAGACAGACAGAGAGCTCCAATTATCCACCCCCTCTCCCTGCTAACAGTCCCAACACAGATAACTAATTAGCTACATTACAGTCATTTCCATTTTAATGCTTTGTTTGCTGCCATTGTTTGGGGAAACAATGGGGAGAATTGCAAATGGGAGAGGACTGGTGAGACTCGGCTAATGAAACTGGCCATACACTGCCCTACCCTCAGGACAAAGAGAGAGACAGAGGGGTCGGACTTAGAAACTGGGCCATTGATAGTCATTTAATTGACAGATATGACTGTTAATGAACTGGGACTCAGAAGCGAGGACATACTGTTCATGTTTTCAGAATAAAACTGCTCGATGCATGAATTAAGTTTGAAAATGTAATACGACATCGCACAGTTTTGCCACTCATTTCCTTCCTAAACTCAAATTCAAATAAAATTACACCTCTAGTATTTTTTTCTCTTCACCTTTCAAAAGTCTTTAAAATGTTATTTCAGTATTAACAAGATGTTTACATCTATTCATTTTGCAGATACTTTTATCTAAAGCGACTAACAAATGAGGAACATCAACAATCTGTCAGAGCAAAATAGCATAAAAATAAATGTAATGTAAATGTAAACAAGATGTTTAAACTGTAGATGACACCTGGCTGGAACATGATATGCTACATATGTCACACATCTCAGGAAACCTGTCAAGAACATGTCTGGGTCATATTTCACAATGTTCAAGATTTTCTTGTTTTTTTTGCTAAACTTATTTTTTTGCAATGTGACATTCTTTTTATCACAATTAAGCACATTAAATTTTCCACATTTTGAACTGCAAATAAATAAATATTCTGAAATGTGTTTAAACATCATGGTATTTGTTGTAATGTGTTATAGTCTTTAATAAAATAAGTAATAACTTAATCAGGGTCTGTATATTAACTTAATAAATAAATTATTACGGATGGATGGACGGACGGACTGATGGACAGACAGATAGATAGACAGACAAACACAGATAGATAGATAGACACATATAGATAGATAGATAGATAGATAGATATAGACAGATAGATAGACAGACACAGATAGATAGATAGACACACAGATACACAGATAGATAGATAGATAGATAGATAGATAGATAGATAGACAGACAGACAAAGATAGATATAGACAGACACAGATAGATATAGACAGATAGATAGATATACACAGATAGATATAGACAGACACAGATAGATATAGACAGACAGACAGATAGATAGACACAGATACACAGATAGATAGACAGATAGATAGATAGATAGACAGACAGACAGACACAGATAGATATAGACAGATAGATAGATAGATAGACAGACAGACAGACACAGATAGATATAGACAGACAGACAGATAGATAGACACAGATACACAGATAGATAGACACAGATAGATAGATAGATAGACAGACAGACAGACACAGATAGATATAGACAGATAGATAGATATACACAGATAGATGTAGACAGACAGACAGATAGATAGACACAGATACACAGATAGATAGATAGATAGATAGATAGACAGACAGACAGACACAGATAGATATAGACAGATAGATAGATATACACAGATAGATGTAGACAGACACAGATATATATAGACAGATAGATAGATAGACACAGACAGAAATAGATAGATAGATAGACAGACAGACACAGACAGACAGACAGACAGATATAGATAGATAGATAGATAGACAGACACAGATAGATATAGACAGATAGATAGACAGACACAGACAGATATAGATAGATAGATAGACACAGACAGATATAGATAGATAGATAGACAGACAGACAGACACAGACAGACAGACAGATATAGATAGATAGATAGATAGACACAGACAGATAGATAGACAGACACAGACAGACAGACAGATATAGATAGATAGATAGATAGACACAGACAGATAGATAGACAGACACAGACAGATATAGATAGACAGACAGATAGATATAGACAGATAGATAGATAGATAGACAGATAGATATAGATAGATAGATAGATAGATAGACAGACACAGACAGACAGACAGATATAGATAGATAGATAGATAGACACAGACAGATAGATAGACAGACACAGACAGATATAGATAGATAGACAGATAGATATAGACAGATAGATAGATAGATAGATAGATAGACAGATATAGACAGATAGATAGACAGACACAGACAGATATAGACAGATAGATAGACAGACAGACAGATATAGATAGATAGACAGATAGATATAGACAGATAGATAGATAGATAGATAGATAGATAGATAGATAGATAGACAGATATAGACAGATAGATAGACAGACACAGACAGATATAGATAGATAGATAGACAGACACAGACAGATATAGACAGATAGATAGATAGATAGACAGATATAGATAGATAGACAGACAGACACAGACAGATATAGACAGATAGATAGATAGATAGATAGATAGTCATTGTGTTAATGACTTGTTCAGTAGAGAAGTTTACTGGCCAGAGAATGATGTTGTTATCTGTGTTGTGACGGTGTGAGAGCAGCTGAGGATTTCTTCTCTGGTTGAAGTCATGAGGTTTTCGGTGTGAGGTAGAAGTCAGAAATCAGGTATGTGTGGAATGCTGGCGACGGCACTAATCTCTAATCCCCCTCTGAGTGCAGACACTGGAGGACCCGGGGTCACTTACCCTGAGAGAGAGAGAGAGAGAGATGACGGATGAGAGAGAGCGCAAAATGAACAGAACTTGCCTTGGCTTACTTGCTTCCTGTACTTGTCGCTTCTGCTGACCAATCGGCTTTGAGTTCACCTTTGTTTGGAATGGAATGCTATATAGTTTACTAGGCCAAACTCACTTTTCCCTATTGCCAAAATGCACATCATTAAAACATTAATAAAAACAAGGCTGTGCAGAATAGACATATGATGTTTAATGGGATTTAATACTCAAAAATAAAACAAAATAATACTAATATAGTCAAAACTTTCATTTGCGTTTTAAATATGGCCTCTATTCTGACTAGGCCTGTTGCATCCTTGAGGAATAAAGCTGAGAAAAATAGGTGAGGTAACCCAGTCTACCACAGCGACAGTCAGCGGGGGATTTTAACCGCCAACACACTAACAAGAGCCCTTTAATTTCTTGGTAAGTGTTGTAAGATTTGGCATTGAGTTTTGACATGGCTTGTGGTCCCCTAAAGACTTTGAGGATTACGAGGGCCACCCAAGAGGAGCGAGGGCCGAGAGAGGAGCGGAATACATGAATTCGCAAAAACCTAGCTGAAAAATGTAAGGTACGGATGGAGGCCGAGAATTTGCCTCCTAATGAGAGGTCAAGGGTCAACTGAAACATGCAGCATATGACTGGGAGAGATTTGCTCAATTAGTCTCTCTATTTTTCAGCCCGTTCTCAAAACTTTGCCCAACACACACACACTCACACACACACAAATGTTGCTTTATAATATGTAAAGGGCTAAATAGCATACATTTTAAAATGAATCAACTGCTAATTCACATCAGTCTCACAATTATATGAATGACAGTTTTGGTGCTCAAGAGTGAAATGGCATCATTAGCATTAGCTGACTGCTTCTGCCCCCTATTGGTCCCAAAATATATAATATTGGACATTTAAAGAACAAGCACACTTTTCAAGTAAAACATGGCACACTTTTTTTTTGTTACACTCTAAGAAAAGCCCAATGTACCGGATTAATAAGAAAGAATTTATGTTCTGATTTTTCACACACTGTAAAAAGTGGTAATCTGCAATTGTTATTGTTCTTTCAGTGTAGCTTTTAAAAGATAAAGATAAAGATAAAACAATAGAAACACAGTTGAAAATGCATGCAAATAGTATTTGGACACTTTCTGGTTGACACATGTCCAAAGTTTAGTTTATGTCCGTTTATACTAGGACTAAAACCAATTATTTTGGGGGACCAAACCTCAGAATGGACCACTTGTGGCTAGGATAGGAAAAAGTATTTTAATATTGAAAATAAAAACAAAAATCTGTATTTTCAAGAATTAGCAAACATATTTAAAGCAAGCAATGTTTATTATTAAATGTATGAGTATTAATTGTAACCTCTAGAATAAAAAAAAAATGTCCGTCTCGTGGCACATGTGAAGTGTATGCTTACATGCCGATCAAGCTCATCATCGAAGTGTCTATGGTTCAGTGGGCTGATGGCCTTTATTCCCACCAATCAAATTACATCCATAAATCCATTCCTGTTATTGAGGCCGCCACTGCTCAAAATCCACTTTCCTCTCATCTCCGTCCCTCTCTGATGAATATAAACAGCTTAGACTGCGAGTGTTAGCTGCGGTTCTAGTGTTCAGTGCTCTGCAGAAAGATGCTTTGATGCACAACACTTAGACGTTTAAACGACACCGTTTTCAACTAAAAAGAGAAAACTTTTTCTCCATTTTAGCCGTTCATTTACTCTACATCAGCGTTTCGGGAGAAACCGGGTTTCCAAGTGCAAGTTTTTGCAAACGATATTGTTATTTTCTCTGTGTACACTACGAAAACACGAATTTGTGAGAACGGTGACGTCATGCACGTGTATTTCGTGTTCAGTCTATAGTCATGTAGTGTTTCTTTACAACGTGACATAGCCATCCACCGGCCTAGCATGAATAATACAGCGTTTTTTGTCGTTTTCGTGGATCCATGTGAACAGCGAGCGATCCCTGTTCTTGCAAAAACTTGCACTTGGAAACCCGTTTTCAAAAGTTTGCGTTTTCAGTCCCCCGAAACGCTGATGTAGAGTAAATGAACGGCCAAAATGTAGAAAAAGTTTTCTGTTTTTAGTTGAAAACGGTGTCGTTTAAACGTCTAAGTGTTGTGCATCAAAGCATCTTTCTGCAGAGCACTAAACACTAGAACCGCAGCTAACACTCGCAGTCTAAGCTGTTTATATTCATTTATATTCAAACATTTCACAACGTCGTCGTCTGTACACGAAAAACGCAAAGATCTTTTTTTTTTTTTTCGTTTTTAGTACATCGTTGTCGTGTAAACTCCCTAAATATGGCGGCTGCATCCTTCAGTTGACTCTTCAGCTAATCGTCTTTTTAATATGAAGTCTGTTGTTTTGGTATCACATATATCATGATTTGACTTATTTAAAATGTTTCTTAAGCAACTAACATGAAATACACAAGAACTTGTGAGAAATGTAAGACTCAAAGTTTACTCGAAACTGAAGACTTCTGAATCATCCAAAGAAAATTCACTGTTTCTTTATCCAGTTGAGGTTCACAGTTCAAAAAAATCTGTCAAAGGATGTTTTTTGGTTGTTAGTTTTTTGGATCTCAATTACTAGACTGTTGCAGCACTGAAAAGAAGAGTGAGAAACCCATTTTACCCTCACAAGGGTTTGAGGACCAGGCATAAAAAGGCAGCGGCTTTTACATTGTGTAAACATAAATAAATACACTTACAATTAAGATAAATGTAATTTACACTAAATACCAAAAATACTATTTATACTTGTAGTTATTTGCACCTCAATGTGCAAATAGTCACTACAAGTAAGTAATCATGACAACAATTTTGCATTTTGTGTCTATGCAAGTAATTTTGAACATAAAATATGTGGGTCAAATTGACCTCTAACACAATAGAAATAGACAGGAATTGTTACATTTCTCACATATTTTATATTTTTTAAGTTTCTGACAAGCTCCAATAAAAAAATGTTGCAACAATTTTCTGTTTTACATGAATCATCAGTGTTTTTCATTGGGTTGATTTTTGGCAAATTGCACTGAAACCTATGCAGATCTGTTTGACCCGCAAGACAAAAATGATACACAATTTTTTAACACTACAGGAGGGTGCATTTGTTTACAGAGAGTTTATGACTTACTAGACAAATCTAGCTTTACCAAAAAGTGGCACACTAAACTCCAAATGCGAATGTTACGTCGCAATTAAACCTTACGAACAACTCGTGCAACCCTACCCAGGTTCTGCTCAGCGTTGAGCACGAGATGAATGCTTCTTATTAAAAAGTGTTAACGGTTAAAGTCGTGAGCAGAAATGAAATCTAAACTAGCTCTGGACCGGAGGGGTGGAGCCCGAGTTAATCCGAGGCCCTGGGCCTCTCTCTCGCAGATCCTTGGCCTCAAGAGCTGTATTGATCCTTGGGGTGAGATACAGAGAGAGGTTTGGGTCCGACCATCCCCACAAAGCCAGAGGGCCACACACACCTGTGAGCGAGTGTGTGTGTAGCAGCGCTAAGCCTAGATTAAGCTAAAGTTACCCGTCTCTCTCCCCTCTTGCCATGTCATTCAAACCCTTGATAGTTCTGCAGCCACACGGCACACACAAAGACCCTTTCTGGGCCGTCCTCAGCATCGCCATCAGCTCTCAAACATCAAACAAGGGGGATTATGGGATTGCGAGAAGTCCCCGAGGGCGGAAAGAGAGACAAAATGGAGTTTTCCGAGGGAACCCCCTTGGCCCAAGCATCTTCTCTCAGGAGATTACTCTACAATTTGTTTCCCTTTATTCCGCCATTTTGTCCGACCTCAACCGCGCTACCGCGGCCGTACTGTAATCCCTGTGCTATGACAGATTACACACGGCTTTGTCAACGTGTCTAATACCTGACTGTGAGGGAATTGCAAGGTCTTAAAGCACTTAACTCCTTAAGACGGTTCACACACACCTGATGCATGAGCACAATCATGCGGCTGGGATCCATGTCATGTGTCATGTCTGCTTTGTGATTCTTAGCTAAGTCATATGCAGACCCAGATGGAATTTACTGACCTTATGGGCATTTTCTGTGCTGTTTTGTGGGGGTGAATTAAGTAAAAAATGGTGATCAATGGAGCTGAGAGTAGGCTACTTTAACACTAAAATAAATTAGAAATAACATAAACTAAGGAATCTGTAGATTTTCATGCAGAAATCTTTTGGAAATCTTGCCGCTTTCTGCTGAGTTCTACACAAGCGGATTTCACGTAGGTCTTGTCATATGTAAATTCTCCTTAAATATTTATGGATTAGGGAATGAGCTGGTGTTGTTGCATGTATGTCCTTGAGACAGAATGACCTCTGAGTGAAAGTGCCTCCCGAGATGAACATGAGATGTGACATTCTCTTAATTGTCCTTGATGTCAAATAAAGAGACCAATGACTGAAACAGTGGAAGGATAAACCTCTAATTGACAGACAGACAGACAGACAGACAGACAGATAGATAGATAGATAGATAGATGGACAGATGAATAGATAAATGAATAGATGGATAGATGGATAGACGGACAGATGAATAGATAGACGGATAGATGGATAGATAGATAGATAGATAGATAGATAGACGGACAGATGAATAGATAGACGGATAGATGGATAGATGTATAGATAGATAGATAGATAGATAGATAGACGGACAGATGAATAGATAGACGGATAGATGGATAGATGGATAGATAGATAGATAGATAGATAGATAGATAGATAGATAGATAGATAGATAGATAGATAGATAGATGGACAGATGAATAGATAAATGAATAGATAGATAGATGGATAGACGGACAGATGAATAGATAGACGGATAGATGGATAGATAGATAGATAGATAGATAGATAGATAGATAGATAGATAGATAGATAGATAGATAGATAGATAGATAGATAGATAGACGGACAGATGAATAGATAGACGGATAGATGGATAGATGGATAGATAGATAGATAGATAGATAGATAGATAGATAGATAGATAGATAGACGGACATATGAATAGATAGACGGATAGATGGATAGATGGATAGATAGATAGATAGATGGACAGATTAATAGATAGATGGATAGATAGATAGACAGACAGACAGATGAATAAATGATAGATGGATAGATGGATAGATAGATAGACGGACAGATGAATAGATAGGCGGATAGATGGATAGATGGATAGATAGATAGATAGATAGATAGATAGATAGATAGATAGATAGATAGATAGATAGATAGACGGACAGATTAATAGATAGATGGATAGATAGATAGACAGACAGATGGATAGATAGATAGATAGATGGACAGATTAATAGATAGATGGATAGATAGACGGACAGATGAATAGATAGATGGATAGATGATAGATAGATAGATGGATGGATGCTATCATTTTCAGTCTTTCATCCAATTGTGGGATGACCTTAGTTTGAATGAAGTCAGGGAGGATTAAGAGGAGGATGTGGGGTGGGGGTGTCTCCATGGCAACAGCAGGTCCAGTCTGGGAGGAAGGTTCAAAGAGTAACAGATGCTGTCTTTGTGGGACATATGTGGAGGGTGGACACCTTCTCCACTTTAGAGAAGAAAGTGTTACGTAGCCTCAGAGAACGAGAGAAAACTGAGTCCCTTAGAGTCATTTCAAAAGCTAAAATATGATAAATAAACTGTTGTGATCATTCTGTATGAGGCTTTCTAACATATTCTTGCCTTCACATCACTACACTGCATAGTGGACAATGACACAAGAAGTGTTCAGTAGTTCTCAAATCTCTCAGAACAAGAGGACACATATACTTTAAAGTTTATATAAAATTATATGAACATATACATAATGGTATGTATAATGGAACATATAATGAAACATATAATGGTTATATATATAGGCCTATATCATAAAACATATGGAAACATGTCTTTGTTTTTCAGATATTTATTCTTTTAAATTTATGAATTCAATTGATGAAAAATAACTCTAAATATAATGTTATTCTACAGAAATGTTACTATACAAATATTCTATATAAATTAGTTTTATTTATAATTTAGTAATGATGAAGTAATGATAATTCACACTACAATTTTAATTGTATTTTGATTAATTATTGTGCAAGGCTCTATTTGTATTTGTGTGTGTGTGTATATACACACATATATATATATACTGTTTGTGTATATATATGTATATTTACGGTATATTTATATATACATATACGGTGGTGGCCATGCCGGAGACGTTGGTGTCTGTTCCGGAGACGGTGGTGTCCGTGCCGGAGAAGTTGGTGTCCGTACCGGAGTCGGTGGTGTCCGTGCCGGAGTCGTTGTTGTCCGTGCATGAGACGTTGGTGTCCGCGCCGGAGACGGTGGTGTCCGTGCCGGAGGCGTAGGTGTTCGTGCCGGAGACGTTGGTGTCCGTGCCGGAGACGGTAGTGTCCGTGCCGGAGACATTAGTGGCCTTACCGGAGACGTTGGTGTCCTTTCCGGAGATGTTGCTGTCCGTTCCAGAGACGTTTGAGTACGTGCCGGTGATGAAGGTGGTGTCCGTTCCGGAGACGTTGGTGTCCGTTCCGGAGACGGTGGAGTCCGTGCCGGAGACGGTGGGTTCCGTGCCGGACTCGTTGGTGTCCGTGCCGGAGACAGTGGTGTCCATGCCGGAGACATTGGAGTCCGTGCCGGTGATGAAGGTGGTGTCCGTTCCAGAGACGTTGGTGTCCGTGCCGGAGACGGTGGGTTCTGTGCCGGACTCGTTGGTGTCCGTGCCGGAGACGGTGGTGTCCGTGCTGGAGACGGTGGTGTCTGTGCCGGAGACACTGGTTCTACCGGAGACGGTGGTGTCCGTGCCGGAGACGTTGGTGTCCATGCCGGAGACGTTGGTGTCCGTGCCGGAGACAATGGGTTCTGTGCCGGACTCGTTGGTGTCCGTGCCGGAGACGGTGGTGTCCGTGCCGGAGAAGGTGGGTTCTGTGCCGGACTTGTTGGTGTCCGTGCCGGAGTCGGTGGTGTCCGTTCCGGAGACGGTGGTGTCCATACCGGAGACGGAGGTGTCGTGCACTTGTCCGTGCCGTAGTAGTTGCTGTCCGTTCCAGAGACGGTGGTTTCCATGCCGGAGACGTTGGTGTCCGTGCCGGAGTCGGTGGTGTCCGTTCCGGAGACAGTGGTGACGGTGGTGTCCATTCCGGAGACGGTGGTGTCCATGCCGGAGACGTTGGTGTCCGTGCCAGAGTCGGTGGTGTCCGTTCCGGAAACGGTGGTGTCCATTCCGGAGACGGCGGTGTCTGTGCACTTGTCCGTGCCGTAGTAGTTGGTGTCCGTTCCGGAGACGGTGGTGTCCATGCCAGAGACGTTGGTGTCCATGCCGGAGTCGGTGGTGTCCGTTCCGGAGGTGGTGTAGTCCGTGCCGGAGACGTTGGTCTCCATTCTGTAGATGGCGGTGTCTGTGCCGGAGACGAATTTTGGCGCAATTTTTTCTCTATAGAGTGTTGATATGGCAACTAGTAAATGCATGTGTGGAAGTATTTAAAACAAGGGTGTTACAACTAGCCCCGCGTTAGGTTGTGCCCCACTCTCCCCTATCCCTGGGGGTACCTGAGGTGACAGAGGAGGTACGTGAACAAAATGCTGAGTTTTGCGTTCATTTAATTCTACCCCACCTTAAAATAACATTAAAACTGAGCATGTATTTCTAGCAAGTAAAATGCTGTAAATATATGACAAAGATCAAATTACCTCATCTTTTGCAGTCAAAACTGACTGCATTGACTCAACAATGCTGCCTTGGCTAATCGCGCTATAGCCTACTGCCGTTCTCGACCATGTAGCCTTTGTAAAATTGGGGATTTAGCACTTACTATCATGAAGAACAAATATAGACACAGACTGTGCATAGAGATTGATTTAAGATTTAAACTCTCTTCGATACAAAAACATACCCTGTGTGAGTTCGTGTGTTTAATGTTGATCACATTAATCGAATATCCACACGATTGCAGACGTAACATTGATTTTATACAACAGTTCAACAAATGGAAGGTATTAATATTAAGTGATGTTAATTTTAAACACAGTATTGTCACGAAAGCCACAGCAGTGTTTGTGAATGAATCTGCAGCTTTGAACAAATCGTGAGAGTCAGTGCTTCAATGATTCATTCATAATAACAGCCACTTGATTCGTTACTGAATGAATGAATGACTCGATGACTCACTCATAAAGACTAGCGGCGGTATTAATTTAATATTTAAAAGCATCACTTCGTTTTTTTACCATCTTTGCATATTTCTATATTGAACATTTTGTTTTATTTAAAGCATTATTTATTTCATAAAGGAATTTGTAAAGGTAAAAAATGGTTTAAAGGAACACTCCACCGTTTTTTGAAATAGGGCTTATTCACCTTCTTTCCTACATTTAGATAGGTGGGCAAATGCATTTTTGTCTCAGTGCATGCATTGTTTTAGTTTGACAGGGTCGGCGCTAGCTTAGCTTAGCATAATGAATGGAATCCTTTGTTGCCAGCTAGCATGTCCTGAGTAAAAGTGATAAAAAAAAAATTAAAAACCCACCTAATTACTTCTTGTGGCCTGCGTATTCACAACAAATACAAATAGCGATGCAGATTAACACTAGACGATTTCCTATGCAGATATTGACTTGGGACTATATTAGGGGGAAGCACAGGTGAAGCACTGCTACTTGGGCGCAGAGATATCACGCCCAAGTAGCAGTGCTTCGCCTGTGCTTCCCCCTAATATAGTCCTTAATATATAAGTCAATATATGCCTAGGAAATCGCCTAGTGTTAATCTGCATCACTATTTGTACTTGTTGTGAATACGCAGGCCACAAGAAGTAATTAGGTGGGTTTTTAAAAAAAATTATATCACTTTTACTCAGGACATGCTAGCTGGCAACAAAGGATTCCATTCATTGTGCTAAGCTAAGCTAGCGCCGACCCTGTCAAACTAAAACAATGCATGCACTGAGACAAAAATGCATTTGCCCACCTATCTAAATGTAGGAAAGAAAGTGAATAAGCCCTATTTCAAAAAACGGTGGAGTGTTCCTTTAAGGGGGGCAAATATTGCCCCTTACTGAAAAAGGTGTGACGGCAGAGACACAAAAGGATGTTAAGCCTTAGTCTAAACGATACTCTAAAAAGTTTGAGAACTTAACTATACAAATGGTAGCAAATGTTTACAAAAATGTTTTATTTTTCGTTTTGGTTGTATTGTGTTTTCATTTGATGCATTAGAACAAAGTGTGAAGAAAACAAAAAATTTCATTTAGTTCAGTGCCGACAAAAAGTTTCAAAACGTATTTTAAACATAGACAGTATATCAATTTTAAACGGAAACGGTTTTATCATCACTGTTCTGATGACGCAAGAGTTGCAACTATGGCAGCTGAGAAGGCCTTTCTTCGTGTTCTTTTTGAAGAATTCTCGGAGCCTGATGAAATCGGTATAAATACGTGTTTATTAATACTGCAAAATACGCCCAATGTTTCAGTCACTGCCCTTGCCTTCCAGAATAAAAGAGAACGTCCCAATCGAGTGAAGGGATTTGTGGAAACTGTGGCTCCTAATTACTGTGATCCAACATTTGCCTCACATTTCAGACTGAAAACACATCTATTTAGCCTCACATTCTACTGACTAATTATGTGCACCCCATTTAATTATCTTTTTTATCTCCTGCTAATCAATTCTAATTTAAATTCTTTTATTTATGAAATTTCTATGAACAACTAAATTTTCACACAATATTCACTAAACTGTGCAAAACAGATCTTGGGAAATAATTGACACTGGTTACAAATGACTGACTGGACCAAATCACAACACTGATAACAGTGACACCTAGCGGTGAACATGTAACATGACGTTTGTTGATGAGACGGTTATGACATCGTTTTTAAACAACAAACTCAGGATGACGTTGTTTCTAATTAATATGCTGTTAGAAGACTGATTTTGTAGGAGTCTATAGAGTTATTATCCATACCTCAGTACAAACAGCGGACAGTAGCACGTCTTGAGATTACGATGGCGTCGGCACATCAGGCCACGAAAGATCTTAATCGAGGTCTGAGGAAAAAAAAAATTTGCTTATTTATTAATTAACCAACTACTAGCAGCTAACTATTAACTGTTTCAGTGGGTGATTTCAACACACGCCGATGGCTTATTTAGCCTATAAGGTTTAGTTCAGAACTTAACTTACCGTTCATAAAGTTGATGAAATCCAAATAGTGGGGAAAGTTTCAGACATGGGAATATGATAATCGCCGTAAATGTTTATGATTTGTTAAAGAGTTTTTTGACCATATACAAAGGTGAGGAAAAAGGCCACAAAGTTTATAAATTGGAAACACGACAAATCCGAAATGTGATGACAGTGACGTCTGGTGGTGAACCTCAGTGCATTTCTATTTTGAATGCAGGATGTGCTTGTGTTGTCATTTAAAGGTATAGGCTATTTTTTTTCTGGTTCTGGTTTAATTCTGGTTGAAACTCTCTTCAAATCCTGATAGCAATCAACTGGTCTAAATATTAAAATATGTAGGCTACATATCTTTTGAAGTCTCAGGACCAAAAATTTCCAACAGTATTTCCATACCTCTGCGCACCTGCGCAACACATCACACGTCATCAGCACGTAACACAACACTATGCCAAGATATAGACATACAGTCACCGAGCGCTGCAAACAAACAGCAGCCTTTTACAGTTCCTCCTGAACCAAAACAACTAGATTATGCTGCGTTCATGCCGTTTCTACCGTTATTACGAGATGGCAAACCGTGACGTTCTACCCGGAGATGTTCACGTCCTCAGACTCGGGTTAAGCATTTCAATGTCATTGTCAACACTATCAACGCCGAAATGAATCTGTAGCAGTCAAGTCAGAGCTCTGTATGATGTTTACGTTCATTATTATTATAATGTTATGTGCTTTAAGACATGAGGTTTATGAGGCGTCTCATGCCGCTTTGCAAACTCTGCTGTTTGCGTTCATGTGTTTTGAAGGAGGCGTTGCTTTGTAAAGCTCTGAAGGGAGGGTGGGATCTCATGCTTTCTAAGCCAGCTTGCTATTGCTAGCCTCTCTGAAATTGCCTACCCTACTTTTAAGAAAGTATTTATAACAAATATGCTATCGTCAAGCTTAGACATCTATCTATAAATTACAGAAACGTCTGTCTGTCTGTCTGTGTGTGTGTATGTCTGTTAACCACATATCTCTCGAACCGTTAGTCCGATGGATTTCAAACTTGACAGGTGTCTCGCTACGGTCACGAGTAAGTGCAGCGCCAAGTTTGACGTTGTTTGGATGAGAAATGCTAAAGATATTGTTAAATATATCATTTTTTAAAGGTTGTGGTTTAAAAATAAACATTCTGACATTAGAGGGTTGTATCGGTCAAAGAAGCCCCAAGAAGGTTGTGGTTTAAAAATAAACATTCTGACATCTGCCAGCTACACTGTTTACTTCTGAATATTATAGTTTGGTTCCTTCTGAATATTATAGTTTGGTTCCTTCTGAATATTATAGTTTGGTTCCAGAATGTGATAAATCCATTTTGATTAATTTGAGTAAAAATGTGTTTTCTTTACCAAGAAAGTGGCAAGATGAAAAACACTATTTTCTGTTTAAAACTTTCACATAGTATCTTTAGGTTATAATATCATAAAAAATTCAAATCCAGATTTGGATTTTCAAAGATCTATTATAAAAACGGATTATTTTCCCCAAAAAATGCAATAAATTCATGACACTTTTTTTTCAAAATGCTATCATATTGAAACTGTTGAAATCAGCCATCACTAAGAAATATCTCCTGAACTTTTTTGACGGCGATCAGCTCACAAAAACTGATTTTGCACGGGCACTTTGCACTGCTCCCTGAATCGACGCGCTTATTCATTTGTGGATGTTAACAGAATCTGTAAGTCAGCTATGCTGTTTACTTCTGAATATTATATTTCATTCTGGTGCGCTTAAAGTTATCGCTACTGTGTAACGATAGCCTATGCTATTCACCAACTAAACATATCCTATTCAATGTGTTCACAGTCTCTTTCACGGGCATCATTTGTAGTAGCCTATTCACAAGCTTCCTCAAGCATAGCGTTTTCTCGGAGTTCACTGTGTGCTTTCTACCATGCACAAATATGTGTGTAATTGTAACAATGAGCACTCAAACACACCAAACCAACAATTACTAAAAACACACTCAAAAACTGATTTTGCACGGGCATTTTGCACTAGCACTTAGAAGGTTGTGGTATTCATAAACACTCAGTCAGCTACACTGTTTACTTCTGAATATTATAGTTTATTCACAGCCATCATTTGTAGTAACCTAGCCTGCTCCCTGAATTCAATGCGTTCACAGTCTCTTTCACGAGCACCAAACCAACAATTACTAAAAACACACACAAAAACTGATTTTGCACGGGCATTTTGCATTAGTGCTATTAATTATAACATGATTATTTGCAAAATGACATGAAAATTAAAGGTAGACATTGCTACAGTAACTAAAGGATTGAAAATGAGTTTACCCGAAGACTCCAGCTCGAAGTTAATTTCAGAACTAATTTCAGACTTATGTTTGTGCAGTATTTCATAACGGCCAAAATGGTGCAGCCCACCAAATTCAACACTATTCCCAGACATTTTTTTTTTTTTGGATTAGAGAAAGGGGGAAAGACATTTTTTTTTTAACTCTCCTGATAAAGTCTTAAATGTGCACAGTTCTTAAATGACCTTTTTAAAAAAAAAAATTGTGTGAAGAACATTTTAATAATCTGAAGAACCTTTTCCACTATAAAGAAACTTTTGTGGAATGGAAAGCACGGAACCATCAATGCCAATAAAGAATCTTTATTTTTAAGAGTGATATTGAGAAAATGTGTTGTTGTGCATTATCTAAATAATTTGCTAATGAATGGGATGAATGGAGCATCACATACCAATGAAAACCTCTGGGATTGTTTGAATATTCCCAATATATCAAATGTTGAACTAATTTGGCACTAGATACTAAATCTGTCCTTCTGAATATTTAATAATAAGAAATATATGAAACAATGCGTTTTATAGTTAATGCTTTTGTGTGTGTGTGTGTGTGTGTGTGTGTGTGTGTGTGTGTGTGTGTGTGTGTGTGTGTGATAATAAGCCTGTGTTGCGCAGTGTAATTGATGTTGCAAAAACTGTTTTATTTATTGATATAATGCTTTACAGAACAAGTTCACTTGTGATGTTGTGCAAAGAAAATAACCCAACATTATTTCCATTTTCAAGAAATGAAAAAAAAAACATTAATTATTTTTTTCATCCAATGTATTAAGACATTTTATGGAAGGACCTGAAGGAATTTCCTTCTGAGACATCCTCTTATTTTTTATATTTAACTTGTTTCTTAAGGAACGATGGCGTCATCTAGCGGTGATGGAGAGAACAGCACGCTTCCTCCTGCCACCCGCCACAGGCTGAGTGAACTTGCGCTTCGGATGCGCTTGGAAGGCGTGGTTTTATCTCACTGACACGCGCCTAACATTCTTTCATTGATAATCCGTCGAGTGCACTAACTAGTGCACGAGCAGCGCGTCAATAGCGCACTAATCAAACGGAAAATGATGTGATACAAACGCAGACGTACCAGGTAGGATTTTTATGCGCGTGTGTTTCTTATCTGCAGCTCCTACAGGGATACATCACAGTGATGCATTTGCCAACAAGGTCAAGTTATGGGATTTCGATACGAGTCAAGGCAAGGATTTGTATATGAATGGGTGGGTGCATCATTTTTTTTTTAGGAAAAAATCATTAAACGCCAACAACATTTTTCTAATGCAAAGCTTTTTCTAATATTTTTCATATGGTTTTCTCAAGATAATGGTTAGTATTACTAGCAAATTCTCATATTTAAGAGATATGGCCAGTTAATCTGGTTTTAATTCATTTATCATAATAATGCATGGTGCTATTTAGACTTTGTCTGGCATTTTGTCATACTGTGTGTGTGTGTGTGTGTGTGTGTGTGTGTGTGTGTGTGTGTGTGTGTGTGTGTGTGTGTGTGTGTTTGTGTGTGTGTAGGTCAAGTTTTGCCTATATTGTGGGGGACCAAATGCACCCTCAAGGATAGAAAAACCTGAAATCAGCTTCACTGTGGCCAATGATTTTAAATTGTATATAAAATTGTAGAATGGAAAATATTTAGTGATAGGGGATTGCATATCATTTAAGGGTGAGAAACTGAATATCATTTGCTCACTATAAAAACAGCAGAAGTCAATGAAAAATGTGTGTGTGTGATTGTGCACGCACACATAACCCAATTTAAAGATGAGTTTGCTAGTATTTGCAAATGAAACGTGAGTGTCTCTTTGTAAATGATTGCATGGATTGCAGTCTGTCGTCTTATTTACAGCCCGGATCAATATGCGAGACTTCGTCCTATTAAAATGGATTATTTTTAGGGTCATTTGTGTAGAGTGTTAACCAGCTTCCGAGAAAGAGGCATTTCTCTGCCTTTATGTATGTTCCTGTGGGATATCTGCTATATGTAGAAATTAACATTTAATATATGAGACACTGACGCCAGAACTTAATAATGTTTAACGGTGTGTTCCCCACCCCCACCCTCCTGCAGATGCGACCGTCCTCCGAGCGGCTCTCATCAATGACAGGTCACGATTTGAGACTTGGCGTAATTGACTTTCATGCTTTTGTCAGGCGATTAGAGTGAATGTTTACGCAGTGGCCAGTGAATCGCACTGGCTCAGTGTTTCCTTTTTATATTTTTTTATTATGTGTGTGTGTGTGTGTGTGTGTGTGTGTGTGTGTGTGTGTGTGTGTTTGTGTTTGTATGTGTGTCACAGACTTCCTCTAATGTTTGTTATCAACTGAAAAGGAAGAAAATGTAAAATACTTTGCACTGATTATACACCATAACTATTCAAACTTCACCAAAAGTGCTTTCTGCAGCAGAAAGAACTGTTTTGTTCATATGCATATTAGTGGTAAACTGATGGGTTTGCCATTGGTCCAATGGTTAATGTAATTGCCGATATGTACATAAAACTTAAGATGTTGATTCATTTTGGATCTGTTATGCATGCTATATGCATCAGCTGATTAATCTTTCTGTCAGCTTATATATTGGTCTATAAACAATTCTTAGTGATCTAGTATGATAAATATTGTAATATTGTAAAAAGTAGCTGTTGTATTATGGATACATGGTGCTTAATGAAACTTCTGCATGCTCAGAATACTATAAAACCTTGAATGTTTTTGTAGGATCCTTTGGTGAAACTATCATTGTTCAGTGTTGTTGAGGCTGATCAGCAGTGGTTTGTGTCTGACTGTCAGATTTCCATTTTTGAGGCTCCTCGGGGCTATTTGAGTTGCTAAGGTCAAACACAGAATAATTGCTCACCAGCTCTTCAGAATAGGGAATGATACAGAATGTGGTGGAATGAATTCAAATACTGGCTTTCTGCCTTTATTTTTACTAATAAAATTGTCATAAAATATATTGCTAATCATCATTATCATATAGGCTACACTCTTAAAAATAATGGTTACAAAAGTTTTTTTTGTTGTTTTTTTTTTGCAGTGATGCCATGGAATAACTATTTTTGGTTCCTCAAAGAACCTTTCAGTGAACAGTTCTTAAATGACCTTTTAAAAAAAAAATTGTGTGAAGAACATTTTAATAATCTGAAGAACCTTTTCCACTATAAAGAAACTTTTGTGGAATGGAAAGCACGGAACCATCAATGCCAATAAAGAATCTTTATTTTTAAGAGTGATATTGAGAAAATGTGTTGTTGTGCATTATCTAAATAATTTGCTAATGAATGGGATGAATGGAGCATCACATACCAATGAAAACCTCTGGGATTGTTTGAATATTCCCAATATATCAAATGTTGAACTAATTTGGCACTAGATACTAAATCTGTCCTTCTGAATATTTAATAATAAGAAATATATGAAACAATGCGTTTTATAGTTAATGCTTTTGTGTGTGTGTGTGTGTGTGATAAGCCTGTGTTGCGCAGTGTAATTGATGTTGCAAAAACTGTTTTATTTATTGATATAATGCTTTACAGAACAAGTAAAGGATGACACTGCTACGAGTAATGGCTTATGATGGATTAGTTGTACTTTTGTTTTATTTTATTGGAGCTTCCTATCGAGCTGTTCTGTACAGTTATAAATGACCTCAAACATTTACACTGCATCATTGAAATGCTGTACTATTTTTATTGTGTTCCCTTATAACTGTATATGGTTTGCAGACAAATGTTCAGGCAGATTCTCACACAGTTCATTCATAATGATCATAAGAAGACAGCAGTTGGTATGTCTCCTCTTGTGTTTCTAAAATTATTTTTTATCTCTCTGCTCTAGGGAAGCCTTGAACGGGAAAATATCAGGCTTTAAAAGGGGAACCAAACTGGAATATTTTGACTTTGGATTTCCATCACATAAAAGGGATTCAACATGGAAAATGTACCAAACCCCAAAAGGACTGTCACTGTCCAGATGATGCCTCAGCTCGCCAGTATAGATGTGCTGGGAAATAAAGAGTTAAATGCTAACTGGGACATTGAGCCAAAGTTAAACTTAAACCAGGATTGCTCAGATCAGGATAATATGCATCTCAATTCCTCCATCAAAGATTCCCACACCACACTTCTTGGAGGGACTGTCCTTGAAGACAAAAACATGCCATCCCATGGCAGTGAAGATCAGAGGCGACCTCAAAACAGTAACGCAAACATAAAGACCTCGGGTCAGTGTGCTAAGAGTGCTGAAGGTAGAAAAACTGATTGTGATATGAATTCAAATTCGAAAACTGTCCTTTCGACATCCAGCCCATCATCTACAAATACATATAATGTTGACAAGGAGGAAAATGGCAATAGCACAACAAAGGCACTTGAAAATGAACAACATGAGCCCAAAGCACAGAGCAAAGCATCAGTAGTTCAAGAAACTAGTGCAATCAAAGAGACACTGCATAATCAAACGCCAAGCCAGACTCGGGCTCCCAGTACCAACAACACAATTAAGGACATGCCACTTTTGTCTGGATCAAAAGATGTGAGTTGCACCACCAGCATAAGCATCAGCAGTACACAGTTTGAAATGGCATCCACTACCAATTCTCCTAAAACCAATCACTCAGCGGACGAAACATCTGGACCAGTACCTGGGACAAGATCTCAGACCCCACAACCACACGAGATCCATCATATGCCTGTTAAAGAGGACAAATGTAGCAATGACTGCATGAAAAAGGATTTTAAACCACCAGGAACCTCTCAGGAGACTTCTTTTGAATGCCCATTGGTGTCTTCAGCTAGCATTGCAAGTCACTCGGTCCACACGGAAGTGATTGATGAGGAGGTCCAAACGCAGGGAGCTGCTCCTGAAGAGCAGAAGCAGGTCCACTGTAAACTCTTTCGTGAGGCATCTACCATGACTTCAGCAGTAGAGTTTGGCGACCAACCCGGGACGCGACGGCATGATGTGGAGGTGCAGGCGGTTGCTACGGTCTGCAGTCAATCTACAGCCACTAGCCCTAGTCTTCTGTCTCTACAACCCCATCGGAGATCAGTTGGCCTACTACCTGAGGAGACTGACAGTATAGCAGTGGTTGTTGGGATGAAGATGCCCTCAGAGGTCACATCTGTCATTGCATCCAGTACGATCCTCCCTGCGAAGCCTACACAGTCAGACACAGTGATGGTGCATGTAGATGCTGACCTTCAGGAAGAGTCCAAGCTTGGGGCCAAGCCTAAAGAGCCTCAACACAACAGCCAAAGAGGATTTTCGCCGCTTCAACCCGTTTATCAGATCAATATCGAAACCTGCAGCCAAAGCAAACAGTCAAACGACACTACCTGTAACCTTCAGAGCCAAGCTTCCCCTGCGGTTTCAGCATCTGGTCCACATAATGTGGCATGTGTGCAGGAACCCAAGACAACAACTGCTCAGGTCTGCCAGGATCTGCCAGTAAAACCGGCCAAGCCTCCTGCATCGAAATCCAAGGAGGCTAGTTCTGCAAAACCTCCAAAGGACATCGCAATGACCACTCCTCCAACATCAAGCTCCACACCACAAAGTAAAAAGGTAGAGAAGAAACAGAAGGGAGCATCCAAGCTGGAGCGTAAGAAAAATGACCAAGAGGAAGAGAAGGCCAAGCAATCCAAGAGTGTAAATGACGTCCTGTGGGACGAGCAAGGGATGACATGGGAGGTATACGGAGCGTCCGTGGATCCAGAGTCGCTGGGATTTGCCATTCAAAGTCACCTGCAGTGCAAAATCAAGGAGCATGAGAAGATCCTCACCCAGACGGTTATCAGAAAATCCTTGTCTTCGCCTCCCGGCAAGAAGAACAAGAGGAGGCAGGTTAACATCAACTTGAGGTCCATGTTCCAAAATGTCCGCCGACCCAACTGTTGCGCACGGCCGTCAGTACTAGAATGAAAGATGTGTGGTTGTCATTAATGACTTTTCCACTGTCGGGCCAGTGCGAGCCAGGGCTAACAACTTGCCGGCTGGGGCCAATAGCCTCAGACCTCGAGCACCAGTAGCCCCACAGCACTACCCTAAAACCAGCCCTTAACACACCTGCATAGAACAACGTCACACAACCCCACCGTTTCACCAGCTGAGCTGACTGAAAACTAGCTAATCGCAAAATGAGCATGACAAAAGCGAACGTTTGGTCTTTACTTAAAGACTTAAGATTCCAGTATCAATATTTTACCAATGTTTTACAATAAAAAAATTATACAAAGACCGTAATTTATTAATTTGTGTCAGGAGTGCACATCAATCATGCTCAATCAAACTAAAAAGAGAACACATTCCAATGCAGTTGTACCTGCTTCCATTTATTTGCGATCACAAGAATGCACAAGACAACTCAATTAAGGCTTTTTAAGTCCAAAGGCTTACGCATTTAGACAAATATTGATAAAATATCCTGTTTACGTCACATTTCTTTAGAAAGAAAGACAAATTATTTCTATTAATTTTCCACGAAATTATGCGATCTCTCCCGTCTCACTATACTGTTATCCTTTCAGCCAGAGCAACAGGGGGAGCTCACGAGAAGAAAACAGGAATTATTAGTCATACGACTTAACCGGAGTACATTTATGCTGCCTTCACTTGCTATCGGAAATTTCCAACTTCCCACTTCTGAAGTCGTGATTACGAGCTCATTGCATTACAGTTTTGACTTGAGAGGGTGTTCATGTCCAATTTTATTTTTTAAATAGGAAACTTTACGATAATTCCAATAGCATGTGAAGGCAGCATTAGTCCGGTATCAACAAATGCACAGGGAAGAGACTAAACACACGATTATAATCATATGTGATTTGTCTACGTTCTGCAAACAGTCTCTGGTATTTTCCGTAAAATATGTGTATTTATTATCGCAACGGTTAGCATACATAGCCTTTAGCATCGCATATTAATATTTTTGCCTCATACGGTGATTAGAATCCCCATCGGATCGCAAGGAAGTTATTTCAAACACTCGCTGTGTCTGAAAGTGAGTTTTTTATGTCTTAATTAAATGTTAAAGTAGCCTGATATTTAATATATATGAAATGAGCAGCGGTGTTGTCCCTCTCCTGACTCGGATAAACTCCACCTTTGTTCATGACTCAAGCCCCAGTTGGCCCGCTTTGGACCAAGGTATTCGGCGGGCCGAAAACCACTGGCCGTTGACCCAGAGGAAAGCCCGATTAAGCCCAGGGAGTGACAGTGGAAAAGCGACTCGCTTTTGGCCTGACAGTGGAAACATGACTATTGAGAGGTCAATGTGATCTTCCGTGAGACAAGCATGTTGGGAGATTTCTCTCGTTTGTTTTCTGAAGAGTTTGTTAAATATAGAAACTAATGGTTATTTGAGTGTTATGTGGAGAACAGAAAATATTTTTAGATAAAGATTATTTATGGTGATAGTAAAGCTGTAACGATGTTTAGAGTGCTATGGCAATAATTATAATTAATATAATAACAGTAATGATAATATGTAGTAATCTGCATGTGTATTAGTTCAGAATGGCAGTCTTCTAACTACCCAAAATTATGCACTGTTCTGACGAGCAGCAGATGTATGCATATTTACATAACATATTTACATATTGTATGCATAACCCTTTTTACCTACTTTGTTTAGTTGAATATCTTTTTAAACTTTAGTAGCCTAGATATGTTTTTTTGTTTTTTTTAACTGTTGATTTATTGTGAATATATATTTTTTAATTTAGAAAAAAGAATGAGCTTCACAATGCTTATTATCATACTTGGTGTAAACAGAGCCTGTTTATGATTTTATATTAAAATGGTTTGGCAAGCATTTCATAGCAGTGTCTTTAGCAGTGAATTTAGCATGTGTATATTATACCTAAAACTTTTAAATAATATCACTCACATTAATAAAATAATGATGTGGCATATTAGATATACATCTGTTACATCTGTAGATCTCATGTGAATGTTATTTGCAAATGCTGTATAATGAAAAACAGATCTTCATCAAACTGAATTTAGATCATTTAAGCTTCAAAAGGCTTAGCATGATCTCAGAACGGGGCTGTGCACAGCCGCTGGAGGCCCTATAACCCACAGATAAATATAAAGGAATGCACATTTTAAAACCAATCCTTCTCTATTATTCATACCGTCATTAAGACTGCTAATAGATTCCCTGTGGATCTCAGATTTGATCTCACTATCACCCTACAGGAGTTCTGTGTGGTTATTAGCACATTTTTGCTACATGGTTGTTAGGCAGGTTGCTTACTGGCCCAAGTCAAAACAGATGACATCCAGATCTCTGTGATCTTCTCATCTCTAGATATGACTAGGGTCTTTCCTTCAATGTCGGTCTATGGTGTTTGTTTCACCTGTTTTATCATCATATCTTCAGGTGAAAATCTTAAGTCTGATCACTTAGAGAGAAGTAAAAGCCGCATCATCTGAAGTATAACTCATGTACAAATGGTGTGAGTTATGCCCTGAAGTTTCATAATTAATATATAACCCTAAGTATGAGAAATAGTAATGGTTAAGTGCTCTTATTAAGAGGTAAAACAGCAATTAGATTTGTGATGGGTTAAAGCATGTTGTATGTTGTCACTAAAGGTCTTATGAGTGATTTTGGTTACACTTTAGATTAGGGTCCAATTCTCACTATTAACTATGACTTTTGCCTCAATAAACTCCTATTTACTGCTTATTAATAGTAAGTAAGGTAGTTGTTGTAGCGATAATGTTAGGTATGGGGTAAGATTAAGGGATGTAGAATATGATCATGCAGAGTAAGGCATTAATATGTGCTTTATAAGTACTAATAAACAGGCAATATCCTAGTAATATGCATGCTAATAAGCAACTAGTTAATAGTGAGAATTGGACCCTAAACTAAAGTGTTACTGTGATTTTTTTATTTTATTTTTATAATCATTTGTCTTGTGAATGAGTGAATGTTTATATTTATTTGATATGCATACCAAAAATATGTGTACGAAATCATTAATTTACCTTGGTCTTAAACTTAAACCAAAAAAGTTTTTTGGCAGTGATGCCATTGATAGAAGAACCATTTTTGGTTTCCCAAAGAACCTTTCAGTGAACAGTTCTTAAAATATATATTTTTTTTCTTAGTGTGAAGAACATTTAAAAAAATAAAAAATAACCTTTTGTGGAATGGAAAGATTCCATGGATGTTAAAGATTCTTCATGGAACCATCGACGCCAATAAAGAGTGTAGTTTTAAGAGTCCAGGGCATCAACATAGTTTTAGGTCAAACAATTATAAGTGAATCCTTCCCCATAAAAGGAACAAAATTCCACGTCCAGGTCCTCGCATAGATTGTAGTATTTAAAAAGCCTTTATTTTCAGGGCTACATATTAAAAAACACCAGTTTTAGGTCATACTGAATGCAACCAAACGCAATGCTTCATTTACTGCAGGGAATTCTGCAGTTCTTGTAACTGCAAACCCAGCAAGTTCTCATGCATTTTTACAGTATATTTCGTAGTCTATTCCCCTGCATCACTGTATGTAGCTCTCTATGGGGCCAGAAGCATCAGGAGATTACATCAGAACTTCTCCCCGGTTGTCTGATCAGTTTTGCATCAGCTGTCGTCTCCATCACAGATCCCTTTTGTTTACTTGCTGCTGCTGCATTAAATAATTGGAAGAGCTCCAGCGCTTCCTCTCATGGCGTCGCTCCGTGTGGAATATTTGCCCTACATATGTTTGTGCAACACACACACACACACACCTTGATTTACTCTCTCTGTCCTTCTCCTATACTGCACCTCCCTCACGTTTTGTTTTTGTATATGGCACGTTACACCTTCATGTCCCCTAAAAAGCATTAGGAGACACAAATAGGCAACCATGTTTTTTGTACTGATATCTATTAGGATGATCTATTATCTAGTTAATTGTTTAATTAACCCAACATGGAAAATAGCTAAATACATATCTGAATCCCTTTAAGCTTATTTTCATTAAAAAACAACAGTATTGAGCATTCTGAAAGCATTATTATTTATAATGCCTTATTATTTAAAATACAAAAAAATCTTTCTAATCCCAATTATACATTTACATTTTTACCTATTTATTGTGGGGTTCAAAAGTCTGAGACCCCAAAATATATATATTGTGCATGGATGATTTCAAAAGTAAACTACAAAATTATAAATAGGCTGCATTGAAAATATTATTAAAATATTGAGGGCTGGATAAAGACGTTGCACTCTTTATACAAGATACATGGGCATTCTGGTTATGTGGTGACAGCACTGTCACGTCCTATTAGCCACAATTTGTGAGCGGTGCTTTGAGAATATTCAGTCTCTTCATTGGCTCTTATTAAATGTTAAATAAAAAAAAATCTGCAAATAGCTGCAGGGTGACAGACCATCATCCTCTACGCGCACCTGATCTCACACTGAGACGCCGCCTGCCCTTCACTCTCCTCCTCGTCTTAATTAAATCCTGACAATATGGCGCTCTTCACTCACAGCTTCGGCTCACAGCTGACCGTGACAGTCCAAATAAGGTGTCAGTAACTGTACATTGTACCCCACACATGACTCTATGGCAGGTGATATTGATATAATATTACATTACAGATCTCAAGTCCTTCTGTTTACTTCTGTCCCCTATGTGCCTTATTGTCTGTATATGGACAAAAAAGCAATCTCTCTCTCTCTCTCTCTCTCTAGAATAAAACACAAAACGCCATTTTCAAATTTATCTACTTGGGAAAGCGCTTTCAAAAAGCTCAGTTTTCACAGGACAAAAACGCTGTCTCAAGGTCCTTGCACACTGACGTTTTTTTGTATTTGTGATTCGGTAGCTCTGAATTGTCAAAACACCATTCAAAATGCTTGCTGCGGATGCGAAAAACGCAAAAAATCGAACCTGATCCAATTTTTTTAATGACGTACAAAAGTTTCGGACGCAATGTGATTGACATAACGTGAGGTCGTATTTATTTTTTAACGTGCAAAAATTTCGGATGCGAATTTCGGACTCAGTGCGCAAGGGCCTTCAGTGTGGACAGAAGGCCAAATCGGAGAGAAAAAGATGCGTTTTCAAACAAAAACGCATTAGTGTGGACAAGGCCTTAAAGGGTTCTTTCAGGCGTTTCATATAGAACCTTATAGGGGTTTCCATCATGGGATAATTTTATGGATTTCGTTTTAGGGGGCGTTTACACGACACCGTTTGAAATAAAAACGTAAAAAATTGTCATTTTCACGACAATGACGTTTTGGGGGTCTGAAAACAAACGTTTGAAAACGGGTTTCAAAGTGCATGTTTTTGCAAACGATCCAAATATATTCTCTGTGTAAACTACAAAAACGTGAATTTGTGAAAACAGTGACATCATGCACGTGTGTATTACGTGTTCAAACAATTTTTTCTTTACAGAGTGACATCGCCATCTACCGGCCTGGCAGCAAATACAGTGTTTTTAATTATTTTTGCGGATCTGTGCGAATGGGAATTGTTTTGACACCATTGTCATCTGTACGCAAAAAAAAAAAAACACACAAAGGAAACACTTCTGCTTTTAGTACATCGTTGTCGTGTAAACGAACCCTTAATGAATTAATTTGGTTTTCATTTTATTTTACATTTTATGAATTAAGCAGCTCGTAAACATACTTTATCACTAGAAAACTAGTATCATGCAATCATTTAAGCATTAATCATTATCACATAACCTTTCTCCTCATATAGAACCTTTTTGGCATAAGTGTTTCTTAAAACGGAGTCAAGAACCCTAAGATTCTATATAGAACCTTATTCTTTTCTAAGAGTGGTATAGATGCATTTAAGATGATAACCTTATTTACATGAATAAAACTCAAAATGCGTAAAAGTATCTATCAAAAATTGTTCTTGAGAGATAAAACCTCTCCAATGACATGAAAGTGACATTGTAATCCTATTGATAGCAGGTCATTCCAAGTAATTCCAAGTGAGCAACACACAGTTCCTCATTATCTTTATGAGATAATGAAGTGCCACTCGGTGCAGAACTCTATGCAAACTTATTTTCTCTTCAGAATACCAGGAAGAACCTCAATGACACTCTTTTAAAGAGCAAGCCAGAAAGTGACACTGCCTTCCAAAGCCTCCTTCAGAACAAACCTCTGGTGGAGCGACTGAGCATATATGGGCCACTTCAATGAAAGCAGCTCTTTAAAAAGATCCTCTTTCATTCTCCCAGTTCAATGCCGGAGCAAACAGGCCTTGACAGTATGTGTGGCACAGCAAGCCAGTCTTTCTCTTCACTGTTGATTTTTTCTCACTAAATACAAAGTATTCAGTCAATTGCCGGCTCTTAGGGTGTTTATTTTTAGGGCACAATAGATCCAGGTATTTGTATGAACTATTGTGTCCAGACATGCAGGAAAGTCTTAAAGGGATAGTTTTAGCCAAAAATAAAAATGTGTTTTCTTGCAATGACAGACAACGAGGGGAAACAGTGATCACCAAATCAACAGTGAACCGCAATGACTTTCCCATTAAATGCTAAAAAGCACAGAGAGTATATATGTTTATGAAATAAAGGTTAAAGGGGCTATATGTAAGAATTTTCATGAATGAATCACTTTTTATTGCCAATGTGTGAACAGCTTGTTACGAAACTTAAAAAAACTAGCCCTTCCAAGACTTCCTAGATTCTATGAAAGCCTGAACACTAATTTTTATGAGAAGGACTCAGGACATTTTGCAGGGAAAATCAAATGGATGTGACATTTATGCTCCCGAAAGCCTCTCTTCCTTTCTATGACACATGAAATGAATGCTTATAAAATGTTCAGGATAACGCTAAAAGAGCCATTCTGTACTCTAATGTCAATGTGTCATGCAAATTATAAGAATGAATTCAAACTAGTGTCACATAGTCAGACATAATCTAGTCTCAAATATAGGCTACTTTATAATCAAACTATCATAACAGTGTAATTTTAATTACCTCATCTGTCGACACAATGCCGGTGAATTGCAGAGCTGGTGAAAACAGATCCACATCGCTATGATCAGATGCTTTCTCAACTGTTTTTCAATGCTGCCATTGTATGTTTATTTTGGTATTGAGGGGAAAGTGCACAGCACATATTTAGGCCTACATTTAAACGTCGCTCTCAGCCAGTATGTTCATTAACAGTATATCACTGCAAAAGTAGTTCCAACTTCTTTTTACTTCTAAGCAAAGAACGAAAAAGAACTTTGCCGTGAGTATATCGGGGCCTTGAATCACGTTCAGTCTCTTGTACGATACGTGTGCACGAGAGTGAACATGTTGCTGGCTGCAGTTCACTTAATGGCCACTGGTGTCGCTAATAACAAGTGTTCTGAATAGCCCCTCGTATTATATAAAGGGATATTTCACAGCTGGAAAGATGAATATTGGGTCATTTATGTAGTAGAAATGTGAAATTATTTTAGAAGTTGGTGCCTTCTAGACTGAGAAAAGCCAGAAAATGTATATAGATGAAAGACAACTCCCAGAATGCACTTGCTTCGCTGCCCTACGAGGCCACTGCCAAGCCACGCCTACCGGTTACAGAGGGCAGTATCGGAAGAAATGATACAACTAGGCTACTAGTTGACTCGAAACTGAAAAGACAACGTTTTATCGTGAGATCCCCCTATCCCCCTATGGGCGGGTTGAACACATGCGGAACTAGCTCCTCCTACTGGCTGTAGTCTCTCGCCTCTGGACAAAAAAGCCTCTGATGACGCAAAATGGCGATTTTTGCATCAACTGAGGTTTTTTTTCCAGACACACAATTAGACATGTGCCGGTATTCGGTAATGCGATAAATCGCGGTAATGAATATGCACGATATTGTTATCGCGGGCACTTCAAAATACCGTGAAAAATAATAGATCCGAATTTAGATTTTTAGAACGCGCATTATAGCTTATTTTCCATCAACCGCTTAAACAAACACTGCGTATGCTGCGCGAAACACGTGCGCACTCTGATATAAACAATCGCCACGTGTATAAGCATGCGGCCGGTGCGCACTTCTAGTCTAATGTAAACAGTCCTCACATGGAGAAGCAGCATGGCGGAAGGAGGAACGCCGCCGCCTACAGTCTATGGCCGCCGCCGATCTATCCGGATCCATCCCGCTTCTAAAAGCAGAGCTGCCAACTCGACGCATTCAGCGCGAGACTCCTCACACGCTCACGCCACACATCCGTTTTCTCACGCAGAGAAAAATCGCGGAGCAAGAGGACACGAAGACCGTCAAACAAGACAGAGCAGGATACTTTTGATATGAAACAGGAGAACAATTGTGTCACAGAACGTTACACTTAAACTATTTAATGACCAGCAGCATGTTAGATGACTAAAACATATAGATAAAGAGGAGTATTTTGCTGAATATGTGCACTGCACTTTTTTTACATATTTATAATATTTTTACTTGTCATTACATAATTGTTATTATAATGAAAACCACATTATATTTGATTTAATTAGTTATTTGTAATCTTTAATAATACCAGCTGATAGGGCTCTATATGGTTACATAGCATTATGTGAGATATTTTTTTTCATGAGAAAAAAATAACATGTGGGCTATCTACTGTAGCCTTCCTAATATTTATCCAAAATAAGTCAATATTGAATCAAGATTTAAATCAAATCCCAAGTATTGAAATCGTTAAATTTGTGTTAAGCTATACAAACAGTAGCCTACCAGTCATTGTACCATGTAATCATTGTAACATGATGTTGTCACTAAACTTAATAAAATTCAGTTTAGTTACCAAATGTTTTGACAATCACAATTACACCTTGTGATGCAAGTTTTATTAATTTTTTTACATCCCCCCCCCCCCCAAATCCATCTGTTTCTCATGTGCAATTAAAATATCGTGATAATACCGTATACCGTGATAAAAGATCACTCAATTAATCGCAGCATGAAAATGTGATACCGGCACATGCCTACACACAATACAGAAATCTCTCGTCTCAGGGCGACATGAGGGAGGTAAGCACGGTCATTCGAAAATAATACTGGGTTTCTACTGATACAAAGCTTAATGCTAATCGGTGAAGTATCCCTTAACTAATTAATTTAAACTTCACAATCACTGCAGTATTAATAAACAAGAAGTCTATAGTGGTCTACAACTAAGATACTTCTTATTTAGTTAATAATTTGAGAATGTAACCATTGCTTTCACTTACCCGATAAGCCTTCTTAGATAAAACCAGTACAATTTCCTAAATTTACAACCTGACCTGTCACACACGCAGTAAATTGATATACTCGCAGAAATAGCTTTTTGTGGTATCGCACAGCCAACCCATCCGAGAGTAAAGTACAGCTCAACAAAGGTCAACACAACAGTATAAATATTAGACCATTTGTGTGAAGCAAGTCAGCTTCGGCTGAAGACCATCACACTGTTTCTAGATTGGATAACGCTGAGGAACATCGGCACAAATGAAGTCCAAGAAAGGTCTGACAACACTAGAGAAGAGCCTGATCTTCCTATTTGTAGCCCTGACTGCAGTCACTATTGGACTAGTTGTGGTCTTTGTTATTGAGAAGAACAACTCAAGTCCAAGAGGTGGGTTACTGTTACTTCAAAGCTGTTGATCCAAATCCAGATATATTTAATGAAGATAATACATTTTGCACACTTACTTAGTTCTGACTTCCCCTCAGATATAAATGTAGATGTAAAATTTAATCTCAGTGGTAATAAAATACAGCAATAGAAATTGTATAGTTATTTATGATTATAAGGGCATATAATGTCAAATCAATAGACTTGATCAAAGCCACAAAGATGTTTACTTGATATACAACTAGTCCTGTAACGAATCTCTGCTACTTCAAATTCATGAAAACAGCTTATTTATGTTAACACTTTTAATGAAATTCTAACCCAAATGATTTCCTTGCACTCTTCTGATAAACTCTAACTATACAATTACTTTTGAATGATTAAAGTTATCGATAAAAAACTTTAAATTACTTCTCAGCGCAACTACTATACGTTTGGTTGAATCAGACTCACTGGAACAACACTATTGTAAAATCTGTGACATACAATTGCAGCACCTCCTATTTAGAAAGCATCTAAAAGCGGCATCTAAATGTAAATTATGAAGTGAAACTATTATACTCTCAAAAATAGCTCTCAGAAGCTTCCTGTAATCACTTTCTACAGAAGGACGTCTGGTGCACATTAATGTAAAAGTTTCATGCGATTTAAATTACACCTAAAGTAGCCTATATCTAGCCTAAGTATAATTTGTTGCAACAGTTTCACTTAAAACTTACAATGCTTAGCCTATGTTTCACATAACCATTACCCATAAGATTATTTTTGCATCACAGATGATGAGAGCAATATATAGGCCTATAGGTATTTCTTTGGTACATACACACACATTATCCTTTCTTTTCAAATTCAGTTACCAGACTAAAACTGCATTATGTTCCACGAGGCTGAATCCATGAAATAGCTTCACCTGCGGGGTGCTGCTGAGGAAATGCAATCAATCTGTTTACACAGGCGATGTCAAATTCTATTCCTCGCTCTGTCTCTGTCCGCAGAGGTTGAGATCGATACGGGATGTGGGAGTCTGCAGGAGCTGACGGCTTCCTCAGGGGAATTTTCCAGTGGGAATTACCCCAGCAGTTACGACAATGGCATGAGCTGCAGTTGGCACATCACGGTAGAAGCCAATAAGGTACCGGGTGACACTTAGCTCAGCGCATAGCCGTTAGCTGCTCATTAGGACAGGCTTACCGTAAAAGATGACCTACATGCTTTGGTTTTTCTGAAAGCACTTTGCACATTTATAGGGCTGTTTTTGTATATTTATTTTATATTCGATTTTCAAGAATTATTTGAGCATGTTTTACAAGGAAATGCTATATTCTGTTTTTCAACTTCAAAATGTCACGTTTTAATTCAATGTCACTTCCTGTTTCTTTGTAGGCTAACGTAATTGTTTGTAAAATGTTCAACACTCTTAAAATTAAAGTTTATTTTTTAGGTTCCAAGAACCTTTCCATGGAATCTTTTCATTCCACAAAAGTTTATTTTTTTGTATTTTTATATAGGCCTATAGTGGAAAGGTTCTTTAGATTTTTAAAATGTTCCCCATACTAAGAAAAAAAAAAAAGGGTTATTTTAAGAACTGATCACTGAAAGGTTCTTTGGGCAACCAAATAGGCTACAGTATTGTTATTCAATGGCATAGCTGTGAAAACACCCTTTTGGAACTTATTTTTAAGAGTAGCAATTACTGAGTTGTTTCTACACCAAATTATTTTCAGTGTAAGGGGACATAGTGTACCCTATTCATGGAAAATGAGTTCTCATGGTTTGTTTTCTTCTTCCAGGTGATCCATCTGTGGTTTGAAGACTTCTCTATAGAAGACTCCAATACATGTGAGGCCGACTTCGTCACTCTCAAGGATGGACTCGGCACCATTGGTGAGTCTTCCGCTGAGGTTGGTCAAACCATTTTTCTCTTCCCTGCAGAGAGTTTAAAAAAAAAAATCACTGTAAGTTAATCACTATTAGCGCAGAAGAGATCTGCCTGCATTTATTCCAGAGGGGCATGAGGCAATTAACTTCTTACAGATTGACTGAATGTTACCGGTCACCATTTTTTGACTGTTGAGTTATTGCATATGCTGAGCATGTCCTGCCAAATTTTCAGTTTGAATGAGAGGACAAACACCAAGACAAAAACTGGCCACTCTACCTAAAGCAAAAGCGCTGTATTTTCTGGGGTATTCTAGTTCAGCGGTTCTCAAAGATGGAATATAAATTCAGATAACTATATAATCTTGACTAGTTTTAGCAAAATTATGAGAAAATGTAAGAGAAAATCTTTTTTTGTTGATGTCAAAGGCTGTGTTCAATAAAAACTCTACGATTTATTTTTCTTGCAGGAAAGTACTGTGGCTATTCAACGCCAAAACCAATAGTTGCCTTAGGAAACAGCATTTTTGTGTACTTTGACACCAACGACAGATACACAGAGAAGGGATTCAAAGCCCTGTACCGCGCTGTGGCCCCTGAGACGGCATCAGGTAATGACAATGAGAGATACATAATGATTTAATTACATAACAGTATTATTAACACAATGGAAGAACATTAGAGATTTAACAATGCCCGTCTGCTGCGCCTTTCATTTCATCATTTAGTGACTGTATCTTACTCTGCCAGATTCTGAGAGGCTGTTATAAGTGTCTCACTGCAGCTGACCTAGAAAGAGACGCAGCGCGTTAATGTGTGTGTGTGTGTGTGTGTGTGTGCGCGCGTAACTGGGGTGTATTGGGAGGGGAGGGGGGCTGTCAGAATACCCTTTTGGTGTCTCTCTATGCAGCTAAATCTCTCTCGTTCCCATGCTTCTAGAAATAGTTGGGGCTGGTGGTGTTCTTCAAGGTGACCGTGGGGAGCTGTTGACCCCTGGCTTTCCCGCACAAAACTATGAGAATGGCGCACTCTACCAGGTGCTTCGAATGATCGATATGACCTCTACACCTGCTCTTGATTTATCACAAACTGTCTTTTTCCTCTTTGTTCTCTGGAGTCTGTATCTTTGTCCTTTTCCACCCACTATTCTATTGCTGTTCAATATCTGCTGCCTTAAAGGAATAGTTCACCCAAAATAATTCCTCCGTTAATAATTCGTTACACAGAACTTTATTATATTAATCAAAAATGCTTCACACCTTCACAAAATCCACACACCCAACCCAAAATCCACACATTTAACACCCTAAAAGTGACATAACATTATTTATAATAAGTTTATTTGATTCACAGCTTATATAGTGTTTTGACCTCGACAACCCAACTGCATTTTACCGCAAACTTGCGACTAACGTTAGTTAACTTACTAAAGAAGGCGCAATCGCTTGTTTGCTAAGGGTCGGGTCGGGACTCCAACATTAACACACTGACAACATTGTATTCAGAATATAAAATATTTTTTGATCTCGGATGATTTCGTTTTCATGGAGACAGACGCGGTGTGCACGGAGAGGAGGGGCTGTGTGTGTGTGTGTGTGTGTGTGTGTGTGTGTGTGAGAGAGACGCGTGAGTGACAGAGAGACGGAGGGAGAGCAGGGAAACGAAATGCAGCTGAACGAATACGCTGCGTGTTTTAAATAGCGTAAAAAAAAAAAATGTATAACGAAACGCAATATGTGGCGGCCGGTGTTGATTCTGTGGTACACCGCCACAAATTAGTCTATGTGTGGGAAACACTGAATGAGGTTCATTCTCATGCTACGCATCATGTTTGAGCTTCTGCAAGAACCAATGAGGTTCATTCTCATGTTACGCAGTATGTTTGAGCTTCTGCAAGAACCAATGAGGTTCATTCTCATGTTACGCAGCACGTTTGAGCTTCTGCAAGAACCAATGAGGTTCATTCTCGTGTTACGCAGCACGTTTGAGCTTCTGCAAGAACCAATGAGGTTCATTCTCATGTTCCACAGCACGTTTGAGCTTCTGCAAGAACCAATGAGGTTAATTCTCATGTGCCGCAGCACGTTTGAGCTTCTGCAAGAACCAATGAGGTTAATTCTCATGTTCCGCAGCACGTTTGAGCTTCCGCAAGAACCAATGAGGTTAATTCTCATGTTCCGCAGCACGTTTGAGCTTCCGCAAGAACCAATGAGGTTCATTCTCGTGTTACCAGCACGTTTGAGCTTCTTCAAGAACCAATGAGGTTCATTCTTGTGTTACGCAGCACGTTTGAGCTTCTTCAAGAACCAATGAGGTTCATTCTCATGTTCCGCAGCACGTTTGAGCTTCTGCAAGAACCAATGAGGTTCATTCTCATGTTCCACAGCACGTTTGAGCTTCTGCAAGAACCAATGAGGTTAATTCTCATGTTCTGCAGCACGTTTGAGCTTCTGCAAGAACCAATGAGGTTAATTCTCATGTTCCGCAGCACGTTTGAGCTTCCGCAAGAACCAATGAGGTTCATTCTCGTGTTACCAGCACGTTTGAGCTTCTTCAAGAACCAATGAGGTTCATTCTTGTGTTACGCAGCACGTTTGAGCTTCTGCAAGAACCAATGAGATTTGTTCTCGCTCATCAAGCAGGTTTGGTTGAATTTCTGTTTGTGTTCGCTGATGAATGTTTAAATGTGAATAAAAGCCTAAATTAGATTAGTTCATCATTTTAAGTGATCGTGTCTCTTTCAGAAAATGTAGACTAAACTGTTCAATTTATTTGGATTAGTTTTACGATCTCTTTATGAACTTTTTGAAGCGTCTAAATGGTAGTTGCGTCAACTGTCAATGGATGGACAGAAAGCTCTTAGATCATCTAACAGATCTTCATTTGTGTTCCGGAGATGAACGAAAGTCCTACGGCTTTGGAACAATATGAGGGTGAGTAAATGATGACAGAATTTTAATTTATGGGTGAACTATTCCATTAAGGAGTGGGGACATTAGTGAAATTTCGGCGACATTTGGTGGGCAAAAAAGGTCTCTTATCTTTTGTCTATTGTCAATAGTGTAGAAATCTATGAACAGCTTAAACAGAAATCACTTTCAAACCAAGCAGCTTTCTTTTGGTCAACACAGTGAATTCAAGTGACCAAAATCAAGTAACCCGATGCAAAATTTTCGTACTCAAGCGATATTCTCGATCATGTGAATTCCTATTGAAATTAATTAATTTTCGCACGCATGAATTCGCATTCCCAGTTGATATGTAATGATTTCTCTTTGGACTACTTGAGGGAATCCCATGAATAATTTTTTTTTTTTTTACTTTGAGGTTGTTAAACGGCCAATCAATCACTGGCCAATAACCTAGCAACCATTCAGAACCACTTAGCAACTCCATAGCAATGTCCCTGCATCTATCCACAACACGGCGTAGTGTTTTGCACACACATTTTTTTCATAACTTATAAAAAAATATATTACATCATGTTTTTTTGACAAAATTTTATGAATAATGAATCCAGTGACAATTAGATTACACATACAGAGGACATTTTTTGAGTTTGTGAGGAGTATTTGAAGATTGGTTTTGACATGATTGCTGGAAGCTTCCTCACAGTGCGGCTCCATCTGGCAGGATATTTACCCACATTAGCTAATCTACCGCCAGCCTTCAAGCCTTGACTTGAAACTAACTCAAGATGCATGAGAAAGCACAATTTCAATCACCAGCCCTGTCAGGATACCCAAATTGCATTGGGATCAGTCTATGTATTTTGCATTTGCTAAAGTCTGCATATGCAAAAAATAAATGCCAGAAGCAGTTTAATTGCACTGTAATCGAGTTATTCTAAGGTTAGAATTAATGTTAAATTAACTAATTTTTTCATTATGTTGCCCAGTGGATGATACGCGTGCCTGATTGGGAAAAGGTCCGGCTAACATTCACAGCTTTTGACCTTGTACCAGAATCATGTGGTGACTTTGTGGATGTCTATGATGACGCTTCAGATGGTGCCGCTCAGCTTGGTGAGAACTGACATTTACTGAATCCAAAAAGCATCCCTTTTCTCCACGGTGAACATCTGTGCTCTCGTTTTTATCTGCCAAAAAACATAAATCTCAATTACTGTAGGTCGTTTCTGTGGAAACAAGGTCCCGGCTCCGGTGTTGTCTAGTGGCAGTAGTATGGTGGTTCGTTTCAAGTCTGATTCGAGCGGGACTGCTAAAGGCTTCAGTGCAACCTACACCATAGCAAGTGCCCCACCGATTACAACCACACCAACAACCACCACCAAAACCACAACCACTGGACCAACAACCACCACACCTGTTCACACACCCACACCTGCCCCAGAAGGTATAAGTAAAGTCACGGTATTTTCAAAGAAACTACATCAATGCATCCACTTACCTGATATTACAGGGCTGATGATCACTGCAGTCTAATGACTTTACTTTCAAATGACAGGAATAAAAATGCTTTTCCACACCTAAAGAAGCATCTTACATCACACACAAAAAGTTAATTTAAGGAAGCACCCATAATCAGGGAACTATGTAAGAGGGGTAAATTAATATAGCTTGTTGTGACAATCAAGGCGATTAAACTAAACAAATAATACATTTATCTAATTATGGCATAAAAGGTTGACCCGGAAGACAACTGTATTGCATGTGAAGTTTATAAGTTGCTTTAAATGTGTTGTATGTACTTTTGTCTTAGATAATATTATTATAATATCATATTTTTATATGTATTCATATTTATATATAAATATAACATTTTAACATGTTTATATGCAATTGTCTAGATTTTTCTTGCTTTAATTAAAATGTAATTAAATCTTTATTGAATTACTAATATTAAGTTCTTCAAAATCATTAAAATCTCGGACTTTAGATTGAAGACTTATATAGATATAAGATATAATGGCAAATCTGAGCACAGTTTGAGACATTGTTGAGGATCTTATCTAAGAAGCAAAAGCCACAGTTTGCTCTCCATTTAATTTAATTTCTCTCTAGGAAAAACAGTTTAGGCATTTAAAGACATAAAGAGATAACAAGCACATTTTGCAGTGCCATCATCAAGCATGACATGCTTTCTACCCTACATGAAGCCAGATGATATTTAAAGATTGCAGGTTCTGATGAATTTCTTTTGAGCATTATTGTTCAGACAATAACACTCGCTCTCTGTTCAGACTCTGGCTGTGGGTCCCCCGGGAAGCTGTTCGGACGTAAAGGTCAGATAAACTCCAAGAACTATCCTCAGGCTTATCCTGCAAACTTGAGCTGCTCTTGGGACATCACAGTGGACGAGGGCTTTCTTGTCAAACTGCACATCACTGATCTGGCCACCATGGGTGAAGCGGGCCAATGCGGCAAAGATAAACTCACCGTCATCGATAGTCAGCAGTCACTGGGTAAGACACGACTCGAAAAAAAGATACAAAAGATACTATAGATTTATGTTTAATAAATGATGCTTGCAAACTCTGGAACACCTTAGCAACACCCTGGAAACCACCCACAAGACCCAAGCATCATGGCGACAAGTTTTGCAAGGGCATTTCTTACAGAAAACATAAAAATGTAGTCTGTAATCTATAGTGCGCTGTAAACAATGTCTTCTAGTTTTGCAATTGCCCGAATCTGCATTATTTAAACTGGGGTTAAAGAGGACCTAATATGCCTTTTTTACATTTTCAAATTTCTTTAGTGTATACTTGCTGTTTGAGTATGAAAAAGGTCTGCTAAGTTACAAAACACAAAGTCACTCCATTCTCTACATCAGTGCGCACTGTTTCTGAACTCCCTGAAACGCCTTGTTTTCTTCCGGGAACAAACAGACACACACTGGTCCAGCCGACCAATCAGAGCACATTGTGCTTTTCAGAAGGAGGGGCTTCATAGAGACAGGAACTAAACAGTGCATTACTGATACAGACTGAGAAGAGAGGTGCTGCAACAATGTCGAATATGTGAAAAACTGATCTGATGAAAAATATGTGTTTTTTGAACACCTTGAAATCCTATTCTAATACAGCCCAAAAACAAAATCAAGACTATGTAAAACAGGTCCTCTTAAATATGTGAACAGACTTGTCCTATTCATGCGACACATCTTCCAGTAATTTAATTGGATAAAACGTGTCAAGCCAACATAGCACTGTGCCAAAACGTGGCCTATCAGGGATGACCTTCGACTCTGTTTTGGGGCCCATATCTAACACTAAATGGCACTGCTGGCGCAAGAGTAGCTGGCGTTCTCATTGCTCTCTCTTATCCCTTACACAAAGGGACTGTAAAAACTGATTATCATCAGTCTCAGCGAGGCATGAGCCAGCAGGCGAGCGCACTATAAATTACGGCTCCTTATTACTGAACATCAAACAGAGCTGTGAGCAGCTGATACGCTTATCTACAGCAGCTTTTCAAGGACTGCACGCCAGATACTGTCAATAAGTCCTGGTGCAGGTCGAGAAAGTGTGAGGGAAAAGACCAAAAGTTTGGGATGTTTGAACTACAAGAAAAGACAAAAAAAGGACAAGTATTTTTCTGCCTATTTGCAGAGCAGTGAAAGTGTAGAGGAACAGTACACCCCCTAAAATGTCACTTCATGTCTGTCCAAACCTGTCTGACTTACTTTCTTCCGTGGGACAAAAAAAACTGAATTGCTCTTTTCCTTGCAATAAATTTTTTTTGTCTTAAAACAAGCAGAATTATCTGCCAATGGCGTAAGAAAAATGATCTTGTTTCCATTTGAATTAAGATAATTTTTATATAGTCAGCAGTCACTGGGTAAGACACGACTCTAAAAAAAGATACAAAGGATACTATAGATTTATGTTTAATAAATGATGCTTGCAAACTCTGGAACACCTTAGCAACACCCTGGAAACCACCCACAAGACCCAAGCATCATGTTGGCGTATTTATTTTTTATCTAGTAAAATGCGTCTTGATTTAAGATTTTTTTTTATATTTGGACTGGAAACAAGACAAAATACTAAGTAAGAAAGGCTGTTTTTTTTTTGCTGTATGTGTATATATATATATATATACATACATACATACATACATACATATATATATATATATATATATATATATATATATATATATATATATATATATATATATATATAGAGAGAGAGAGAGAGAGAGCATAAAATTATATTCCAAGAGATGAAGTCATAAACAGACTTGTTTAAAAAAAATGGAAAGTTAAATTCCAATCACTTTTTATTGTAAATGCATGGAAAAGAGTGACCAGTGCATTCTTTAAAAAAAAAATCCATGCAATAAAAGAAAATTATTGCTAATTGTTTTAGGTCACCTATCAAACATCTGAACACAAGCGCTTTGAAATTCATTAAATGAATAAAAACAAGTTCAGTTTTGATCCACCAGCAGTCATAGACTGCATGGCTCATTTGTCTTGACATTGTGTCCTTACTTGGCTGTTGCAAGTGTGTATACTGTATGTGTGTGTTCTTCACATCACTTCTTTATCCTGGCTGTCAAGACGAATCGGTGTGTGAGTGTTAGTTCTGCTGACAGTCTGTATTACCCTGAAGATAGGAGTTGTACAAACAGTTTGAATGGAAATGCAAAACAAACCATGTTAACCTGAGCTACACAGTATATGAAATTCTTAATATTAATAATGAATTTGACTTGTACTGCAGGAATACTGATTAGCACACATGGCATGAGTTAATTTCTCTCACATAATTAGATGCCATTCAACAAATGAAATAATCATTAACTTCGAATGAAATAATCATTATCTTCAAAATGAAATGGAGATGATGACTTCCTAAATGCCTTTTTGTACTATTAAAGCTGAAGTGAGTATTTTTTTTAAATGCATAACAACTTGTAAACACAAAAAGTTACCATTGTTTATTACTGACGAATCAAATCTACATTAACAACAAAGCTTGCACAGGCCAATCGTTGAGTAAAAAAAGTATAGCTAGCATTATTTTCTATGTACCAATCAGAAGCTGAACACAACTTACCTTAAGTATGTATGTACAGTCACAGAAACTTGTATTTCTTGCGGTGTATTTCGTTTTAAGGTTTAAGGAAAATTAAAATATCAAACGGAAAACACGTAAAAAACATACAGTTATGGTCTGAAAAGTCAATTCAAGGCAAATAGGAATCAGAACAGAATAATAATCTTTATTATTATTATTATTATTATTATTATAAAGGTACAGTACCCAAAAATAGCCTGTTTATTTCTAAGAGCCAGGAAGGGGTGAGTCGTCTTGTGAAATGAAATGACAACTGTTGATGTCTTGTTGATACAAGAAACTTTGACTAACATTGTAAGCGGACTTAAGAGCAATTGATGCAAAACCAGTAATTTCAATGTTCTGACTTTGGGCAATAAGATGCATAGTGATGCAGAAACTTTCTCTTTCTCTTTTATCTCGCTCTCTCTCTCTCTCTCTCTCTCTCTCAGGCACACACTGCGGGTTTGTTCTTCCCCCAGTTCTAATCAGTGTCAGTAACAACATGTCGCTGAGTTTCCAGTCAGATACTCGGCTCGCCGACCGTGGCTTCTCTGCCACATGGGAAGCTGTGTATCCAGAGGACCTTTCTGGTAAAACCCTTTACAAACTCATAAAGACATCTATCTACTCACACCTACGCACACACACCTCGGATGAATCCTGCTGATGCAGCTGCGAGCGTTAACAGCCATCAGCAACCCTGTGTGTCTTGTGAGATTTTGTATGTGTGTGTGTGTCCCATGGAGATTTTGAAATCCAGGTAATGAGGGTAGAATAACAATGCAGAATAACCATGGGAAAAGAGTGTGGCAGACACAGTCGAATCATTTAATCGTCCAATTTTAGCAATAATTTAATAATATTTTAGAAATCTAATTATATGTTGGAAATCTCATTTCAGAGATCTGTTGCACATCTCCAAACTGGAATAGTGCCGAATCGCTCAAATAAATACTCTGGCTGACACATTGGCAATTGAAAGAGCTATATTTCACAGTAAATATACACATTCCTGGATTTATGAAAAACATTTCCCCCTTCACCAGATGCTACACCCCTAAAAAAGGAGAGGAAACCATCTGTAGTCATGCTGATTGACGCCTGCATTAACATGCATTGCAAGTGTTCACAGTTAAAGCTTGTCTCTATGACATATTCTACTTAGACTCACAGTCAATTCTGCTTGTAGTTTCCCTCTGCCTGTGCAGCGAACCAGAAATGTACAGAACAAAAAGATGGCCTTATATACAGTATACATTTTATACATTATTATATATACCTATACATTTTATACTGTACATGTATTTTTGCTTTTTTAATATAATTTTTTTTAAATACAAAAATGCTATTGAAGGGGATTTTTTATGAAAGTATTGATTTTGTTTTTGGGCTCTACTAGAATAGGTTTTCATACTTAAATGTTCATAAACACATTATTTTTCACATATTTCACATTGTTGCAGCACCTCTCTTCCCAGTCTGTCAGTAATGCTTTGTTTAGTTCCTGTCTCTATGAAGCCCCTCCTTCTGAAAAGCATGCTGTGCTCTGATTGGTTGGCTGGACCAGTGTGTTGTGAATGGTCAACCACTTTGAGCGTGTTTGGAAAATGTCACGCTCCTTACCATAACCACGAGCTTCAACACATTACTAACTAACTCAACCATTTTTTGCATATATGCCTTGGGCGGGAATTATTTAAATGAGGGATATTGTGACGTGTATGTTCCCGGAAGAAAACTGCCTTTGGAGTGAATTTGTGTTTAGTAACTTTGCAGACCATTTTCATGCTCAAACAGCAACATTACACACTAAAGAAAGTTGAACATGTAAAAAAGCATAACAGGACCCCTTTAAGATCGTACAGACCATTGGCACCAATGGTCTCTACAATCTACTTAATCTGCGGTCACATTTACCATTGTTCGAATAAATTTCATGAGCGAAATCCAGTCATTTCAATAGAATCTGCATGATCGAGTATTTTGCGCAAGGGCGAAACATGTCCGCATTCAGACATCGCATCGGGTTCAAGTTTTTCATGCGAAATCACTGATTGATGTGAAAGCAACTTCTGTGCAAATGGTACTTCACGCATCACTATTGATAATGTGCAATGGACCTTTTTTACTGGCAAAATTTTGCTAATGCGGCCTCGCCTTAATAAGGTTTACAAAGAGTTTAAAAAAATGCAGCCCTGTACTGAGGAAAAACAGCTAAGTTATCCCATTGTCATTGGGACAAAATATGTTTGTATAAAGTTAAATAATAATAAAATGTTCTCAATTCACCAGCCACTGGCAGGTCTGGCAAAAAGTTAATTTTGGACCATGGTGACATGGACCTGGGGCTAAATCTTGAGATTCCATGTACAAGCTGACTTCTGCTATAACAAGACACAATTTCGTGACATTTTGCTTGGTTGGAACAATTCTACCTTTACCTGTCACATTTTATAGCCGTGAGTCTGTCCGAAGGCACCAACCCGCACTTATGATGTCCTGCAGATATCCAGGGATGTGGAGGTTTCTCACAGGAGGAGACAGGCATCATCAAATCTCAGAACTGGCCCATGAACTATCCGGCTAACAGCATGTGTCTATGGACCATACGCCACCCCAAGGGGAATACCATTAAATTGACGTTCACTGATTTTGACGTGGAAGAGGCTGGCATCCTTTTCGGCCAGTGCAATGACAATGTGGTTGTCTACGACGGAACACGACCTGGAGCAAAAAAATACGGTGAGCAAGGACAAGGAATGCTTTGCAAGGACGCCTGTTTATGAGACCCTTTAAATCAGTTAAAACCGTGACATATTTATAACCTCCATTCAGTCAAACCTGACATATGTTTATAATTTACAGTCCACTAAAAGGGTAGGACTTGCATGCTTTTAAGGGCTATAGAAGGCAATACATTCAAATAAATTGACTTTCTTACAGGCCCCTTCTGTGGCTCCAAAACGCCTGCTGACATCGAAAGCACAACAAATGAACTTGTGATACGTTTCCATGCTGACTTTTTCATTGAGGGAAAAGGTTTCCGTGCTCACTGGACTGCCGATTCTACCTTACCTACCCCTACCGAACCTCCGGTGCCGCCCAACCCATGGGACGACATCACGATAGGTATGAGCAAAAGCATTTCAGAATGAGATTTATTGGCAAGTAAATATCATTTCCAGCTAATATAAATCAATATTTAATATAAATCAAGAGCTGATCATTCTAACCAGATATTGCATGTCTGTATTGTCACATAGTAGTTGGACATTCTACCCGGGCTAGCAATCACCAAGAACAGCTTAGCAAACACCCACCAATGCCTTTGCAACCACCAAAACTGCATAGAAAATGCAGGTCATTCCTACAGTTTGGAAGATTTTATGTTTCCATGAAACAATACTGCATTAATTTTCATGCCACATGCATGCTGGGACTAAAAGATCCCATGTACAAGCTGACTTCTGCTATAACAAGACATTTTGCTTGGTTGGAACAAATCCACCTTTAAGGGTCACATTTTATAGCTGTTACTCTGTCCGAAGGCACCAAACCGCACTTATGACGTCCTGCAGATATCTAGGGATGTGGGTATGATTAGTACCTTAGAATAATAATTACCCCCCCCCCTCCCCCTCCCCCCCTCCAAAAAAACCCCTAAAACAACAACGAATAAAAAAAACGTATTCTCTTTGACATAAAACACAATATATTGTTATAAATATTTTTTTTTTATGTGTAAAACCATTTATTTTATGTCCCAACTCCAGTTCACCTTGTTACATTGGTGCTGCTTGCCCTTTAAAATCGTTAGCATATTCCCTAAATCACATGACTTGCTAGAAGTGACATCATTTCTTTGGAGGGAAATTTCTAAGGTTGTGTCCAAAATCGCCCCCTATACCCTTAAAGGAATAGTTCACTTAAAAATTAAAATTATGTCATTGTTTACTCACCCTCAAGTTGTTCCAAACCTGTTTCTTTCTTCTGCTGAACACAAAAGAAGATATTTTGAAGAATGTCAGTAACCAGACAGTTGATGGACCCCATTGACTCCAATAGTATTTTGTTTTTCCTACTTTGGAAGTCAATGGGGTCCATCAACTGTCTGGTTTCCCTGGAAACATTGTCAAAATTTTACAAGCACCACTCACATTTTCAATATATTCCTGTGCACTACCAAAATATCCTTTGAAAACTCTGGTCTATTTTTCTGGGTAACTTAGAGCGAAGGTTATTGACAGCTGAAATCATTCGGCATGATAGAAATCTCCTCAGATAAAGCCTTCATCTGAATGCACAGACTGGCCTGAGAGCTGTGGGAAGCCCGCGATCCCTCCCGCTGTCAACACTCGCATAGTCAACGGAGAACCTGCCAATCCTCACTCCTGGCCATGGCAAGTGTCCATGCAGGTACGGTTAAGCCTTCGTCTAATCTCACATCCGTCCCCGAAGAGATTTCGGATGTCTTATATGACAGGAAAGTTAATGTTTGTCGATTTTATCTTATTAAAGTTAAAATTATGTTTATTCAAAGCTAATGATATGTGAAATGAAATAAGACATTACCAGGGTTAGTGTGCTTGAGGTCAGTTATTAGTTCAGCTTGTTGCTGTTATCATCATGATTGTTAGTTATGTTTGCTAAAGGAAGCATCAATATTAATATTGGTCTTACTAAGGACAAGGGAATTGAACAAACCTCTAACCCTAAGTATTATACTGCATAACTCATCCTGCACTGTTTGTATAAAAAAAAGTACAATCATTATAATATAATATCATTTTTATTCTCATGCATGTTTACTGAAGGTTTGGCGTGACTCAGAGCCTTCACCCAAGTTGGGTCATACATGTGGTGGAACGCTCATCCATAAGAACTGGGTCCTGACAGCTGCTCACTGCTTCATCAGGTTACAAAAAATGATTTCATTCTCTGATATTTATATATAACATATCTATGTATCTATCCATCCATCTATCTATCTTTGAAAGAGACTCTTTTGCTCACCAAGGCTGCATTTATTTGATCAAAAATACAGTAAAAACTGTAATATTGTGAAATATTATTACAATTTTAAATAACTGTTTTTTTTATTTGTATATATATTAAAATGTAATTAATTCATGTGATGGGAAAGCTGAATTGAGCATCATTACTCCAGTCTTCAGTGTCACATGATCCTTCAGAAATCATTCTGATATTCGATCTACGTGTGTGTGTGTGTGTGTGTGTGTGTGTGTGTGTGTGTGTGTCGATTTTGATCAGGTATGCCGATGAGCTGCAGCGCTGGAAAATGTGTTTAGGGAAACACAACCTGACCTTCTCTGAGCCAACCGAGCAGTGCTTTAACGTGCTTGGCATCTATCGCCACGAGGGCTTCCAGTACCCAACTGTGCCAACTGTGGAGTTTGATATCGCCCTGGTGCGACTGGATGGAGAGGTGACACCCACCGACTACATTCATTTCGCTTGTCTGCCTTCGGTTGAGGAGGTCCTTCCCGGGGGCAAAAGATGCTACGCCACCGGCTGGGGAGATGAAACAGGTTAGTTTACTCAGTTTAATCCTACTTGGTAGCAATCAAAAAACTTGAGGGGCTTGGAGTTGTTTTGAGTATTGCATTTTGGGGAGGACTTCCTGTTTGTGGGTAGTTCACGACACGTCAGGAGGTAAAAGGTTGTCAGTTTCAGCAGCTCAGCAGCTGGTTGATGTCTTCACTTTATTTAACATTATTTATGGGAAAAAATCTTTATCCTCTGATAGTCATTAAAAGTGACTGTGTGTTTCAAAGTCATTATAATAAATAAATAAAATAAATACAATCTTATTGTATTTAAAATAAAAATTTAAATAATAATAATTTTCTTGCATGCAAAAAATCATTGTCATTGTTAAATAAAGCTAAAACTATAGATAAAAAAAGTATTAATATTTTGAATACACTTATTTTATATTTTCTGTATTTATTTTAATTATTTTAATGTACTTTTTATTAGTTTTCTTATTTAATTGATTTCATTTTATGTCAGTTTAATTTCAATTAAAGAATTTTATTTTTAACTGTTTTAGTTTTAGTTAACAATATCAACACTGGCTGAAATAAAATAAAATAAAATAAAATAAAAATATTAAATTAACTTAAAAAAATGTAAGGTGCCTTGGACAATTGGTTTCATTTTATTATATTATAGTAGATGTTTTGTCAGTGATGGATTTTTGGTGGGTTCTTATTTTTCTGTCTGCTACAAGAAGCTAATATTATAGAGTGATCTGTCTCAAGCTGTTTTTACGCTCAGGCGATTGGATACTTTTTCAACATCCCCGTCTGAATTTGATTTATAAACATATTTGCCTTGATGTATAAAAACAGGCACTAAAAATATACAGATCCTACATATCCAATATATACTCACTGGCCCACATATCTGACAGTCCCGACTCCCGATAGTCCCCAAGACTCTGGAGTGATTGCTCCCTCTGCTGTGCAGTCTTGATAATGCATCCTAGAATGCACAATCATATTAGGTTAGTTAAGAATCCTTATTTATCTTCCAGTGACCAGCTACCTCTACAGTGTGAGACAATAGGTAAAATAACTACTAATACATAATGCCATCTTGCCCACAGGAAACTCCACTGCTCCTAAAGTCGCTGAGGCATTGAACCAGGTGGCCCTTCCGGTAGTGCCGTACGACACCTGTAAACGCATGGACTACTGATGGTTCCAGGTCAAGACCTCTATGATCTGCTGCGGCTACACTTTACCTGATGAGCTCAAGTCTGTATGCCAGGTATGGAACGTTTCTGAGATGAAGTACAGTTAACATCTGTTGTCATTTTATTCATTGGCCATTTCCAACTCTAATTTGTGCAGATTGTCTTACATATCCAATAGCCGCGTTTCCACTGTCGGGCCAGTGCGAGCCAGGGCTTTAAACGGGCCGTGCCGGGCTAATAGCCTCGGGCTAATAGCACCCGGCTTGCGTTTCCACTGTCGGGCCAGAAGCTCCACAGCGCTTCACTAAAACACGCCCGTAACACGCCTCTCTGGAACAACGTCACACTAACCCATTCACCAACAAATGGAAGTTTTATCAGAAAACTAATCAGAAATCACTGGAAACAGCGTTGAAAACAAACATGATAAAAGCGGCCGTTTGCTGGCATTTTTGTTGTTTACTTGAATATTTAAAACCCAAGCATCGATGTTTTACCACAGGTTTACAATAAAAAGTGATTCGTTGATCATAATGAATTAATTTATGTAAAAATTGCACATTAGTCACAATTTCACAAAAGAAAGAGGACACACTTACTTCTTCAGTCGTGTCTGTTACTGTTTATCTGGTAGTTACAGGACATATTTACATCACATTTAGAAAGAATGATAATTTCTACAAATATATGCCACCAAAAATACGACCTGAGGAGCTTTAGCACTCGACTCCCATACAGATATTTTCAGTCAGATAAACAGAGGAAGCTCCCGAAAAAAAAGTTGCTTTATTTTATGATAGTCCGGTATAAAGAGACGAGACGAGACGAGACGAGACGTAGGCTACTGACAGATAAAATGAAAACATGACTGTGATAGCCTTTATGATTGGTCTGATTTTTTCAAGCGTATGTTTTTTTACTATGCGTATCTTCAAGCGTACTATGGTAATGGTTAGTGCGCATAGTCTTTTGCATCACAAACACAAGGCATTCAAACATGAACGTGAGTTAAATTAGCCTATTTTAAAAGTCTTTAATGCTGACAGAATCATCCGGCGCTGCCGTCTCCCGACTCAGGTGAACTCCGCCTCTGTTCGTAACCACTCCCCTAGCCCGAGCTGGCCCGCTCTGGCCCAACGTATTCGACGGGCCAGAAATCCTGGTCGTTGGCCCCGAGTAAGCCCCGATCAAGCCCCGGAAGTGACAGTGGAAACGCAACTGGCCCTGGCACGCACTAGCACGGCCCGGCCCTGGCCCGACAGTGGAAACGCGGCTAATATATACTAAACACTCCAAATATACTGTTAGTTGTAATTATGCTACCAAATGAAAGAGCAGAACAAACAACAAACCTACCAAAAACATTCTACAAAAATGTTTGTTGCTTATGTAACCGGTCCTACCTGACCCACTGCGACTGGGATTGAGAGCATGAGAGGCTGGTGCGCTAACAAGGATGCTAAAGACCGCAGTCTCTAGCGTCAGTTGCTAGTGCGCCTCTTGAGGCCAGGGGAGTGAGGTTTAGACGCACACAGCTCTCACAAGCTTACCTCCGTTACACTCACCTCCCTAAACCTCACTCCTATCCGGGTCACCGCACCAAATTTAACCAATCCTACCTGATTCGAACCGCTGTCTCCGGATGGGAGGCGGGCATGCTAACAAGGATGCTAAAAACCGCAGTCTCTAGCGTCAGTCGCTAGTATGCCTCTTGAGGCCATGGGGTGAGGTTTACACGCACAGCTCTTACTAGCTTTCCTCCATTACACTTACCCCCCAAACCTCACTCCCATCTGGGTCACGGCACCAAATTTAACCAATCCTACTTGATTTGAACCGCTGTCTCCCACATGGGAGGCGAGTGCGCTAACAAGGACGTTAAAGACCGCAGTCACTAGCGTCAGTCGCTAGCGTGTCTCTTAAGGCCAGGGGAGTGAGGTTTACACACACAGTTCTTACTAGCTTGCCTCCATTACACTCATAACATTCATTTAATGTGATAGGGTGACTCGGGTGGACCCCTGGTATGCCAAGACAGCCCCTCGGCCCCTTGGGAGGTGCATGGCATCACTAGTTTTGGTCCAATCGGCTGTGTCTTTGATAAGAAGCCCAGCGTCTTCACTCGTTCCTCTGCCTACCTGCCCTGGATTGAGAACATCATTCGCAAAGACATCTATGACCTCATCGGTATGTACGTTAGCATCGCTGGTCGGGAGAACCTTGATTCTTTTGCAATCAGTTGAAGATTTTAGAGTGGATTTTAAAAAGAATTTTCTTTTTCTTAAGGTTCTGGTTGTGGCGGACTGAAGGATCTGGATGGCTCGGAAGGCATGCTGGCATCAATGGATCATCCATATAGTTACAGTAACAGAGCTTCGTGCCGATGGAATATCCGTGTGCCCACAGGGAAAAACGTCTATCTTCACTTTAGCAACTTCTCCCTAGAGGATACCACACTTTGCCTAAATGACAAAGTCACTCTCAGTGATAACATCGGCACTTTAGGTAGCCATATCCTATGTGGCATATCCAAATATACTAGTGTGCTCTTAGGTGGGCCGCCGTAGTGTTTAGGGAATGTGTATGAGATATAATATACTGTGTATCCTGCCTTTTTTTCTCAGGCACCCACTGCAGCACATCTCCTCCGAGAGATCTAGTCACGGCTGGTGACACACTGACTATCAGTTTCTCCTCCAATGACAAAATTGTGGACTCAGGGTTCAGTGCCGCATGGAAAGCAGTGGATCCTACTGACATAGAGAGTGAGTGAAAAAACAAAACACTTCTTTACCCTCTGAGAGAATATTGTCATTCCATTGAATACATTTTATGTTAAAGATTTGGGTTATGGTCAGTGGTGTTTACTAAGACAAGCGTCAGTATTACCGTTGATCAAATTTCATTTGAGCAAACCACTAACACCATAGCAACTGTATAACAACCACTCAGAACACCCATGTAAAAGAATATATTCAAAATAACATCACTTCTTCTCATTTCCAAACTTTGGACCACCTTTTTGTCTGTACATCTCCAGCTGCTGTTGGTTGCGGTGGGCTCTTCACCAGTCAAAAGGGGGATCTCCAATCACCCAACTGGCCCAATGAGTACCCAAGTCAAGCGGTGTGCACCTGGACTATCCACATCCCCTTGGCCACTGGAATCCATATTGTCTTCACTCAGTTTGAACTGCAGGCTGTTAGTTTGTTGGGCCAGTGTGTGGATTATGTGGAGGTCTTTGATGCTGCTGGGTCATCACAAGGTTTGATTATATACCATAGCATAGTTAATCAATATTTTGTTGATTTTATAATCAGCTGCATTTTCCCACTGTCTTATTGCATCCTGGTTTTTTTTTTCGTCCAGGCAAATTTTGTGGCTCTATCCCACCATCTTTAACTGTCAATGGGGACAAGGCCACCATCCGCTTCCTCAGTAATGATGCTAACCAGAAAAAGGGTTTCCAAGGACACTGGACCACCAATCCTGCTGTTTTTTTCTAAAAAACACATCTAAAGTGGGAAAGAGCGGTTGTGCGACTGACTGTACAAAAAGATTCAACAAAAAATCTGAGCTATTTCTTTACAGACTACCGAAAGCTACAGAAAAGAGAAGCAAGAAACAACTGGAGTCCAGGCACCAAAATGTGGATTTGCAGTTGCCATGTTTGTCAGATATGTTGTAGTTTTGGGTAAAATCATACCCTAGGCTATCTTTTCTATTGACAAGTCATGAATTAAATATTTACCATATTATATTCTGTGTAACTGTTTTAGTTTGTGTCAGTGTTTATTAAAAACTTCCATTATGATGAGCCTTATTGTGTTCAAGAGGGTGGTTAGATAATGTTGGCTAGCCAATAATTTTTACTTCTGGAACCCAACTGTTGCACTCTATGAAGACCTCACCAATGACATCGCCCTGATGCGATTGGCCAAAATGGTTACCCAAGATCAGGCCCAAACCCGAGTCTGCCAGAGATGTTGGTTACGTAACAGGCATGGGGAATGAGAGAGGTCAGAGGAACAATGACCTGTTCATCTGAGTTGATTGATTTAGTTGAGCATCTGTTGTCATTTGTTCTAGTTGCTATTCAGTGATTAGTGAGCAGCAGAGAATATTAATGATGCATTTGTTGTTAAGGTGATTAAGATGCAAATGCTGGGTTATACTGTGCCCTTTCACCTTGAAGAAAACCCTTCTGAAATTTCAAGCAGTACTTGGGCTAATACCTATTAATCATGTGTATTTATTTCACTTATGTATTTGAATTGAATATAACATTTCCATCCATTTGTATTACACAGTTTAAAAAAAATTTTTTTTTACTTAATGTTATGCATAATTGTCAGTCACACATAAATAAAACGGGCAAGATTTCTGCACTCAAAAAAAAAAAATCATGGTATAGTTTATTACCATCTATTTGCATCTATTTGGTCTTATTTAAATAATCATATTTTCAAAATGCATTTATTCAGATTTCTGAGAATCGGCATAAATCTGTTAAAAAGTATGAACATGGATAAAATATGTTTAGCATACTTAGTTCATTAAAATGTATGAGATTGTAACAATTTGGATTTATTGATGATAATCCTGGTTATTGAGTATTTAAAACACATTCAGTTTATTAGTGCTATTACAGAAATCTTACCTGTTTGATTAATGTAGAACAATATGCATCACATATACATTTATTAGTTGGTTTATGTTGATATAATCCAAATGGATGGACATTTTGTATGCAATTCAATTACATAAATCTTAAATTTAGGTCTAAATATTTTTCGAGTGTGGTAATGTACATTATTTTCTGTCATTGGACCTCCTCGAATCAACCTGCACGCTTGAGCACAAGCATGAAAAGCTATTGTATGAACAAACTTTGTAATGTCCTTCAGGTGTGCTAATGCTTAACTGGAAATGTCATTTTAAATTCTGATATTGTACTTCCTTATAATGGTTCCTGCTCCTGATTTCACACTCTAAACAATCTCTTCTTTTACCTATGGGGCAGTCGAGGCCTAATGGTTAGAGAGTCAGACTTGTAACATGAAAGTTGCAGGTTCGATTCTCAATACCGGCAGGAAATGACTGATGTGTCAGAATTCACAGTGCTCTAAAAAGAGTAAGCAAAACCATAGATATCACATAATAAAGGCTAGATGTCTCGTCCGCGCTGCTGGCGCGGTCGACGTCCGCACGTCCGCACACGGCGGCCATCTTGCCACAGGGAGCTCGCTCACTCGTAACATTGTGTTAATGGTGCACGTGTACTTTTTAAATAACCATAACTTGCTCAATTTTACCGATTTTCAAACGGTTTGGTTTGTTATAAACGTCAGAGATGTAGTTATGACACTGCATACTTATCAATAAATATAATATTATATTGTGGCGAGGGGGGCGTGGTTTTGCGAAGTCTGTAGCGGGAGAGAGAGGACGGAGCAGAGCGGTGAGTAAGTAGGTCAAGTGCAGATGATAAACACCTGTGTCTGATTGCAGTAATTGGCGTGGAGAGACCGGATATAAGCCGGCGAGAATGAGAGAGAGAGAGAGAGAGAGAGAGCTTGACTGGGACCTCGTGCTGCCTACCCCTTTGCAAGAGAAATCAACTTGAGAAACTGGACTGTTTATTTTTGTTTTGTGCTGTGCTTGCGTGCATGGTGAAGGCGCTCTGTGCGCAACCTTTTATTTACTTTGAGAAACTTGCTAATAAAAACGAGTGTCCCAGTATTCGCCGACCCCTGTCTTCTTCCTTCCCTCACCTACAACACTGAACTTCATCACACTGGTGCCGAAACCCGGGAGGAAGAAGATCGCCGCCGCCATGCAGACCCCGCCAGCCACGCCGTTTGCGGACATCATAACATCGCTCGCCGGTCTTCATCAGGAACAACATCAGCAACTGCTGGCGATAAAGGAGGAGCAGGACCAGAGGTTTGAAGTGCTCCTCCGAGGCCAGCAGGAAGACCGCGAGCTGTTCCGGAGCTGGATAGACCGGGAGGTTCGGGCCACCCCCCCTGTTAAAGAAACATCAACGCCGCTGCCTCTCAACAAAATGGGTCCTCAAGATGACCCAGAGGCGTTCATCGATCTCTTTGAGAGGTCTGCGGAGGACCGGGGGTGGCCCACCGAGGACTGGCCAATGCGGCTCATTCCCCTGCTTTCCGGAGAAGCACAAGTAGCCGCCCACCAACTGCCAGTCCAGAACCTCCTGGTCTATAAGGACCTTAAGCGTGCAATACTCCAGCGGGTCGGCCGGACCCCCGAACAACATCGCCAGAGGTTCAGAACGCTGAGCCTCGAAGAGTCCGGTCGGCCCTTCAACATGGCACAACAGCTCCGGGACTCCTGCCGCAAATGGCTGATGGCCGACGAAAGCGACGTCGAGGACATCATCGACCGAGTGGTACTGGAGCAGTTCGTGGCGCGGCTTCCGAGGAAGACCGCGCAGTGGGTCCAGTGCCACCGCCCGACGTCGCTGGACCAGGCCATCCAGCTGGCGGAAGATCAGATGGTGGCGTGCCCTGGGGTCGGCGAACCCCTACCATCCGCTTCTCTCTCTCTCTCTCTCTCTTCCCCCTCTCTCTCATGTCCCCCTCCTAAACCTGTCCCTCCTCCCAGGTCTCGTGTGGGGCTTACGCCCAGACCAGCGCCCAGATGGAGAACGGGGACCCCCCGCAGAGCCGTTACCAGTGCCCCGAGTCCCTCCCAGAGGAGGAAGCTCATCTAGCGGTCTCTTTACTTCACCGGTTGCTTCCCCGCTCTCTCCACGCCAATCTCTTGACCCGCTTCCTGCCACCAGGGCGGCGGGGAAGTCTGGGCCGGCTTGTTGGCGCTGCGGGGATCCGGGTCATTTTATCGATCGGTGTCCGGTGATGGAGGTGGGGACACTGATCCGGGTCCCCGATGCGCCACAAGCTGCCCCCGATCAGGCTGGCCTGTACCAGATACCAGTAAGTATCAAGGGGGGTACGTTTTCCGCTTTGGTGGATTCAGGTTGTAACCAAACCTCCATCCATCAAAGTCTGATTCAACCTAAGGCATTGGATAGTAGCCGCATGGTTAAGGTACGGTGTATACACGGGGAGGTGTTGAATTATCCAATAATGCCTGTGGACATTCAATTTAGGGGACAAAAGCATAGAGTAGAGGTGGCGATTAATCCGCACCTCAGGCATCCGCTAATTCTGGGGACCAATTGGCCAGCATTTAATGAATTATTGGGGTATTTATGTGCGGATGCCTCTTGGGCAGAAAGAGATGAGAGGAACGAGGCAGTTGCTCAGGTGGGAGAAACTGAGTCGGGACCTCTGGGGTCTGCTTCAGGGGAACGGAGCGCTCTGGAAAGAACCATCCTTACGGAGCGCGATGATTTTCCCCTGGAGCAGTCTCAGGATGACACGCTGAAACATGCTTTTGATCAGGTCCGCTCTATAGACGGCCAGCTACTCCACCCTGACCAACCGCTCTCCTATCCTTACTTTGCAATTTTAAAAGATAAGTTGTATCGGGTGACCCAAGACGCCCAGTCAAAGCAGGATACAACTCAGTTGTTAATACCTAAAAGCCGCCGGGAAATGCTTTTCCAGGCGGCTCATTGTAATCCGATGGCCGGGCATTTAGGACAGACAGCTACACTAAACCGTCTCATGGCCCGGTTCTTCTGGCCGGGCATTCATGAGAATGTGCGCAAGTGGTGCGCGTCTTGCCGTGAATGTCAGTTGGTGAATCCACCGGCCAACCCAAAAGCACCATTGTGCCCTCTCCCATTAATGCAGGTCCCCTTCGAGCGAATTGGTATGGACCTCATCGGGCCATTAGAACGGTCGGCACGGGGACACCGCTTTGCTTTAGTTCTGGTGGATTATGCAACGCGGTATCCTGAAGCAGTACCGCTCCGCACTATTTCCGCTAAGAGTGTGGCGAGCGCACTGTTTCAATTAATCTCCCGGGTGGGAATCCCGAAAGAGATTCTCACCGATCAAGGCACGGCGTTTATGTCACGTACGATTCGCGAACTTTATGAATTATTGGGCATTAAATCGATTCGCACCAGCGTCTATCACCCACAAACTGACGGGCTGGTGGAACGATTTAATCGCACGTTAAAAACCATGATTCGGAAGTTCGTACAGGAAGACGCCAAAAATTGGGATAAGTGGTTAGAACCCCTCTTCTTCGCTGTACGGGAGGTCCCGCAAGCCTCCACGGGGTTTTCCCCCTTCGAGCTTCTTTATGGACGTCAGCCCCGCGGGGTGTTAGATGTCCTTAGAGAAACTTGGGAGGACGGACCTTCGAATAGTAAAAACGAAATTCAGTATGTCCTGGATCTGAGAGCAAAACTCCACACTTTGGGGCGGCTATCAATGGAGAATTTGCTACAGGCCCAGGACAAACAAAGTCGGCTGTACAACAGGGGGGCTAGACTTCGTCAATTTGCACCGGGAGATAAAGTACTTGTATTACTCCCTACTTCTAGCTCGAAATTACTCGCAAAGTGGCAAGGACCCTTCGAGGTCACACGGCGAATTGGAGATCTTAACTATGAGGTAGCTCGAACAGATAGGGGCGGAGCACATCAAGTCTATCACCTCAACCTACTTAAAAAATGGTCAGAGGTGGAATCAGTGATGCTGGCGACGGTGGTGAGCGGAGAGGAGGATCTCGGGCCAGAGGCGAGTCTAAAAACTCAATCTCTCGCTCTGGCCCCTGGTGGAGACCACCTCTCACCCTCCCAGCTCTCTGATGTAAAAAGGTTACAAGCAGAATTTGCTGATGTGTTCTCGCCCCTACCTGGTCGGACGGACCTCATTCAGCACCACGTTGAGACAGAGCCGGGCGTGGTTGTACGCAGCCGGCCGTATCGTTTGCCAGAACACAAAAAAAAAGTAGTTCAGAGCGAATTAGAGGCAATGTTAGACATGGGAGTAATAGAAGAGTCCAACAGTGACTGGGCGAGCCCGATAGTTTTAGTGCCTAAAACCGACGGCTCGGTTCGATTCTGTGTGGACTATCGCAAGGTGAATGCTGTGTCGAAATTCGACGCTTATCCAATGCCAAGGGTTGACGAATTGCTTGATCGGCTAGGAACTGCTCGATTTTATTCGACACTGGACTTAACGAAGGGATATTGGCAGATCCCCTTATCTCCTATGTCCAAAGAAAAAACAGCTTTCACAACGCCGTTCGGATTACACCAATTTGTTACCCTTCCTTTCGGCTTGTTCGGAGCTCCAGCCACCTTTCAGCGTTTGATGGACAGAATTCTCCGGCCGCATGCTGCATATGCCGCTGCCTACTTGGATGATATCATCATCTATAGTGGGGATTGGCAGCGTCATATGCAGCACTTGCGGGCTGTCCTGAAGACGCTGAGAAGGGCGGGGCTCACGGCCAACCCGAAGAAGTGTGCAGTTGGGCGGGTGGAGGTAAGATATCTGGGCTTCCACTTAGGTCATGGACAGGTGCGTCCCCAAATTGATAAGACTGCAGCAGTTGCGACCTGTCCAAGACCAAAGACCAAAAAGGAGGTTAGACAGTTCCTGGGGCTGGCGGGATATTATAGAAGGTTTGTACCTAATTATTCGGACCTCGCCAGCCCGCTGACTGATCTAACTAAAAAGGAAGTACCAGATACGGTCCAGTGGACGGAGCAGTGCCAGCAGGCTTTTACTCAAATAAAGGCTGCTCTATGTGGCGGGCCGCTCTTACATGCTCCTGACTTTTCTCTCCCTTTTATTCTACAGACGGACGCGTCGGACAGAGGGATGGGCGCGGTCCTGTCCCAGGAGGTGGAGGGTGAAGAGCGGCCGGTGCTGTACATCAGTCGGAAGCTCTCTAAGAGAGAGACGATGTACAGCACCATAGAGAAGGAGTGTTTGGCCATCAGATGGGCCGTTCTCACCCTCCGCTACTACCTCCTGGGGCGGGAGTTCACCCTCTGTTCGGACCACGCTCCCCTGCAGTGGCTCCACCGCATGAAGGATACCAACGCGCGGATCACCCGTTGGTATCTAGCTTTACAGCCTTTTAAATTCCAGGTGATCCACAGGCCGGGTGCACAGATGGCTGTGGCCGACTTCCTCTCCAGGAGGAGGGGGGGGGAGGCTGCAGACCGGATGGCTCCCCGGCCTGAGTCGGGCGGTGGGGGTATGTGGCGAGGGGGGCGTGGTTTTGCGAAGTCTGTAGCGGGAGAGAGAGGACGGAGCAGAGCGGTGAGTAAGTAGGTCAAGTGCAGATGATAAACACCTGTGTCTGATTGCAGTAATTGGCGTGGAGAGACCGGATATAAGCCGGCGAGAATGAGAGAGAGAGAGAGAGAGAGCTTGACTGGGACCTCGTGCTGCCTACCCCTTTGCAAGAGAAATCAACTTGAGAAACTGGACTGTTTATTTTTGTTTTGTGCTGTGCTTGCGTGCATGGTGAAGGCGCTCTGTGCGCAACCTTTTATTTACTTTGAGAAACTTGCTAATAAAAACGAGTGTCCCAGTATTCGCCGACCCCTGTCTTCTTCCTTCCCTCACCTACAACACTGAACTTCATCACATATATATTTAAACATGTTCAAGCATCCATAATTATAGCCACGTTAATAACGTTTGTAAGAAACCAAACCGTTTGTAAATCCGTCAAGATTTCAGCCAGATAAGAGGATTTGTGTTCGTGCTGATCACCTTACTTCAGATACCACAGAGCTCGCCAGAAAGCTTCCCTGTGGCAAGATGGCCGCCGGTGTGATGCCATTCGAGACTCCGCCTTAAGACATCTTTATATGGATATCTATGAGCAAAACGACCTACTACTTCCGGCGAGTTTCTGAAATGTGCGAGCGATGGAGGATTTGGGAATGGCAGTGAAGCGACGCAACTGACGCTGGTAGGTCACATGATAATGACAACATGGCGAATGTAGTAGCTTACGTTCAAATTACATTTATACCATTCTCTGTTTATACTATACACACTCATAATATATAACATACTTTTTTAGCAGTCGTCAAGTAATTACTTATTCAAAATAAGTACCTACTCAAGAGTAGGCTATGCGATTCTGGACGCAGCCATGTGTAAGGACAAAAAGTAAACTCAGAGTAAACAAACTCACCTGTAGCTCATTGTGTCAATATTTATTCTTTAAATATTTTCATTTGCTGAGTGCTATGTAGCTTACTAAATCTTATTGAATTAATTTATGAAATATATTTTATGGCTATAACGTGTATTTTAAAAAATCTTCTGCAATCATGAAAAATAGGTTATATTTGAATGTTTTACATTTAGAATAGGACATTTACTGATTTGCACTGTTTTTTTTTTCTCCTTCACAAAACAGCAAATAATAAACCATGCATGGATAATGGATGGTAAATTGTTTCTTCAAAACAAGTTGCACGGGAATATGTGGCAATAGCCAACAATACATTGTATGGGTCAAAATTATCGATTTTTCTTTTATGCCAAAAAATCATTAGGATAATATTAAGTAAAGATCATGTTCCATGAAGATATTTTTACATTTCATAAATGGCCAACTAAAGGCGATTTTCCCAATGTTTCGATTTTTCAGCACCCTCAGATTCCAGATGTTCAAATAGTTGTATCTCGGCCAAATATTGTTATATCCTAACAAACCATACATCAATGGAAAGCTTATTTATTCATTTATTTATTTATCTCAATAAAACAATTTAAAAAAAAAACCCATGTGACTGGCTTTGTGGTCCAGGGTCACATATGCCTAAATGATTGGAATCAGCATTTTAGTCAAATATACATTTTGAAATGGATGAGAATTAAACCGGTTAGTGAAGGAAAAGCAGCCAACAAGTGTCCAGCATACATGTGAATAGTTTAAAAACATCCCAAGATGCACCTCATGAAGTTGGTTGAGAGAATAAACAAGGTTCTAACTGGAATTATTAGACAAAGGGTGGTGACCTTAATGTATCCAAAAAATACACATTTAACATGTTTTGGCCTCTTAATAATTCCCACACATCCATTGGTGAAGCTTTTGAAGACTAGCACTCATTGTACTTGTTGCACACAAACTTTTTTTTTTATTCAGCCCAAAACCCAGTGCATACAAATTTGCCCATCTTGAATTTCTCACTTAAATGAATGACAAAATTCTAAAATATCAAAACATAAACATGCAAAGAAAGACAAGTTTAAGTTAAATTAAGTTTAAAATGTGAACAACAGACAACAAAGACCCCTCATACCAACACAGAAAAGTTGTGAATTGGTCTTTGATGCAGCTTCCGTTCATTTGCCCCATGTGGAGAGACTTTCAAAGGTTTGGGCCAACTGGTCATGTGACTCACAACACCAGCCAATTGGAGCACAGGGCTCAGATTTCATCTGGTGTGGAGAGGAGTCACTAAACTCCACTGAGCTTTTAGGAAAGGGAGGCTGACTCCTCTGCTTAGCCTCTGAAGTTTTCCGATACATTTAGTCTGTCCAAAGATGGACTAAACAACACATTATGAGCTGTGGACTTTGTTATGGGATGTTAAGGAGGCCACTGTAAGAAAGCAGAAGGATTTTGGGGAATTAATACTGTTTCACCACAGGCTCTTCCTGGAAGAAGAGGGAGATGGGGGCTGGAGCAATAACCATCTGTGTAAGTACAAAAAAAACATGCTGGTCAACTCCATATAAGGCAGCCAGTTTGAAAGAGTGTGTTTGTGTTTACACATTGAGGAGTTTCTGCATAGGCTACATCAGTGTGGATGAGTGCTGGCTGTGATCCTGGACTTATTAAACTGGGTGAAAGCCGCTAGACTGAGGTCATTTCTTCCCATCTGCTCACAATGTCTCCTGGAAAATGAAAACATCTTCTGTCAACTTCAGTAAAACTTTATATATAAATCAGCATTACTTTGGTGCAGTACACTGAGAACAACATCCAAAATGTGTACCTTTAGGGGTACAACAGCTTGTTACTGGGAACTGGGTACTACTTTTTACCTTGTTTACACCTAAAAGGTCCACAGTTGTGACTATAAGGGTACATATTGCTACTCCGAAGTGCTCATATGTACCTTTAGGGGTAGATAAGGCACAAAGTTGTCCTTTTAAAGGTACTGCCACGTTGGCAAGCTGTTGAACTTCTGAAGGAACAGTTTTGCACATTTGTTCTGGCAGTGTTGTAAACTATATGCTAGCTTCTACCTTATAATAGCAGGGATGTTCTGCAGCTGTTGTTAGCGTTCATTGCTACAACCAGTCGCTCTCAGGACCACACACAGCATATGTGCACGCATGCGTGTGAGATATGAATGAACATGCTGAGACTCGCTTCTCACCTAACAGAGTTTGTGATATTGAACCAGTTTAGTTTTTGAGCTAGCTTAACTATTCAGTTAGACGTAGACAAGGTTAGACATGTTATGTTGAAGTAACTCATGTGATATGAGGGGCTTACTGAGGTGTATTTATCAGACTGTGGGGGAGGGTTTGAAGATCCATTGGCCTCCCCTAAGAGTCAAAGCAGGGGGGCGTCATTAAGTAATAAGGACATTGTCTAAACCTGTAATGGAAACTTGCAGCACAGACTTCTTTTATTTCTCTCATTGACTGTGAATGACTGTATGTTAACACATGTGTGGCCCTTTCACATGCAGTATGAAGTGTTGTGAGGGTTAGGGGTGACTTCATGGACATCTGTTCTTGTTGGTCTCTCATGAGTAGCTCAGACGAGATTATGTTCTTAATGCCAAATTCAGGGACTTTAGGAAGCATACTGAGATATAGGGCTTCCACGCTAACTAGATTAAATATAGATTATATATATAACACACTAGTTGTGTTTTCATGTTTTATTGCGACTTTCCATAGACACAATGATTTTTATACTGTACTGTATATTTTACTATATTACTATTTTGCTGTTTTATATATATATATATATATATATATATATATATATATGTATATGTATATGTATGTATGTCCCCTCTGATTCTGCTCCTGAAAGATACGTGCACTTATACTGTATAAGGTCCTTCTACTGTTGAAACAGAAATAATTGGTATTTCAGCTGATTATTCATTTGAGCATAAGATAAACACGTGTGCTCACAATGGAGCGTGGGTCACGCTTTGCTGAAAAAGGACATTTGGTACAGCACACCCAATTAGAAGATGCTCACGATAGGCTGAAGAGCACAGAACGAGCAGCAACCTTCTCCTTTATTGAAGGACTGCTGATAACCTCTGAATACGATAATTCTGTTGCTCTTTTATTCAGGATGCATTGTATCTTTATATGTTTGTGACTCAAAGAATGCTTTTTGTTAAGTCAGTGTCTGTAAACTCTCTTCCATGATGCAACTGGATACTTCATAATTGCATTTTAAAAGTTGATGCAGAAAGATTATATTTACACATAGCCCTGCTGGAAAATATCTTAGCTTAAAATGGTTTGCTGGTCTTCAGATGATCTAGCTGGTCTCCTTTCTTTGGCTTAAGAGTGCTTTTTTCACAGCAATATAAGCAACCCTTGAAGACCATGGTAACAATAATTTCTGCTACTGTACATAACTTGCTATTAGCCACCATATCACTTGTCAATATAGATGTTGTGGTGGTGAATGCCTTTTAAATGATTAAGAAAGTAGATATTAAGTTTATTAATATATATTATAGATTAATTGTAATATTATAGATATTAATTATATATTAAACACGCACGCGCACACACACACACATAATATAAATATATATTTCATATAATATAAATACAAAATATAAATTATATAGATAATATAAATAAATTATATAGTATAGAAATAAACAAGTAACAAGTCTCTCTATCTATATATAATTATAATATAAATAAATTGCAAATATATATATATATATATATATATATGTAACTTATTTTTATTTATTTATTTATACAATTTTGATGAATGTAATTTGTTATAAATAATATATCTGTGTATGATTTTATATATATATATATATATATATATTTATCAATCATTTAAATAAGTTAAAATTATCTCTCTCTCTCTCTATATATATATATATATAAAAAAAAATTTTTTTTTTATTTATACAATTTTGATTAATAGTATTATTATAAATATGTACAGTATCTATATATGTATTATGTGTATATATATATAATTTATTTATTTATTAATTATTTATTATATAAATAAGTTAAAATATAATTTTAATATAAATATTTAGAATATATATAAATTAAAATTCGTTATATGTGATTTTCTATATACATACTATATATATATATATATATACACACAGGTTTATTACTGTACCTAATAAATGTTTTGACCTTTTATTGTCTCACCAAACTTCCTGAATGCATAACATTCAAAGTGTTCCTCCTCTGGAGCATAACAACCCCTGTTCTCTGGCCACAGCTGAGTTTGATATATTGTCAGCTGTCAGCTTGAGTCTGTGTGTTTCCTCTCACCTGGTAACAGGTGCATGGCAACCCCTGCTTACGTAGACACACACACACACACACACACACACACACACACACACACACACACACACACACACACACACACACACACACACTGACCTCCCTTCCTCCTGTTTCCTGCCAGTGACAGATCCAGCTACACTGGCAGTGGGAAGTCTCGGGTATAAAGGCTGATACATGGACTATAGGGGTCTTAATGATGCAGACAGTCAGAACGGTGGATGTGGTTGACTGCTCCTCTCTCTTCTGCTTTTCAAAGCACAACAAGGCAGCAGTTCAGATTAAGGAGGATGTAAAGAGGATGGTGCAGTTGCCCATGCTTAAACCCTCTCCGGCCACCGGCGCTGGGGGAAGGAAGATCTTCGGCGTGTCCCTGGTGAAGTTGAGCGATTTGGGACTTGTCAAGGACGGAGTTCCTGTGGTGGTCCGGTGTATGGTGGAGTATCTGGAAAAGCATGGTAAGTGTCATGGTTTTCTAAGGTGTTGGTGTAAAGAAATCTGATCTGGGGACAATGATAAAGAATTAAAAGTAACCTGAGTTTTTCTTTGGTGAGCAATTGTAATGCTTTAAGCAACTAATAACATGTCATAGCCTGCATTCTTACAAAGAAATAATCAGGTGTCTGATATAGGCCTAAGCGTTACTTGGCAATTTATATTATATATATACATTATAATTGTTTTCAGAGGTGCAACGGGTTCTAAATACTTTATTTTGCCCTCTTAAATTTAATGGGAATGATTCCAAGCATTGCATTATATATTATATTAAAATGTATTATATTATATACACAGTTTTTAAGACACAAGTAAAAAAAAACAAAAAAAACAGTATGTTTAGACCTGTTTATATTTTTCTCTTGCTACATAAAATGGGTTGTTAACATAAAATATATATTTTTAATCATCAATTCATATTACATGATCAAAGGTTAATTTAGATGTCTACATTTTAGGCCAACAAAGGGTCTTTTTCAAGACTTTTGTTTTTGTTTTATAATATCAATTGCCTTATCCTGTGGTGGCATACATTTTTAAAGGTACAAATATTTTACATAGTCATGATATCTCAATTGATTTGAGGTCATAGAAAATGTGTAAGTTTTTTTTTAAATTAGGAAATGTTATTTAAAATAATTTAGCTAAAGTTCAAAGTGTGAGACATCTTTTAAAGGTGCACTTTATTACTTTTTTTATTGCTCAAAATTAACAAAATAATGAGTAAATACACCATCAATCCTTCTTCTACAACATGTTTTTGTCTAACCTTTATTCACTATGGTAAGCCTATTATGTTTACATTTTAGACTTTACGGGATGGTTTTCGCGGGAAATTGCGTATACCTATGTCACTCGCCGTAAATAGATAAAAATTGCTCCGGTTGGTTAGTTAGTTGTCACCAGCTGGAAAGGTTGAGATAGAACAGCTAAATCTAGAACCTCCGGGGAATCAGCCGTAAAAAAAAAAAAAAAAAAAAACGCCAAATAGAGGAGAGTCCACTGGCAAAAAGCGAACGCGACAGAACTCTTAAACGTACAGTATGGAATTTTTCGCCACTAGGGGTCGCTAACCTACGGAAGCCCTGAAACGCAACATAAAAAAATAAATAAAAAAAATCGGTAAAAAAAAAAAATTCTAGTATTTCGAGATTAAAGTCGAAACGTTTCGAGATTAAAGTCGAAACGTTTCGAGATTAAAGTCGAAACGTTTCGAGATTAAAGTCGAAACGTTTCGAGATTAAAGTCGAAACGTACCAGAATACAGTCTTCTGTAGAAGTTGCGTGTGTGTATTCATAACGGCGCGCGTCCACTGGTGCATAGGACGTGCTTCCAATTCTGATTTTTTTTGTGTGTGTTTCTCAAATATAATATATTATATAATATAACCACTGGTGGTGGTTGAGGAGAGATTCTCTGAAATGATTGTAAAGCGCTTTTAAGTGTAGGCCTACAGTAAACATATGAAAGCGCTATATAAATGCCTCATTCATGCATTCATTCAGCTGGATATCTTGATCCAGTCTGAAAAGTGTTTTCGCCTGTAGGCTAAAGTCTATTTCGGCGCAGTATATTTTATAACGTCCTATAGCCTAATGCCATGTTGGTAGATTTTCCTTTTGTTGAAAGGCAAGATAAAAGTAAAGCTATTATTTTGTGTAGTTCCAGTTAACACACACACACACACACGCACGCACGCACACGCATGAATGCCTGTGCGGCAATGTGAAATAACGGCAAGCACACACGCAACTTCTACAGAAGACTGTATTCTGGTAATGTTTCGACTTTATTCTCGAAATGTTTCGACTTTATTCTCGAAATGTTTCGACTTTATTCTCGAAATGTTTCGACTTTATTCTCGAAATGTTTCGACTTTATTCTCGAAATGTTTCGACTTTATTCTCGAAATGTTTCGACTTTAATCTCGAAATGCTAGAATTTTTTTTTTTTTTTACGGATTTTTTTTTTTTTTTACGTTGCGGTTCAGGGCTTCCATACTAACCTATTTACAATAACAAAGGCGTAGTTTGATGACGCAACATTTGCTAAGAATTATGGATCTTGTCGTCAACGTCAAGCCGACCGATCTAATCTATGGATCTAATAATGTTTATGGATGACTGAATACATCGATGCTTTTATCATGACTGTGATATGAAGCAGTTCGGGATTGCTAAGAGACAGCTATCAGCTATCATATAAGGAATATGGACATTTCATTCTACCGAACTAACGTTACACGCGAGTGCAGAATTACTACTCACAGTCACAGGTCAGTTTATTAGACAAATTAAACTTGTGAGGTAACGCAGCATTGTTTCACTTGGTCTAACATTACACTATCACACTAAACTGCATTTGAATGTGTTGAAATGTATGTGTTAGTTTGTCTGTATGAGACTAGCAGTAAGCTAGATCAACATTAGAATAACATACAGATCATATTCTAACATTTCATCATGTTGAGCTATATAACATTGATTAGTTTTATGTAAATGTGCTCACCTGTTTAATAAAGTACATGTAGAAGCGGTCGAAGTCTCGGACGTGGAGCTCTCGTTTATATACTCTCTATGGGAGCTCTAGGCATCTCGAAAACACCGCGCTGATATTGATTCTCGTTTTAGTTCTCCTTTTGTATCCAAAGTCTGCTTGCCATGGTCCATAATGTTTGAACGAAACAACAACAGCGTGCAAATAGACATTGCGAACTACCGTCAGTCGCTTTGGTTACTATGGGCTCTGGTTCATAGCTCTGGTTGCCATGGCAGTACGAGCGGAAACCAGGGACAACGCGGATATGACGCCATTGACGGCGACAAAACGGAAATAAAGAAACGGGACGTTTCTCGAATTAAATTACAAATTTCTCCTGGTTTGAAAGTTGTTGGAAACAGTCGGGATAATGTAAGTACACAACAACAAAAAAAATATAACATAGATATAGTGATTTTTGCTATTTTTAAAGCAAAAAAGTTACATATTGTGGCTTTAATAAAACCAGATTCAACACTGGCTTGGCTTTTCGGAGATGGCGAGAACTAATGGATTTGAAATGTTGAGATGAAGGCGTTATAATTACTCAACATGTGAGTGGGGTATTTTATTGAGCAGATAAATTGCCATATGTAGCTCTAACAGACTTAATTGTAAACAGTAGGCCTAGCAATCTATCTATTGTGAAGGATCATTTTCATCCGCACAGTCACGCAGAGCCGAAGCAAGCACAGCCACTGCTAAATGTATGCAGTTTTGTTTTCTTTAACCGCAAGAGGGCCAAAAGTTAGTGTAGGCTACCTTTAAAGGAACACGCCGACTTTTTGGGACTTTAGTTTATTCACCATATCCCCAAGTCCATACCCTTTTCATCTCCGTAACTCTGTCCGACACACCCACCGCTAGGCAGGCTTAGCACAAAGACTGGAGGTAAACGGCTCCAGCTAGCATAATGCTCCCAATAAGTGACAAAATAACGCCAACATTTTCCCATTTACATGTTGTGATTTGTATAGTCACAGCGTGTACAAATAACAAGGTCACATGAGACACAGCCATCTTCTAACCGTTACTGGGAACTATATTCTCAGAAGGCGAAGCACTGCTAGTGATTTCCTCCAACTCTGAGCGAACTCTCTGCTCCTCACCATGGGGCTTCTCAGGTGCTGCGAGCAAATCACTCCGCCCAAGTAGCAGTGCTTTGCCTTCTGAGAATATAGTTCCCAGGGTATGTATAGAATTATCCAACTCTGGGGGATACGGTTAAAAAGCTGAAGTGCCAAAAAGTCGGCGTGTTCCTTTAAAAACATTTTTGTGCTATTTTTTTTTATTTTATTTTTTTTAGAATAGGCTACTATGTGGGTATAATTAGTGCACTTTTGCCCATGTTGGCTGCAGTGAATGTGAACTGGCAAGGAGTCTATTTTTTCTTCCTGCCAGAGTGCCAGTACATCATGTTGTCTGAGAACATAAAGTCACAGCTTTTACTGCTTTAGTGAACAGCTCCAATTCTTTAGCCAACAAGACCAAGCTGTGACAATGAGGTAATTGGGTACCGGATCAAGGTCAACCCAAATGAAAAACCAATGACATGTTTCAAAGTAACAACATCTGATTTTTTTTTTTACCATATTATATAATCACTTTTGGAAAACGAATAACATTTATTATTATAAATAATATTTTCGTGATATTTCAGAGTGCCTTTTGTATTATTTATTTGAAAACAAAAGTTAACGAGCACATTTTTTAAAGTTCCAAACACAAATGCATATGTATGATGCAAATGATTTATGACATCAGACATGACATATCAAAAACATGACAAAACTGCAAGGTTGAAATAGAGAACAATACTGTTATATTTAATAACACTGTTCAAATATGTATGATAAAATATTAAATAACAAAATAAAATATCGCTTCTTATTAACACTCCATTGCTTGAATTAGAATTTTATCCATAAACCAAATACATTTTCATTACTAAAAGATAAAAATTCGTTCGTATTATATTTGTGTCATACTGTACAAACAATCAAACTGGTTATAAACCAGAAGCCTAGAAGCTGCAGTTGTGCTTGTTCTCCACCTGGTGGTGCTGTGCCCTTTCAGATAAACTTATCACTGCACTGGGCCTTTGAGAAAACATGGTGTGTTGCTGTGACTACATTTGAACAAGTGTTTTACTTGAACTTGAACTCTTCCCGTATTTATCAATATTAGCTCTGCATTTGAGCTAAGAGTGGCACACATTTGTCTATTACTTGCTGTTGAAACCCTAAAATGTTAGTTTTAACTAAACTTAACTTTGCGTCTCTCTTATGATGCCACAATCTGTCAGGTCTTCGTCAGGAGGGTCTGTTCAGAGTGAACGGCAGCGTTCGGACAGTGGATAACCTGCGGCAGAGGTTTGATGGTGGAGAAGAGGTGGATCTTCATCAGGAAGCAGACACTTATGCTGTCGCCAGTTTACTGAAACAGTTTTTGAGGGATCTACCTGAAGGTCTCATCCATCCCTCCATCCACAATCCTCTCATTCAGCTGCACCAGGGTGAGTCACCTGTAGTCTTCATTCATGGCTGGTGTGGTATAGTAGTGCTTAAACATCTGTGTTGGGAACCAAACTATTGTAGGTTGTAGAAAAAAACCCGGTGTAGAAACAACTTTCACTCAAAACCTGCTGGCAAACAATTTCAAAGAAATGGCAAGTAACACGATGAATTAAACGTAGGAAAAACTGAAACGGCGTTGCTTATTCAATAATCTATTATTTAAACAAATATAGGAGGAAAATTATATTTCAATGATTTTGGTTTCGCTCGCAGAACTTTTGTGTTCTATCTCAAAACGTTGGAAATAGTGCTGTCAAATCGATTAATCGCATCTAACATAAAAGCTTGTAAATATACACTGTGTAAATATATTCTGTATATATATATATATATATATATATATATATATACACACATGCACACACATTATATATCTACAAACTTTTATGTTAGATGTGATTAATCGCGATTAATCGCAATTAATCGATTTGACAGCACTAAGTGGAAATAACATGAGGTGGGAGGATAAGCAATACATTACTTTAATCGATAAATCTAACGCATTACTTTAGTGGACAAATGCAAAAGGATTCAAATATAATTTACCCTCTCATTTCATATTTTTTAAATGCATATCAAAGTATTTGACCATGTCCCCTTAGGCCAGGGCTTCATATTAAACCCCACACATTAGGAAATAATTGAATTCTCACCATTGTACATCCTCATCCCATGTGTACGTTTTTGATATGTTTATATGTTATACAATATTATTTACATATATACAATTTATTTAATTCATAATAGCAAAGTAGGTCAGCGGTTTAGTGCCAGTCATAACTGTTAGCTGTTTATCGACTGAAATGATTTGGGTGAAGGTTATGCTTCTATCTTAAGCACATGAGTCATCTTCAGGCCCGTGACTGAGCAAAGCGGTCTTAAGGTTTTCTACAGTAGTAGAAGTTTAATCTAAACTGTATAATGGTAAGTGCTCTAAATCTCGCTTTATGTCTTTTCACACTTTGAAGAGCTCTAGGAGGGATTTTGGCTTCTGACTGGTGTAAAAGATTAGACAGAGCTTTAGTAAACAGCATTGTTTTACTGGCTCACATCCAGTGGATCCATTAAAATCATAAAAAAATTATAATAATTTGCAACTGTCTCATCCTTCACCGACCTCTACGACGTACAGAGAGGAGACTTTGCTTAATTAATGTGGTCTTGTGTCAGAGATCAGCAGTGCACTGATACTGTAAACGCCTCCGTTTCATATTAAAGATGGCAAAAAAAAAAAAATTCCTGCAGGAATTATGTGAACTGTATTTTTGACAGACTTGTTTGCTGCAGTTTTTTTCTCTCTCCCTCTCTGTTGGTGTCCCAATCTAACTCTTTTTGTGGCATGTGTGTGAGACACTATATATCCTGCGCAGATGGTGCATTTTGGGTGCCAGAAAACAAGGATTAATAAAGACATATTTGTTTTGGAAATGTTATGTATTCACGCAGAGACAGTAGAGTTAAACACATGAAATCTTGGATTTGATTTCAAACCGAGAACATTAAAAAAAATTATAATTTGTTATAAATATTTTTTAAATTTGTTTATATTTTACCCCCGAAAATCTAACATTTTAACAGCTTTTAATATATTGAGATATTTGTGCAAATGAAATGTTAAATTATTGCTAAAAATTATTGCTAAAAGAATTGCAGCTTAGCTTTTGCCCCTTGTTCTAAATCACCCCCATACCCTCATTCACTATTCCCTACATCACTCCACTAATACAGTTTACTTGAAGGAGTAAATGAAAGCGAGTGAGTGAATTTGGACACTGAGTGCCGGAAGGGCTGCTGCTTTTGCATAGTTTCTGCTTAACGTTTAATAATTATTTGAAACTTAGCAAACTGGCAGCTCCAGTAAATGAAAAATTTAAAGATTCATCTTGAACTCTGTCATGGAAACTAGCATGTATAAACTTTAATTAAACACTTTAATAACCAAGTAAAAAGGAATTATTTATACCTGTATGATATTACGCTGTACCCACGTTGGACCAGCGGTTTTTGAAAATGGATGGATGGATGAATGATTCAGCTGCGGGCGCCATCATAACACTCGTTATTGCGGTGCATTGTGGGATTGAATGAGTGCACACGATAACACCCACTATGGTTTCAGACACCACTACAAATGGCTGTTCCCTCAAATAGTGCCCTATGGTCATAATGAGGTTCTGTTTAGTGGTTATGAAGCAGTCACACTTCAGCAATTTTGTCCAGCTGTCTCCTTTAGCATGACGTGGTCCTTTCTCTTCCTGTCACCCTTCCCCTATTTCTTACAGAGCAGTTTTGAGTCAGCTTTTTCACTTCCACATTTACAATTCACCTTAAAAGCACCACAAATAATACTTGTCACCACTTCCTGTTTTCCAGCTTTTCCCCAACCACTGTTCCGGAGCTCTGTTTCTATTTGAAAATCAGCTCAAATAAAACATGTATTACATTTGCAATATTATTATTTACAATATATGCTCAGAAGATTCAGATTTTAGCTTTACTGGACACATCTCTTTTATCTGAATTATATTAATATCTTCCTTTTTAAATATATGAAACCCTTCATTATATTTCTGTTGTTCTGTCAGAATCGGATGAGGATTACTTCTGTAAGGACCTGTGTGAGCTCCTACATCAGCTGCCAGAGATCCACTACAGTCTCCTGCATTACCTATGTCACTTCCTGTCCCAGGTGGAACAGGAACACGCTCATAACCGCATGACCGCGACCAACCTGGCCACAGTGTTTGGGCCCAACGTCTTCCAGTAAGTCACAGTCACACAGTGCAACACAAGCAAACCAGTGAAATATTTTTCACTTTCATCAATTATATCAACTGATCAAGTCAAATTTTTAACTTTACATTTAAGTTCACTTTTACTGCAATTTAGTTTTGTAGCACAGGTTAATTTCTGAAAGCTGTAAATGCTTTTCCCTGATATAATCAGAATAATTTTAGCTCTTTGTGCATGTATCCGCAAGCTATGTGAATCATGTCTCGACTGCCCAATGTCAATAGCTGCATGTTATGTAATATGGGTGTCATGTTCTCAGTCTTGCTTCTCATTGGCTGTATTATGGAGTGATCAGCACTTACACTTCACATAAACCTTGACCAACCCCACATACCAGTGCATAGTTTAAATGCTCTGCTGTGATTAATGATTTTGCTTACATATATATATTAGGGCTGTCAAAATGAATGTGTTAACGCATGCAATATAAATATTTAATGCAATTAGCATAGCATCCGTTTTTTCCTGGCATCTTTTGGCTAATGTTTCATTATATGATGACACTAACATTCATTCAAGTGCTATTAAACTATTCAAGCACGATTAGACACAAAAAAGAACTGGCATGCTGTCTGTCAAGCGGCTCACTGTGAACAAACACCCAAAACGCGCAAAGAAAGCCGCTTCTAACAGCGCGCCAGTGCTGCATTGAGTTATCTTTCGTGCGTGAATGGACAAAAACACACAAAATTATGTTGAAAAGCCCGTTATTAGCGAGTATCCTCGTAAGCATTAATAAGACCTTGTAAGTCATAAATGAATGTAAAAAGTTAGCACTTAAAGTGACAGCAGCCTAATAAACCCGCTGTCATTAAGGATAATCAAAGAACAAAAGAAAAAGACATCACTCACTGCTCTTGACTGAATAAGGATTCATCTATATTCAATTTATAATTTATGCAGTGAAGACACAGATACAGATTCTGCACAGATACAGAAATGATTCAATATCTCTATATTTACCCATTAGTCCTACCTGAAAAGTTTTGTTTACATTGTTACATGGGTCAAAAACAACGAAAACAACTTTTTTTTGTGCATTTTAGCTGAGCAGGTAAAAATCTAAACCGGTCTGACTGGGCCACTAGAAAAAAACAACTCTTAATGTTGAGCCCTGACAGGTTTATGTGAAGATTGTTTTAAGTTCACTTAAATTAAAAGTTGTTATTTTGTTTAAGCCTATTATATGTTAAAAATTATAGCTTTCAATTATACTGTGATGTTGAATGGCTATTCATGGGTTTCATCAGGTCCCTTTCCACAGGTGTATAAAATCAAGCACCTAGATTATGAATGCAGACTGCATTGTGCTTGATTAATACACCTGTGGAAAGGGACCGGATGAAATCCATGAATAATTAATGGCTAAAATTGAGAGAAAGAAATATATAAAAATATATATAATGCGTGTCTGTGTGTATGTATAAAGAAAAAATGTATAAAGAAATACAGCTGCCCATTTTTGCAACATAATTATGATTTACCAAAGCATGATGTTTTTCTTATGATAATAAGTTGAAATTATGACAAAACATTCACTTATGTCATAACTATGACTTGCTTTACATGACCTTCACATAATTTAAACGTTTCATGCCATAATGCCATACATGCAATTGTGATTTACCAAACCAAGATTATTTTTTCTCTAATGTGATGGGAACATTCCGATAAATTTTAACCTAAAATCTTGATGTAATTATCATTGTATCCATAATAAAGCACGTTTTATGCAAATCTTATGTCTAGCTATATCCTGGCTTTCGACTCCAACAGAGGGGGCCAAAGTCCAGGTGGAATTCTTTATTCAATGTCAGCGCTAACACAAATAGCACTTACATACTTTCTATGGTCATAAATTCTTTGGTTGTTATTTTCAGCCACAGGAACATTTAGGCTGATTATTCACAAGTGAATTGCTCTGACAAATAACAGCCCAAGATTATTTGAGTTCCCATCTGCCCCTACAACGCAAAGCATACAGATATTCAAACTGTATATTCAGTTTCAAGCAAATAATGAAAAGCAGTTCATTATTTTCAATGTAGTTTTTTTAAGTAAGATGGACATAAAGTAATGTGATTTTAAAGAAATTAAATGAAATAATTGATTAAATATGGTTTTATATGGTACCTGTTACAGTATAGCGACTTACCAATGCAATATGAGCGCAACCCCTAATAATATATCAGCCACTCAGTTTCAGGGAATCCCTGTCACCACAGCATGTGTGTCTGACACCTCAGCGTTTGTGGATATGTGATGTGTGTAGCCATGGCTCAGTGAGGTGGAAGTGACAAAACTGTTGCCTGTTATAGCCACATACCTCTCCTGCGTGTACCCGTGTACAACATGTTCTTTTTGTCAGGAATTATTAAACCACAAATACAGCTGTCAGTCGAGCACTCGGCGACCCCAGACAGAAGCAGCATTTACTTGATTTATGATTCCCTATCATGGGATAGTATCTCAATGTGACTCCACACGCTGAGGGGAATAATATTATTTATTTATTTATTTATTTATTTTAATCTACTCTTAATCTTAATTTTTACTATGAAGATTTTTTTTTTTTTAACCTAAATAACAATAAATTGAATTTGACTCTGAAATGTAACGTAGATCCCACGAGGACACTTAAAAAATAAAATAAAAATGAATACATAATCAGATTTTATTTTATTGCATTTTTTGCTTGATTTTAATATACATTTCTAAAATAATTTATATTGCTATATATATATATATATATATATATATATATATACACATACACACACACACTTACACACACTTAAGATCAAACACTTCATTTACATCAAGCAATGTAAATTCTACAATTATATATATATATTATGTATGTATGTATATAACGTATACATACATACATACATATTATGAAATATATATTTCATATATATATGAAAAAGAATTTGGAAAAAAAATCCAGGCCCAGGCACTCAGTAGGATGCAAAAGTTAAAAATTATATATATATATAATTGTAGAATTTACATTGCTTGATTGACTGTGCTATATTCATTATTTATGATTTATTTCTGACAAGGGAAAAAGGGATAATATTGTTCCTGGTTTTATCATTTAATTTGGCAGCATTTATTCACACATGCACTGTAGTTTTCACAGCATGTTTGTGTATGTGCTTTTTATTCTGCAGTGTGTCACCTGGTTTTGATGGTATACGGGAACAGAATATCTGTAATAGCATTATGGCCAAGCTGATCCAGAAGTACAGCGCCATCTTTGAGCCTGTGGTGGAGAGAAGGCCGATTGAAGAGGAACCTTCAAACATCCTCATGGTCAAAGTGAGTGTTGACATAACGCATTAACTCCCAGTAAACTGACACTTCACTTGCCTTTGGTTGGCAATCATCTAATATGTGTTAGAATTTTTTTTAAGAGTAATAATTATAAATGTGCAGTGCAAGGGAACAGAATACTCTTTAATGCATATAATATTAGTAAAATTGGGGTCGAAATCAGTGTTATTGTCGTATCATAACTATACTGTCTTAACATTTATTAATATTTTGAATTAATTTTTTTATATTTTCCTTTTGAATTTCAATTTTAGTTGTTTTAGTATTTTTTTTTTCATTTTTATTGTTTTTTTGTCTGTATAATTAATATCAGTTTCAGTTTTAGTACTTCAACTTCAAACAAAAGTTAGAAATGTTGCCTTTTGATGTGTTTTAGTCCTATTTATTTTGTTTGTCTGTATAATTTTATTTCAGTTTTAGTAATTGTAGTACTTACATTAGAAAGCTAGAAATTTTGCCTTCGTAAATAACTGATGTTTAATTATTTTATAATCTATTTTATTTGTGTTAACATTTAATTGATTTAATTAAACATTGTTTTTTGTAGTTTTAGTTTTAGTTTTAGTTAAGAATAACAACATTAAGTCATAATACTCATGTAAGCGATATAAGTTTGAATTTGGCTTGCAACATTTCCCCATCCCATTCTCCCCTCTTCATTTAGGTAGTTAATAAACTAACATCTGAATTTTGTTAAGACATGGCTCAGTATATCAAATGCCTTCAGTAGTGCAGACCAACTGGGATCACCGCACTCGCACACCCCTAAACATGCCGCTCTCTCCTGCTTTCTCCTGGTTGTCACATGCACAGCACGTGTGTCTCCCTGACCTTGCTTTGTTGCCGGCTGCACTAAAAACTCGCCAAAACTTCTAGACGTCATCGCACTCTCTTATCTCTCTTATGCCACCATCAAAAATGTTTGCTTTTCTGCATTTGCACTTAAGTTTCAATTGTCACATGAAAGCAATTTCTTCTGAAGTGCAGAGCTGTCATGTGCACTGATGCTTCATCGCTGTGGTCAGTGGGTACATGTGGACTCATGTGAATCCCTGTGTATTGTTTTGTTCCCAGGAGGCCAACACAAACACCGAAAACACAGACATGTCACCTTACAGTCCTGCTCCGAAGGCACACACTCCACGTGTCAAGAAGATGAAGGTACGGCTGATAGTATGTGTGTGTATTCGCAGAGAGTGTATGCCTGTATATGCAACCTGCTACGGTACACTGAGTCAGTGCGGGTATGTTTCCATAGTCATATGCACTTATAGTGTCAAACCCTGTTAAAATCCAGTGACGTAGCAACTCAGAAACACCAGCAATCCAATAACACTACTCACCCTGAGGTGAAAGGTACAATCACAAGACTCAGCTTTCAGTTTAATCCAAATGATGCAGATCTTAAGTCAGTCAAAGGCTATTTTTTTAAGCTGAGTAATGCAGTCATTTGGGTTACTTTTTCTTTAACAGCACATCAAGATGATTACCATAGAAGGGGATGGGACATAAAATCGGGGGCTCGTCCGGGATACTAAAACTCTTGATATTCATATCATGTTGACTTTGGATCGAATTCTTGTGACCTTTATTCCCGTTAAAGGCCCCGACGTTACATGTATTTGTCTTTCCGATTGGTGCTAAAGTTACACCCCTGAGTATATAACACACAAGTTGTTTTTGTGGACTACAGGATGTTTGCTTATGCCCTGAGGAACAACATTGAATGAAAGATGAGGAATATATCTACAGTAGCTTGTGCCAAGTTCACATCTTAAACCCTAAATCAATAAATATATAAAGTCATTCAGTCAGATGTGTGTTTGCTCTCTTGATAAAACTGCAAAAACAGGCATCTTGTAATTGAGTTCATATGAACACAGAATGAGAGTTCTGTTTTCCGTGAATTTAATTTCCCTCAAAATTGAATTATGTCAGTTGCGTATGACTGCAGCCGTGCGTACGTGCTCAGAAACGCACTGTGTAGTGTTTGTGTGTCTGCTGGAGACGGGCTGGATCTCATGTTTGTGTGCGCTCTCTCTATGACGCAGTGTGAACCGTGACCCTCTTAAATGACTGGCATGATGTTTTGAAAACAATAATATTGTTTCTGTATATTGAAAAAGCTTATATTGAGGTGGTACTTGTAAAAACAAAAACTACTTGCCCTCTGGCTTTTAGTAAACTATCATTTAAAAATCTCTTTTGCTCACCAAGGCTGCATTTATTTGATCAAAAATACAGTAAAAAATGTAATTTGTGAATTATTATTATTATTATTATTATTACAAATAAAAAGTTTATATCATATTGTATGTAATTTAACCCTGCCATCAAAACTGAATTTTCACACCAGTCTTTCACATGATCCTTCAGAAATCATTCTAAGATTCTGATTTGCTGCTCATTAAACATTTCTTATTATCAATTTTGAAAACAGTTGTGCTGCTTAATATTTTTGTGGAAACTGAGATACATTTTTTGCAACAAAAAAACCCAGCATTTATTTGAAATATATATATTTTTGTTACATTATAAATGTCACTTTTGATCAATTAAATGCATCCTTGCAGAATAAAAGTATTAATTTCTTCCAAAAAATAAATAAATCTTACTGACCCCAAACTTTTGAGCGATAATGTAGTTCTTAAACTGCCTCGTATTTTATACAGTTTTACTGATTTTGAAATGCCTGTGTTTTTATTAACTTTAATGGCTTTTCACACTGTGAAAAATGTCAAATGCTGACCGAAAACACGACAATTTGAGTGATAAAGAGACCGTTTCATTCTTACCTTTATAGTCCGAAATGTCCATTCAGGATTAACTCGATAGTACAGTCGGCAATACGAGGATGCGCAATGCTAGAGCTTTTACATAAAAAGGTTGCGTGCTGCGTCCATCCAATCAATGATACTGAGACAGCAAATAAGTACGTTAACCCAGGGTTTAGTAATGTACAGTGTGAAACGTCAGCTTATGAATACCCAGGATTAATTGCCAACCCCGGGTAAATTATGAGCAGTGTGAAACGTGAAGCAAGATGATCCAGGGTTAACTTTTTCAAGTGTGAAAAGCCCTTTAGATGTAATAGATTATATCTCCTGGAGGGCCACTGTTGGGCAGAGTTTAGCTCCAGCCTCAACACACCTGACTGGAAGCTTCTGGTAACAACTTGATTAGCTGGTTCAGGTGTGTTTAATTGGGGTTGGAGCGGGACAGTGGCCCTCCAGGAGCAGGATTGGACACCCCTGCTCTATGTTGAGATCATTTGACAAATCACTATCTTTTTCTCAGGTCACTCTATGCACTCCAGTTGAAATAACAGATTCTTCAAGAGAAAAGGAATCAAGTTCAGACAACCCTATTCCGACACCAAGAAAAAAGAAGGTAAGAGTCACCAACATTAGCTATACATTATGTATTTTTTTTAGTGATGGGCAACGATTAATCGCATCCAAAATAAAAGTTTGTGTTTACATAATATGTGTGTGTGTGTACTGTGTATAATTATTTTGTTTATATAAATACACACACATGCATGCATATATTTAAGAAAAATTTGTTATTTATATATAAAATATTAATATTTATATATAATATAAATTATGTATAAATATACGGTATATATATGTCTTAAATATATACATGCATGTGTGTGTATTTATATATACAAAATAATTCTACACAGTACACACACACATATTATGTAAACACAAACTTTTATTTTGGATGCGATTAATCGTTGACCAGCACAATTTTTTTTAAGTATCAATATCTGTTTTAGAGACTTCAGATATACACTTTATTTATATATAAAGTGTGATTCATTTGAGTTTTCTAGCTATTAATTTGTAAAATTTTACACAAAATTTGATTGTAAAGGGATAGTTCACTTTGAAATAAATTTTTGGTATGTTTTAGCTTACCTCAAGGGCATCCAAGATGTAGGTGTCTTTTTTTCCGCAGTAGTTTCAATTTTTATATTTTTAGGTCAAACCGTTCTTGTCTGTCAGTCATATAATGCAGGTCGATGGTCACTGTCTCAAAACACAAGCACAGAGTCCAAATTAAAACAATTCCCCGTCGTCCAAATTAAACAATTCCCCATCGTAAGTACACATTGATGGCCTAAGACACGAAACGAGCAGTTTGTGTGAGAAAATGAACAGTATTTATATCGTTTTTACCACTTATATACAGCCATGTCCAAGTGATCTGATCTGACGTGTACGCAGACTGGTGCATAGATATATACACACTAGATGTCGCCTTGTCTACGGCAGTTCATTGGAACGAATGTCTTTAAGGCGACATCTAGTGTATATTATAGTGTATATCTAGTGTTTATTATCAAACTTTCTTCTGTAAACCAGAAGATCTTCAGATACTCATTGTGGCTTCCTGGCAGGAAGAGTCTTTGCGTTCGTAAATCTGAAATATTTCGCCATCTTCCACCTTCCTGAAATATCTCAGCCGAGGAAGGTCTTAACACGTTCCGGCTTATGCTGTGTTTTTGTGTTATCTTTGAAATCCAAAGCTATTGAAAGTCCTCTGTTTACATAGACATGTGGTGCTGATCAAACCGAATTTGACCAGATAAGGCCGGTGGGAGAACCGTGTAATCGGCAAAATGATGTTGTAAACAGACTCAGAATTGCTGATGGAAAAAAATACATGATGTGACTTTCATGAAAAATAAGACCACTTCCTACAGCGGAGACGTTTCCATTTACATAAGGGGTCAATGAAATCATTCAGCTTAACACGTAGCACTAGACGGACTGGCTTGCTCGGATTACCTCATTTTGTTTTGGGAAAACCAGCATAAACAAACAGAACTTTATACGCCAGATATTTCTTGACTGATTATTTTCAAGTGATAGGTTTACGAGTTTGTTTACCAAGTGCTAAGTGGATGAAGGAGATGCATATTTCTTTTATTTATTGGCTTATTTTATAGCATTATGACTTATCTCTCAAAACGTGAACATTTCCTTGTTTTGGAGATTTTCATTGCACTTGTCATTACGTTTTATGATTAGATTTTTCTGTTGTTCTGATCAGAAGCTGACACATAGTCACAGAAACATGAAGGAAATGGTTTGTTTATCATTAAATTTCACTAAACAAGGGTCAAAGGTTACAGATACTTTATTTGTCCTTTACTTGAACTTTGTATTGGGATGGCCTTGGGTATCTAGAATCTACATTTACAGCATATTTGAGTGCACAGATAATGTAGGGCTGTCAAAATGGCTGAAAAAACTAATTTTTTATTTAAATATTACTAATACTTGAATTTAAAAGGCATAATTTCAGTCAGGGGGAAAAAAGCTTTTGGCTTGTCTTCTGAGGGTTAGGCAAAACATATGAATGCACTGCATTAAGTTTATTCAAAAAGCAATGAAATAACATGACTGTCTGGAAAAAAAGTGCATATCTTTTAAACTAATGTTTATAAATCTAATATTATTTCATAAATTGAACAAAAGCATAATGTATTTAAGCATAGTTTAATACAAAGTGCCGATCACAGAGTACTTTTTGTGTTTAAAAACATGAGATGCAGTTGAATGGAAAAAAAACCCAGTCTCGACACATGTTTTTTTAAAGTTTAACTTCTTTTAACTTTACATGGCTTTAAACATGCGGCTCTCTTGTGCGAGATGTGAATTCAACGGTCAAAGATGTCCGTCTAGCGCATGTTTACATAGAAAACAACGGAAAAGCAGCGCAGAAAATGCTTTCTGTGTGAACGGCTTGCTTGTGCTTTTGACGCAACCCAAGATCTTCTCCGCATTGAGCTTCTCTGTTTCTGCAGTGTTTTGAATGAACAACGCAGCAGCGGCGCATCAAGTGGGTTCAAATGATACGCTAACAAAACCATTCAGACACAACAATGACTCTTATTTCATCATCGCTTCTCGTGCGCCACTGATAAGGCTGCCTGACGCACACCTAAAATTCAAATGCACCGTTTTTGCATTCAAATATGGATTTTTATTTTAAATTCGATGAATAATGGAAATTTGAGTTTTAATTTGACAGCCCACTGTTGTAGCTACCATCTATATTTATGGTTGCATAATTTGTTTGAGTGTTTTGTTTACTGTTCAGTCAAGGTGATTGATAATCATCACATGTCATAAGTCATAAGTCTATAAGTTGAAATGTAACTAGTCAGTTTGTTATTGGAAGACATTCTACCAGTGAGAGATCAGGACAGGGAACATTTTTTTCAAAATCAAGTTTTACAGTTTATCGTTTAATATAAATTATAAATTAAAGATTGGTGACTGATCACTAGGTCTTTTCGTTAGGTCACCCCATGCACTTCAGCTGACAATACAGGCCCGTCAAGAGAAAGTGAGTCAAGTCCCGACAACCCTATACCTACGCCAAGAAAAAAGAAGGTAAGAATCACTGCAAGACTCTGCAAAGAGCAGAGAAACATTTATTTTGTGTACCTTAAAGAAATAGAAAATTATCACCCTTTTCAACAAAACATATATATATATATATATATATATATATATATATATATATGTTTTGTTGAAAAGGGTGATAATTTTCTAATAAAAATAAATAAATAATAATAATTTTATATATATATATATAAAAAATAAAATTTCTATAAAAAATAAAATTATATATATATATATATATATATATATATACAACAAAAAAATCTAATCTTAAAACGTAATAAGTGCAATGAATATATATATATATATATATATATATATATATATATATATATATATATATATATATATAATTACATTTTTTATAGAATATATATATATATATATATATATATATTCATTGCACTTGTCATTACGTTTTATGATTTTTTTTTTTTTTTTTTTTTTTTTTTGTTCTGATCAGAAGCTGACACATAGTCACAGAAACATGAAGGAAATGGTTTGTTTATCATTAAATTTCACTAAACAAGGGCCAAAGGTTACAAAGACTTTATTTGTCCTTATATAGATATATATAGAGATATATATTATTTATTTTATTTTATTTTTTAAAAGAAATTAACTTTTATTCAGCAAGGACACATTAAATTGATCTAAAGTGACAGTAAAGACATTTATAATATTACATCAAGTTTATATTTAAAATAAATGCTGTTCAGTTGAACTTTTTACTCCTCAAAGAAACCTACATATTGATAATAATAAATGTTTCTTGAGCAGCAAATCAGTTTTCTGACGGATCATGTGATGAAAATATAATAAAATAGAAGAACGTTATTTTAATCACAATATTGCTTTTTATTGCCTTGGTGAGCAGAAGAGACTTCTTTCAAAAACATAAAAAAAATCACACACACACACAGCAGTTAATGTCCATGCGAAGCACGCTAACCTGTTGAAGTTGTGAACGGTAGTGTAATTGGGTGACCTTTTCATTTACGTCATCTACTATCTTAAAAGACCACACCACAACTCAATGCCTTTGTGTGACCTTAGTGCCTGACCCTTCTGTAAACAGTCAGTCGTTTAATGCACAATTCAATAAAACAATGATTTTCCGGTGCTGTTTGCATCATCAACACATTAGCATGTCCAGCTCTCACTCAGTTACTGTGCCTTAAATGGGTCCCACGTGGGATCAATCGATAGTGTCCTCTTTACCATAGTCAAAGCCATTTCCTACTGACCGCCTGTGCCTTCGGGACTAAGTGGGTTGGAGATCAATCTAATCCTATTGTAGTCTTTGTGTTACGTGAATTTGTTGCACGATCTCATTTGCTTTGTGAGCTAATTTTGGTCATCTCTTCTGCTTCGCTGTGAGAGATTGGTTTGTTATTCAAAAATCTGGCCATCTCTTCTAGCCAAACACAGTTTTGCAGCTGCGGTCCCAGAATGATGGTGCCATTGCTTTTGTTTTCTGCGGTCCTGCTAATACAAGTGGTTTAGTGTAGTTTAAGGTCTGTTTACCAATAATACATGGGTATTATTCTTTTGAAGGTCAATTAGCAGTTCAGCATCAAGTGACAATGAATCGATCTGAATTTGACATGGCTCTTGTGCGGGTCCGTTTTTTTACCTCTTACACTTATTCAACCGGTTTTCGGCGTGTACAGCCTTTATCGTTTAGCAAGGTAAGATGTGTGAGCTAAGCTTTTTTATAAAAAACTTTTTGCTTGTTATTGTGCTTTATATTTCTATCTTTATGTCAGCCAAAGGGTGTTTCCTTCAGTAATCAAACAAAACCACAGCTTCACCCTCTGTTCCTCTATCTTCATCTTTCTTTTGATTTGTATCCTTCAGGTGAAGAAGATAAAGACGGAGGAAATGCCTAGATCTTTTCCTCAACCGGCCCCCTCTGGTGATCCCGAGTCCAGGCTTTTGTCCCATCGTCCAGACAAAAGCTTGGGGACTAGAGATCAGTTTCCTCTGCACAGTCCAGACCGGAGCATAAGCTTCAGCGTCGACGGCATGAATCTGACCTCTCAGACCGTAAGATCCGTCACGTCTACTGAGACCTTCAACAGGTCAGTTTACTTTCAAAAGTTTGGTGTCAGTACAATTTGTTTTCCTGTTTTTGAAAGAAGCCACTTATGCTCACAAAGGCTGCGTTTATTTTATCAAAAAATACAGTAAAAAGAGTTTAAAATAACTGTTTCTTTTGAATATACGTATTATAAATTGTCGTTTATTCCTGTGATTCAAAGCTTCCATTTCTGCACCTTTACTCCAGTCTTCAGTGTCACATGATCCTCCAGAAATCATTCTAATAGGCTGATTTGCTGCTCAAGAAACATTTGTTATTATTATCAATGTTGAAAACAGTTGTGCTGCTTATTTTTTTGGTGGAAACCTTGATACATTTTTCCCCAAAGATTTTTGACTGAAAAAAAGAAATAATTCAAAAGAACAGCATTGTTTTTAAATGTATTTTTGGTAACAATTTCACTTTTGATCAAATTAATGTGTGCAGCAAAAACCAGTACATACTAATGAAAATATAACCATGCAAAATATGATCTTGTCATTAAAGGGATAGTTCACTTTGAAATTAAATTTTGGTATGTTTTAGCTTACCTCAAGGGCATCCAAGATGTAGGTGTCTTTTTTTCCGCAGTAGTTTCAATTTTGATATTTTTAGGTCAAACCGTTCTTGTCTGTCAGTCATATAATGCAGGTCTATGGTCACCACCTCAAAGAGCATGCACAGAGTCCAAATAGAAGTCGCCTTGGCTACGGTTTCGTTCCAATGAACTGCAGTAGCCAAGGCGACATCTAGTGTATATATCTATACCCGCCCGCGCTCTCAGATCACTTGGACGTGGCTGTGTACAAGAGGTAAAAACGATATAAATACTGTTCGTTTTCTCACACAAACCGCTCGTTTCGTGTCTTAGGCCATCAATGTGTGCTTACGATGGGGAATTGTTTAATTTGGACGACGGGGAATTGTTTTAATTTGGACTCTGTGCATGCTCTTTGAGACAGTGACCATAGACCTGCATTATATGACTGACAGACAAGAACGGTTTGACCTAAAAATATCAAAATTGAAACTACTGCGGAAAAAAAGACACCTACATCTTGGATGCCCTTGAGGTAAGCTAAAACATACCAAAATTTAATTTCAAAGTGAACTATCCCTTTAAGTTAAACTACACCAGTGTATGCAGGTTAATTACCTGCTTTGTGTTTCATTCTTTATCTTTTCTACAGGGCTTTAGAAATGCCAAAGAAAGATTCAAACCAGACAATAATCTTTTATTTTATTACCTCACCCCTTTTCCCTTTCACCCTTGTCCTTTCCAAAAATAGATTTTGTTTACAAACACCACAATAGGTACGTGGGTATGTCAATAAGTACAATTGATTTGAGAGTTTCTGTACCTGACATGCTTATGTAACACTGTCTGGGGTGAATGTCTTCTCAGACAGGCTTACTAATATTAAATTGGTGTTATGGTCTTCATAATATTTCAACAAAATATAATGACTTGCTCCACCTCTGAAACAACTTTACTTTTCAGCTGATGTTATCAAGCCCAACACCTGGTTCTATTCTACCATTTAGGAACAACATTAAAGTCACCATGAAATCAAAATGGACAATTCTAAAAAAATGCAATTTATTTAAAATGATTTATCCGTGCACATCATCATTTATTTTAAATTCACATCCCCTCGTAATCTTTAATCAAAACAACTTCCCCTTTTGCAGTGACATCTCTTCTCTGATGACGTGTTTACTGGCGTGAGGGTGGAGCAACCTGTCACTCACATGAGATCCACCAATAGCAAACCACAACCATCCAATCAATTCCCCATGGACAAAATCAAGTCCCGTCCTACAGTACACTTTTCTTATTCATAAAGCCATTTCACTTGGATAAACATCACAATAGGGAAGAAAATACTATATTTACTTCTGTTTCATGCTGACTTTAACTTGACTTTGCAGCAACTGGATGCAAATTGTAGCGTGAAACGATGATGAGATTTGAATCGTTTATAGAAAACTTTAATTGTAATATTTCAATAAAAAATAAGTCAGCCTTCCTATAATTAACCCTGGAATTCAGAAAACAGTACAGTTTTTCAGTTGATCCAGCTGTCTTGTCAGCTTGCTGTCACTTTCAGTACGTATATGCGGACCTTGCATCTTCCTGTGGGTCTTTGAAGGGAATAGCAATCCCGCAATCTCGCCTTTGTGCCAAATATTAGACAACAGCATACTTTAGTGACTGCTGTAGAATTATCAGCATATACACCTCAAGACTGCATTTAGTAAATTGTGCTTATTGTGGTTCTTGTGCAATAAGGAATCTGTAGATTAATGCATTGATTTAACTGTGGTCAGTAATGATCATTAACATTGTCCTTGATGTAGTCAAGTAATTTTCCATCATTTCTCACAGAACAAAAGCTCAGTAAAAGGGCCTTGTTGTTCACTCAGGGAGGTGGTGGCTTAGCAGGATTTCCGTTTTGTAATACATGACGACGGTCATTATTTTAATACCCTTGTCAGACTATGTAACACCCCTTAAGAGCTCCAGTGAAGTGGAAAAATATTTCCCTTTTTTCAAATTCTCCAAGAAATCTTGCGAAATGTCTTTTCAGGTACGTGCGGTACCCTAATTCTTAGTAGGCTTTACGGTGAGATGGCAAGGGTCATTTCACATTTTACAACCAAAGGGAGGCACCACGATAAACACACAAATGCACACTTTTTTGTAGAACTTTGTTTGGTAATCATGTGATTCATGAGCTGTTTGGAGCCAAATTGGCTTGGTTTTATTATTATTTTAAAATTCCTGTGTAAACGGGACCTAAATCCTTTGTATTGTGATTTAGTTTGGCCAACTCTCTGATTATTTTCTTCCCTTTTGACACACACACACACGCTTAGAACAGCATTCATGGTAATGTCGCACGTACTCATGAACACTGCATGCCAACTCGCTCAATGAATGGACCTTTCAATGATCCCAACTTTTCTAGTACTGTTTTTTTAACACAATCCAAACATAGTAATTATATGGATTATAACAAGAATTTGGGCCCACAAAAAGTTACACAGATTTCGACACAATTTGAATATGTATATGATTGTCAAGTTATACAAATCCCATGTCCCTTTCATGTTTGTTTAGGAATATTATGGATTATTTGATAATGCTTTCAGCTATACTGAAAAGACGCATCTAATAGGGGACCTATTATGCCCCTTTTTTATAAGATGTAATATAAGTCTCAAGTGTCCCCAGAATGTGTGTCTGACGTTTCAGCTCAAAATACCACCCAGATCATTGATTATACCATGCCCAAAATGCGCCTTTTTGGGTGGAAGCAAAAACACGCTGTTTTGTGTGTGTATCTTTAAATGGTTAGTTTACCCAAAAATGACAATTCTGTCATCAACTACTCACCCTCATGTCGATCCAGTGGTTTAACCTCAATTTTATAAAGTGACGCTTTGTTGCACTTTGGGTGAGAGCACAAAATCTGCGGGAATGAGTACAGTTATGCGCAATAAATGCAATCCCACGCCGAAATTAAGCCCTGTAACGCCAACAATATTAATTCGGAGAGATGAGCGAGAGAGAAAGAGCAGCTGGTATTGTGTATCTATTCTGTGGAAAATGAGTATTAAAAGCGTTTCAGATATTTCAGTATCGATATGCATCGAAAAATCTATATTTTTGACATTTTTAACACTACAGTGCACTTAGTTTATTATTTCAGATACCTCTTTTAAAAGACTACAATTGAAAAATGTATATACTATATATGAAATTGAAATTCAACCCGTAGGAGCTGAAATCCACCTGCATTTGCCGTGTTGGCAGGTGTTTTATTTATATATAAATAAATGTATTTCATGTATCTGATGATTGTTTATCAATGTTTTGTAAAAATCTGATAAATATGTTTTACAAAAATTATGTTTAATGTATTTTTGTGTGTGTGTATTACTCTGCTCCATTTAACACGTTTTGCTGTTTTTAATCCATTTCCACAGATGTTCCTCAGCGTTGTTTTCTTTTCTTTTTTTTATGGGCCATTCAGCTACTATTTCATGATTATATTAGCCATTGTTTATTGATTCTAATGCAGTACCGCTGGTTTCTTGGAGATGTGGATTGTTTTGATCTCCATAACAATATTGTTTCCCAACAAATCTGAATCTGTGGAACATCCACTCCTGAGCTCATCATGTTTTGTTGGCCGGACTCCAGCATGTGGAGTGGATACGGTTCTTTCCAGCTGTAGTAATTACTGGAGACAAGTCAAACAAAAGCTCTGAACTGCGGCACTACGTGTTCATTGTTCACCAGACAATAGGCACTCTTAGACATTCAGACCATGTGCTCCAAAAAACGGTTTTGTTTACTCTGGCAAATACCAGATATGTGTAGATTGTGCTGTTCGGTGATTCTGACCTGTTTCTTCTCCATTCCAGCTTCCAAGAAGATGAAAGACCAATATCTCCTTTTTATATTAGGTAGGACCAGTCACAGTTTCTCTCACTCTTTCTTTCCTTCTGTTCTCCATGCTGCTGAAAAATGTTATTTTGGTGGTGTGAATGAACTTTTTATAATCTCTCAAAATGGAAATGATCTACATATGAGTTGTTTTATTGTGCAAACCAGGGACCAAGGTCTCAATTTACGCCCTCAACAACTTTGTGTTAATTTTGTACATTGATCTTCAGCTGCTAGGTGAATTGTGGTAGTAAAGTAAATGTCACAAATCTTTTACATAACACAACATGAACAAATGAAACAACTGAAATCCTCTTAGCGTCATGTCAGGGACAGCTGCTAATGGTTTCCGGTTGAGTACGGTCTGAGCGGGATGAATCTGGGAGCGAACAGGTCAAAACAAACCTCTCCTGCGGTTGTTTTCTCAGTTCCTTCATGTGTTGACTCATTGCATCAGCTCAGGTCCCCTCTCGTACCATAGCAACTGACCCTTCACACATTTCCCATCACATAGTTTACCCAACCCAGCCCTCGCGCTGCAGACGCTCACACTCTCTCTGGCACTGGTGCTGTGAACATGAGCAGAGAGCCTTAAAGGAATAGTTCACAGAAAAATGAAAATGATCCTCATATCATTACCAACGCTTATGACTTTGACACAAAAGGAGAAATCTTAATAGATCTTGGGTTGTTTTTTTACACAGTGTTGAGGTTTCAGCCAACCTTTGCTAATGTCATTAAGGAATGCAAGTAAATGTAATATACTAGTGTGTTTTCTGTAACCTTTAACCTGTTGTTCGGGTGTGTACATGGTTGGGGTGTGTTTGAAAAGATGTCAATAAATAATTGTAGCCTGCCAAATAAAGGTCTTATTAGCTTTGTTGTTTTATAGTTATTGGGGTTTCTACTGCAACAAAAAGTCATATCTATTGAAAGAGATATATAAAATTATGTTGATTGGCAATATTTATTTTTATGTTTTTGAAAGCTGCTCAGCAAGACTGCGATTTATTTGATCAAAAATACAGTAAGAACTTTTACAAATCAAAATTGCAAGGAACTTTCCATATCTACCCTCCAACATTAAGTTTATATTGATGACATAATAATTGCATTATGATTCTTAAAGGGATAGTTCACCCAAACATTCTGTCATCATTTACTTACGCTAAAGTTGTTCCAAACCTGTATGAATTTTTTTCTTCTGGTGAACATAAAAGAAGATATTTTGAAGAATATGGATGACGAAACAGTTGATTTCCCCATTGACTTCCATAGTATGGAGAAAAAATACTACAGAAACTGTGCGGTTAGGAAAGAAATTCATACAGGTTTGGAACAACTTGAGGGTGAGTAAATGATGACAGATTTTTAATTTTAGGGTGAACTATCCCTTTAAAATGTAAAATGTCATTAAAATACCATGTTTTTATTTGTTGGTTTTTCAGGTAACATGCACATCTTGAATTTTGGACCTGTTTTCGGTTAGCATTGCTAGTTTGGTTCCCCACTGTTTTGCCCACAGCTGTTAACTAGATTTGGGAGATGACTGTATGGAAGAAATGACTAGGGTATCAGACTAGTTTTCGTGCCAGCTTCTACTCAGTCCTCGCCCTTGGAGTGCACCCTATGACCGGTGTGTTATGCAAGACCGACAGACCTCATCAAATCATCTTTAGTCCTCTGTCTCAACGCTTATCTGTTCTCACTGCCATATTCTTGCCAGTCTTGAATAGCATCTACGTTTGCATCTAATGGTCATTCCTTTTGCTACTGCTCAATACTGAGAAAATAGTTTACTCTTTCATGGTGTTTAAATAGCGAGTAGTCATCTGTGAGTGGTTAACTGGCGCTGACCATGAGAGCGCTGCTGGTAAAGACATAACTGTTGTGTCTGCACTCTGCAGTATTTCCGGATCCAAAAGATAATGCTGCTATTTTTACCATGGAGTCATTATCTGGAACTTTCTTTCCAATGTAAGAGTATTTAGATTGGTTTTGTGGTAAATCCTATTTGTTTGTTTTTTATTTGGATGGTCGGATGAGGTTAGTAAGCCAATAGGAGATTTCCTGGCTTCAAAACAATGTGTACAATGCAGTGTTCTATTCAATGCTTATTTGCAACAGGGCTGTTGAATGCTTGAATCTGATTGGTTGATGAACGTTCTAAGGTGCGCAATTATTTTCAGGGAAACACACAAGTAGTTCCAGGTCTTGACCGCATTACAATTCCATATCAACTCGCCAAAGGATTTCAGTTATTTCAAAGGTTCTTACAAGACAGACTACAACAGCAAAATAACAAAAACCCACAACGACGCTGACCTAACAAAAACATATATAGTAAACAATAGGATAAAAAGGACAATCTTTTGTTATGATTGTGTGTGATACTGTAGGTTGTATCTCTGATATCAGTTTACAACTGTTTAAACCTGATTAACAGGGTAACTCATTGAGTTGACAAGAGTAACTATATATATATATATATATATATACAGTATTTATATATATATATATATATACACAGTATTTATATATATATATATATATATATATATATATAAATACTGTGTGTATATATATATATATATATATATATATATATATATATATATATATAAATGTATATTACCGTTCAAAAGTTTGGATCAGTAAGAATTAAAACAAAACAAATAAATTACTTTTATTTGGCAAGGATCCATTAAAATGATCAAAAGTGAAAGTAAATATTTTTTCATTGTTGCAAAAAAATTCTATTTAAAATAAATGCTGTAGTTTTTCTCAAAAAATCCTGTAGAAAATATGTAGCATGATGTGCACAAAAATATTAAGCAGTACACCACCCAGAACACCCACTCAGAACACCCTAGCAATGCCCTTGCTTTGTATATTAATTGTATAAAACTGATGCAAAACAAAGTTTTTACTCACCATCAAGTCGTTCCAAAAATGTATGACTTTCCTTCTGTGGAATACAAATTATATTAAAATATTTGGAAAACTGCATTGAGATATATATTTTTTCAAGTCAGTGGGTCCAATGTTGTTTTGGGCCCCATTGACTTTTATTAAAGCTTAATAATTCAGTATTTTGTCCCTTCTTTAATATGTTCTTCTCTTAAGCTCACAAATCTCTCCTGGACACTGCAGACCTGACTTAACAAAGTAAGTGATTATGCAATGCCAAAATATGACAATTCAATTATTTGAATCAATGATTAGTCAGTCTTCTGGATAGACAGAAGAGTTCCATTGTTCATGTAATTAAAGCGATCATCGTTTGACCATTAACATCCCTCTCTCTCTTTCTCTACCCAGTTTTCTGGAGAAGACTATTCGCTCAGCGGTCGAGCAGCACCTCTTCAACACACGCATGCACACAGGTCAGAGTTCAGAGGACTTGGATACGACTGCCTACTTTTCATCTCCTGTGACAACGGCCCGAGAGAGGAGGAGACATCTACGAGAACAGGAGCAGAACTTCAGGTAGGAGCAGGTTACTCCTGAAATGCAGCTTTTCTTGGGTTCTGTTGACTCTGGTGCGGCTGCATGGTAGCTTGTCTGTGTAGTGAGCAACCAGTTGTCCAGTCACAACGTTACATGGTTCTTAGTTGCTCGAGATGTTTTGCAATTCATCAAAACGGCTAAATCAACTTACCTTGGTGGTTTCGCTGCAATTCACATCTGTGATTTCAATCTTTACAGCCACTCCACAACAATTAGCAAGTTGTTTGGTGTGATTGTGATCTAGGTTATATCTCTGATATAAATTCACAACTGAATAAACCTGATTAACAGAAACGCCTTGAGTTATATATTTGAGAATATATTATACTACCGTTCAAAAGTTTACGGTCAGTAAGACTTTTTGAAAGAAATGTCTTATATTCAGCAAGGATGCATTAAATGAATAGAAAATGACAGAAAAGACATTTATAATGTAAATAAGTATTCCTGCTGTTCTTTTGTACTTTCTATTCATCAAAGAATCCCGAAAAAAAATTATCACAGTTTTTTCACAAAAATATTGTTGTCAACTGTTTTCAACATTGATAATGAATAAGAAATCAGCCTATTGGAATGATTTCTGAAGGATCATGTGACAAATTTTTGATTAAATAAATGCAGTCTTGTATATTTTATTTATTAATTTATTTATTTTGGAAACCTGGAAATAATGCCAAATTCTGAAATTTGATACCAAATGGTCTCAGACTTTTGGCATCCGCTACGCTATATACAGTTATATATGTAATTTATATGGTGTATATATCATTTATATGTAATGATATGCACATAAGATGCACAGAAAACTTAAATTTAACACTTAATTGTATTCAAAATATTTTAAAATTAAAAGTACAAATATTTGTAAAATAAATAAAACAAAATTTTTAGGGCTGGGAACCGATAATTTTTTTTTACTAATTAATCGCACAATTTGCTGTGATTAATCACAATTAATCGCATTTCCCCCAAACTTGTAATCATCAATATTTAAACGTAGAATCACTAATTAAATTAAACAACATACAAAAAAAGAAGAATGTCCACACAAATTAGACAGAAAATAGCCCTATATTAAAATATTAAACATCAATTTATCAACATATTATTCTTCATTCAGTTCTATGCAACATACTCAGATTTAACAGATTTATTTTTTTACTAATTATCAAAATAAAGTATAGTCATACAAAGCTATTATTACCAGATCATGTGATCAGAGCAGGTCATTTTACCATTGTTGCCCAGCATGGCTATACCAGCTCAGCAAACAGAAGTCTACAGAGAAATTTCACGTTATTTGAACGGACTTTGCTTTTCCAGTGCGTGATCGGTACATGATTGGAGCGTTTGGGCCGTTAACGATAGAGCAGAACGCAGTGCACCGACACACACACACACACACACACACACACACACACACACAGAACGGAGAGCACGGCGCACACACAGAGCGGAAAAGACCCGCTCGTGAAGTTACTAAACAAGCTGCGCGAGAATGAAACCTGATCGCCGAACACGGAGGGGCGGGACGGCATATTTTCGGCCTTCTCAATAGCAGCCGTCAGGTGCTGCGTCAATTGCGTTTTTTTTTTTTTATGCGTTAAACATCTAAAATTAATCGCAAAGATTAACGCGTTAATTCCCCCAGCCCTAACAATTTTAAAATGTGCTTTATCCATTAATGAGGATGTTCAGCTTTCTGCAGCCGACACTGAATATGAATATCAGATGATAGTAGATACTTGGCTATTTTAAGATTATCAGCAAACCAATCGGTCCTATAGCTAATTTTAACTTTACAAAAGTGTTTAGTTAATCCCATATAATCACAGTGATTCAAGCAAAAACATGTTAGATGCTAATTTTTATTAAGCTAATTTCCTTTCCAGCTTGGGTTGTTGACGCCTGGATCTCAGAGCGATCAAACTAATCCTGTTGACACGAACTCTAAGCAAAACGATCTACAGAGACACTGAAAACATTAGATTAGTGGCTCAACAGTTGTGCTGTTACATAGATGTAAATAAACAGTCACGTCTGCTTTAAGTAGTTGAGGAATCGCAGCTACGGTTGTGGTCTTAGGATTTGATCCCTTGAGTAAAGGGCAAGCACAGGAAGGCCTTGTCTCATCTCTCATAATTCTGTGGTGTCTGAAAGTGAACGGTGTCTTTCTCAGGGTCGAGGGTGATAAAGAGAACATCCCGTCTCCGGGTGTGAGGGTCACAGAGGAGTGTGACAGGCGTCTGCTGCTGCCACACGAGGCTCAGAGAAACAGGAAGCCCAAACACAGTCCCACACTGACTGAGCTCTCTGCCAACCAGGACGCCCCCACTGTAAGTCTGATTTTTAGTCTTATTTCCATGGCCTTCTCTATATCTTTCTGCAAGCAAGGCAAGCGTCACTATTACAATTGCTCTTACTTAGGGGTTAGTGATTTCAACAAACCACTAACCAAAAGTATTCAATTTAGGAGTGCAACTTGTCCCACAGTTTTCATGCAAATAAGACTTACAATTTTCACTTGCCGGACAATGATATAGTTTTTATAAAAAATTTTTTACTTGGGCTAGTAAGCAACCAATTGGCAACAGCTGTGCAACCACTTAAAGGGATAGTTCACCCAAAAATGAAAATTTTGTCATCAGCTGTTCCAAACCTGTATGAGTTTCTTTCTTCTGTTGAACACAAAAGACAATGCTTTGAAGAATGTTGGTAACCAGACAGTTGACAGTAGCCATTGGCTTCAGTAGTATTTTTTTCCTACTATGGAAGTCAATTGGTGCCGATAATAATAAAATTAACTTTTTTTAACATCAGTAACGTGCAAAAAAAAAAAAATTATAGGAAAAAAAAATCTACTTTTGGTAAATGCACTATTGCTCTTCTATAGTATCATCCTGAACAGACTGGCAGCTTCAGTGATTATAAGAGCACTCTTTACTTGCTTTCTGTGTAATTCAGTCACAATTTGAAGAATTTTTTAGTTTTTCATGATAACTTGTGACTTCCTACAGTACTTTTTCCATATATTAGGGAAAGAAAATGCTAATTAGCCAATAAGTGCTCTTCAGGTTCTACTCCGCCATCTACTGGTTATAGTGGTAATTTTATATCTTTTTTAAAATAAAAGTTAAAATTAAAATAAAAGTGCTTGTTTGCCACAAAGTGTTAGTTTTCCTATACCTTTAATTTTTTAGTTTTACAAATCACTTTAAAAATAACATTCAAATCGGATAATATTTAGAGGTTGGAAGTGCTTGAAAAAGTGTGAAGCGCTTGAAAACCCTTGAAAAGTGCTTGAATTTCACTCTCGAAAGGTTGTACGAACCCTGAGATGAATAATGTATTAAAAAAATATATATGTTCAACTATTTCTGCCACAATACCGTGGTTACAGTCAGGATTGAATATTGGTGATTTGTGGACTGAAAAGCCTTCTATAACTTGTTTGTTCATGGTACAATGTTTCTCCTGGTTTCCACGTCAGCGCTGTTTGATCTGATTTATAACATAGAATTCTGTGCCCTCGGCGAATTCAAATGCTTTCTCACTGGATCTCCCAGCACTGTGTAGTAACGGTGTCGCGTGATCTGCTTGCGAGTAAACCTGTTCTGAGCTCGCATTGCTCTGCCTATCATTGCTCTGAGCTGATAAACGGTCCGCGCTGCGCAGCTTAAACGAGAGCCGTTTCTCATGAAGCAACAGAAATAGCAGCTCTTATCAGTTGGGCAACGTGGTGGACGCGACCTCTAACAAAATTTAGTCGCACTGGAAGGAAAAAAGGATGCAGTCTGGAGTCCTGAAATGACATGAATTTTTCTTGAATTGTCATGTTTGGGTGAATTATCCATTTAAATGACGTCCCAAAAAAACAAAAAAACACTACATATTAAAGTGTAGTGTGGTACGAAACAGTGACAGGAACAGCTAATTATCTTAAAATCCTTCTTGTCCTTGTTCATGGGAGACAGACAAAACACAATGTATCTCTGTGGAAAATCAGAGGTAAATTGCAGGGCTCGCTTTTGTCTTAATAGTGTTTTGACGAAGACACTGACTCATGTTTATGCTAGGTGTGTGATTTTTGTATTTTGTATTTACCTCAGCAGATCAGACCACAGTGTTCAAAGCATTTGTCGGTACACCACAGTGACGTGCATTAGACATCATTAAAGATGTTTTAGTATTATGTTAATGTTATGTTTATACAAAAACATCTCTTGGTCAACTTGTGGTTGACCAATATGGGCATTTTATTTGCAGATAACCAATATAATTAGATGTTCAGTTTGTAATGTAGACAAAAGTCTGACACCACATAAAAATCAAAACGTAACTTATAGTAAACCTAGAATTAAAGCAAATGCGTTAAATATGAAGGACTTATTACAGAAATTACTAAGTTCATGTTTTTTAATTCTACTTTTCAAGTAGACTTTATATAGTTACTCTAGGTCAGTGGTTCCCAAACTTTTAACAGGCATGTACCCCCTGAGACATTATAGATCTTCCGGAGTACCCCCAACACCACCAATTGTTAACAACAAGTTTTTTATTTTTATTATTAATATTTATTTTTATCAATTTTGTTGAGAATAGTGAATAGAATCATAAACATATGATACAAATCTCATCAAAAGTCAACATATGATACAAATGTGCTGAATATAATGATTTTTAAACAGATATGCACCCAATCTCACACACAATAGCGCACAATCGCGCTCTTTAAGATCACTAAATTCAAGGCTTTTGGTCATACCTAGGATATCCAGAACCACCAAAGGAGGGAGAGCATTTTCACATTTGGCTCCAAAACTCTGGAATAGTCTTCCTGATACTGTTCATTGCTCAGACTCGCTCTCCCAGTTTAAAACTAGATTAAAGTCGCATCTCTTCAGCCAGGCATTCATATAATCTTACAGTTCAAACTACAATCCGGCCTCTAGCTCATAAATGCCAGAGGAGAACTGGCCCCCGACTGAGCCTGGGTTCTCCCAAGTTTTTTTTTTCTCCATTAGATCACCTGATGGAGTTTTAGGACACCATTAGGTCACTTGATGGAGTTTTTCGGTTCCTTGCCACTGTTGCCTTTGGCTTGCTCAGTTGGGGATATTTTGGGGATATTTAATTTAATTTTATCAATCAATAAATTCCTCTTGAAACAAACTTTGTTGTATTATTTTAATTTAATACTGTGAAGCTGCTTTGATACAATCTGTATTGTGAAAAGCGCTATACAAATATACTTGACTTGACTTGACAATAGGCCTACAACACATATCCAACATCTCATTAAAGCTATTGTTAACTTTTCACATACTGATAAGTATTGCTTTTCACATATGATAACATTGTATATTTTCTTAACTTCTCTGCTGTAAAATAAAAATAAAAAAGAGAACACATTAACAATAGTAAACTAAATAGTAAACAGTAAACTAAATTGTAGTAAACCACACAGAATAGGCCTACCACCTCTCCATCCACATCACCAGTTTAATCAATGTGAGGGATGTGCCTGTATGTTCTTACATAATGCAGCGATGTTAGGCCGAATTGGGGACAGTTTCAGTCTTAGATCATTTTCCACAAACAGTCTGTTCCTATACTTGGTCTTAAGAAATAGAACCGACGCCTATTTTTCACGCGACACGCAAGCGTGTTGGAAGCGTTTCCAGGCAAAATAGAGTAGGAAAAGATGAGGTTTATATGTTATATATGTTGACGGCAAAATAGGCTATAGAATATATTTCGTTCTGTATTGACAGGTGCAGTATTTGAAAATCGATAATATTTTTTTACATTACATTTATATTTGCATTTATTTCAAACCCTAGACACTTTCAAACATCAAAATGACATTTTTTAAATATGTATTCGTGTCAAAATGACATATAAACATCTTTTCCTACTCTATTTTGCCTGGAAACGCTTCCAACACGCTTGCATGTCGCGTGAAAAATAGGCGTCAGTTCTATTTCTAGCATGCACGCGTTTTCCGCGCGGCTCGGGCCTGACGCAGCCCACGCAGCCAGTGTATCGCCGGCCTTAGATATTTTTTCGCGTACCCCCTGAAATCAGTCCACGTACCCCAGTTTGACAACCGTGGCTCTAGGTGGATACTGTCCAGTGCATATCACTTTTACAACTGTTAAACATGATAATAACCCTGAATTTGGCTGCTGCAAAAACATTGTATATGCACCCTAGGTAATAGCATCGGATATTAGCACACTTTGAGCACACCTTACTGTCACATTATTTATTTATTTATTATTTGTTGTTTATTTAATGTTGGTTTCTGTTTTCTTTGTTGTCTTACTCTTAACATGTTAAGATACATGTGTTGGTTTTCTTTTAAATCTAGCCAATGGAATGCCAAGAGCCACCTGGGGCTTACGGCAGAAATGCTACGGATAACATGGCATCAGCTGATAACAGGTAATTTAAACACCTCTAAATGCATTATGTGCAGTTCTATGTGTGTTGGGCAGTAGAATTAATTTAAATGGGTCACATCACGAGAAATCTTCTGTTCCCGAAACCCCACCTATTGAAACTAATCTTGTATAACTGAGCCCCTTGGGTTTCTGAGACCAGAAACCTGAAAACATTACCATATAACCCACATTTACAGTGCAATATTGCTTATTTAGTGGTCATAAATTATGGATTTTTTAAACACCCTGATTTAAGAATACGAGTAAAATCACTGAAGGTCAAATCTTGTGCTGTTTCTGACCGTGTGTAGCACCTACCACTCTGCACACTGGATCCCAGCATGTGAAACAATTCATTTTATAAAAACAATATCCCTGATCATTTCAGTCTGCTCTTTACACATTGAGCAGTTAATTTATAATTTTAGCAAATAGGAATGTTATGCTGTTACAATATCACTAATGAAATATAATTTTTAGGGGGATCCATCAAAAGGAACATGGGTTAAATTTTATTCAGGTGAGTGTATTTTTTTTTCTTTTTTTCTGTATCATATTTCTGCTATTATCTATTTTTCTTTCCTGCTTTGTATATCCTTTTTTTTTTATTTTTTTTTTTTTACGTTTGAGCACCCTACACAGTTTACTCTTTTTTTTTTTTTTTTTTTTTTTTTTTGGCGCCAAGTTCCTGCAATCACAGCCTCGTTTTTTAAAAGAGAAATGTAGATAAACAACATACTTGAGTGAGTGGATTATTTTCTTAGGTGAGAAGACGCCTGCAGAAAGGACACCAAATCTTTAGGCTTTCACAATGTCTTTTGATCATCTGTTACGGTGGTGTTAAGACTGTTTGGTACATGTCAACACTGAATATACATGATCAGATCTTTGGATAAAGGGATTAGTAAAGCATCTGAATTGCATCGAAAACAATTGTATCTGTTGGTGTTACTGTGAGAACATCCTGGATTTGTTGAACCACCACCTACCTTTACCCTGCTGTCATGCCATCTGGGCTCTGGCTCCGTTTAATGTCAATGTGCCAACTGACCAAAACCCTCGGCTTTAGTTGTGTTCCTGCATGTTCAGACCAATCGGTTTATAAAGCTGTGACAATTATGTTACACGCCATTGGTTGTCCTCCAAGTACTGATACACAGTGGTCTCATAGTATTTGAACACTCTTAAAAATAAAGCTTCTTTTTTGGCACCTATGGTTCTATGAAGAACCTTTAACATCCATGGAATCTTTCCATTCCACAAAAGGTTCTTTATAGTGGAAAAAGGTTATTGAGACACTTTACAATAAGGTTCATTAGTTAACATTAGTTAATGTATTAAAGGGATACTTCACCGATTAGTATCAGTAGAAACCCGGTAGTATTTTCGAATGACCGTGCTTCCCTCCCTCATGTCCCCCTGAGACGAGAGATTTCTGTATTGTGTGTCTGGAAAAAATCCTCCGATGACACAAAAATCGTCATTTCGCGTCATCTGAGGCTTTTTTGTCCAGAGGCGAGAGACTACAGCCAGTAGTAGGAGCTGGTTCCGCATGTGTTCAACCCGCCCATAGGGGGATAGGGGGATCTCACGATAAAACGGCGTCTTTTCAGTTTCGAGTCAACTAGTAGCCTAGTTGAATCATTTCTTCCGATACTGCCCTCTGTAACCGGTAGGCGTGGCTTGGGAGTGTCCTCGTAGGGCAGCGAAGCAAGTGCATTCTGGGAGTTGTTGTCTTTCATCCACATGAGCCAAAAATACATTTTCTGGCTTTTCTCAGTCTAGAAGGCACCAACTTTTAAATAATTTCACATTTCTACTACATAAATGACCCAATTTAAATACACATTCATCTTTCCAGGGGTGAAATATCCCTTTAACTATCATGAACCAACCATGAGCAATACATTTGTTACTGTACGTACTTTGTTAACGTTAGTTAATAAAAAGTCATTTATTGTTTGTTCATGTTAGTTCACAGTGCATTAAAGGAGCTGTATGTAAGAAATGTATTTCAATTAATCATAAAATGGCCCTGATATGTCACTAGACATTAAGAAATCATGTTCATTTCAAATACTTATATCACTGACAACAGTAGTCCGGCCAGGATATTGTCATTTTAAAAGTGAAGTTGCAGCCCTCAACTGATGTTGATGTTGTCATGTTGTGTTTTGGCCTGAAGCTCCACCCTCCACCTATCTACCAATCACAAAGTCAGTAGTGTTTCGGCATTGGGGTTGCCAGCTCTGCTCTAGTTACCACAGCTACGTAGCAGCCTACATTACTGCTGGATCCTGCAGCCTATCTGGCAACCTCGAGTCAGGGGGGAGGGGGAGGGGATACACCGCTCTACAGTAATTTGAAAGTGATTGCAGTACCAGTTTTGGCCACAATCTTACATACGGCTCCTTTAACTAATGTTAAGATTTTAATAATATATTTGTAAATGTTGAAATTAACATTAACAAAGATTAATAAATGCTGTAGAAGTGCAGTTCATTATTAGTTCATGCTAATTAATGTAGTTAACTAATGTTAAAGGTGCAATGCGCAACATTTCATGTTAAAAATACCCGTTTTTCTAACCCATACATGCTTAAACAATTGCCTGATGGGCTGAATGAGCCCTTCTCTGATCACTGCGATTGCCTCTATAATCCTGTACAGTAAAATAAATAAGAGGGATTCGGGACGGAATGAGCGTGCACACCTCTGGTTGCAGTTTCGCTTGTCGCCAGAGGGGGCATAGTTCTGCAAAAACTCAGAGACTTGCGCATTGCACCTTTAACTAATGAACCTTATTGTAAAGTGTTACCCATGAGATGATTACAATTCTTCAAACTAAGAAAAAAAATGGTTCTTTCAACAACTGTTCACTGAAAGGTTCTCTCAGGAACCTGTACTGGTTCTTCTCTGACATTCCTTTTTAGAACCTTTATTTTTAAGTGTATTAAATCTAACAAACTCCTTGAAATAAAATGTAGTGCTTGTGCTATTATTCTTTCAAATGAACGTCACTCGGTTGGTTTATTTAACTGATGCAATGACATTCATACATTTTTAAGAGTGATTCAAGCGTTCACATACTTTGAGGGTCAATGAAAGAGTTGATATAGTCACAAACATCCTGTGTTGAAATATTTCTGTATCGACGGTTCAGTCTGTAAAACAGTCTAGTCTAAATAAGACTATATATAGAAATCAAGCAATTCAGTTTCCTTTGTCTTTGTCCTTCAAAGATGTTTGTAATGTTCCCTTTTAAAATTGAAGACTACTTTTAACAAGGAATATTGGTTTTAAGCCCAAACATTATTCGCTGTCATTGTGATGTCACATTCACGTTGAATCAGCGTCACTGCATGTGATGCGTGAGATCTTACTCCTTCATGCGCTCTAACAGTTAGAACATGTTGTACCCAGCTGTGACACGTAGCATTGTGGTATAAGAGTTTCCCATCTCGTTGATTCTGGCAGCTGATTAGAGACCTTTTTCTTTGAACGTGTTGAAAGACACAATCCTTTACTCATATGCAGAGCTTTACTGCAGCTTTATCAGTAAACCAGTGATTACAGCTAACTTTGACTGTTTGGTTTCTACATTGAGCATGTCAATTCAGTAATGAACAATTTATGGTAAATTCATAATTTTATCTTAGTTTCACATTTAATGACTGCTTTTAATGTGCACTCTGTAATTCTGTCCTTATTAAAAGTTTTAATCAGTACATAAAGATATTAATAGTATTTTTAGAAAAAAAAGTTGACACATCAAGAGCTTTGCCCTATGGGGTCTGTAATTCAGATCACATGACCAGCCGGATACTACTCACTTAATCTCGGTAACTCTCTGTAATCGTTATTGGACTCTTGTGGAATGAATTAATCTGGACTGACTGTGAATATAACATTTATGTAGTGGCATGAGTATCTGAGAACCAACATAAACAAAACATTACTGAGTACACCTTTAACTTTTTCATCTTCAGTAAATTCAGTTAAGGATTACACTAGGTTTGAAATGCATGCATTATGAACAAAAGATCTCCGTACTACTTCTTTTTTTTTTATGTATGCAGAGCATTTTCAAATAATATGTTCATAATTCATGGCATTTTTTAAAATTATTTTATTTCATTTTATTCACCTCTTATTTTAAATGCTTAATTTCCCCCCTAACTTTTCAACAACAACACCTTTGCTTCAGAGCTTTTAGGCCACAGTTTGAGTTTCTAGACCAGATTACTAGTGTTTTGGCATCTCTGGATATGATGAGATGTGTAGATTTGAAATATTTATATCCATAACAACTCCAATCTCATCAGCCATATAATCTCATTATAGATGTCACCTCTTTAATCATGACGTGAACAGGTGATGACAGCATTATCAGATGAATTGTTTACTGTTGATTGCCCTTGATTGGAGAGATTTTTCTGGGACAAACATCATGTGAAATCATCCAAATCTGTCGAAAGCCCGTTGATCTAAGTCAACTGACTTCCACCGCTCAGGTCTTTAAGTCGTTTTCGTCACGGTTTAAGCAAAAGCACGTAGATTAGGTTTACGTGCATACTGTTAACACACTCTTGTTATGAATGAGCAGTTGGCCTGCACGTGAACTGTTGTTTATTTTATTATCAGTTTTGATGAGTGTTGTATTTGTGCGATGAGGCACATTTCAGGTTAAATGTTTACTTTTTGTCTCCTTGCATTGAAGTGCCAGAGTTTTCACATTCAGGATGTCTGGACAGTCTGTTTCCCTTTCTGTTCCTTATCTCCTCTGGTGGTAATAAACATCACGTCTCTTGGCGTATTGGCTGTGGCGTTTTACAGAGTCGTGTACACAACTTTAAACAGCACAAAGTCCTCATTCCAAGTTTGGATTGAGACATAATCAGGAGTGTTGCAATTATGGACCATTATGGGCACGTAATGAAAATCACACTGACAAAAATAGCACGTCTGCAATGGCACAAGTGCGTTTCAAATCCAGTTGCATTAGCATGAGTAAGCCCTGTGTGCCGTAATAACAGAAAAACGGGACTGTTTGTCATGCTGTCGGTAATGCAGGGCATGTACACTGAATTGTTTTTTGGTGTAGAACCAATTTTCACTCAGAAGTTGTTAGTAAATTTAACAAAATGGCAATTAAGACACTGAATTAAATGTGAAATTTCCCATTTAAAAAAAAGTCCCGCTTTTAAAAAGTCCCCCTTTGCTCCAAAAATAGACCCCATCCCACGCCCCAGTGGCGGAAGTGTGTGTTTGTGCGAGTGACCGAGTTGCATGATTTGTCTGCACCCTTGTCTCACGACCCCTCCTGCGTGATTTGATCATCGCCGAAACGGGGGAGGGGGGAAGAGTCCCGGCAATGACAAAATGAAAAGATTGGGAAGGCATTTCTGCCTGCGTGCTTTGCGTGCTCTCTCACTATGGGACACACAGCTGCTCAGAGAGAAAGGGAGGGGTAGAGGGATAGAAAAGAACATAAAATTGGCCACACCTACCCTGCAAGCAACCTGGGTGGGGTTTGAGCAGGGCAGACGGCCAATCAGCAGGCAGGGGTTTGTCCTGCAGTGCCGCCCCCTGCCTCCTCCCAGCCTGTAAGTAGACGAGGGCAGACGCAGGCAGGGTATTGCTCAACTTAAGAAGCGCACTACCCCCACTCTGCTGTAGTTGGTGTTTATCCCTCGCTCTTTTCTCTGCTAGACGCCTGCCATGAAGATCCTGGAGGCTCTTAGTGGCACAGAGCCGTGCGATGATGTCCCTCGACTGGACCTTTCTACTCTGACAGACGACAGCAACTGGGCAGGTCAGTGTTTTTTATTTTTTTATTTGTGTCTCTCACTTTGTTGCTTTATCTCTCTCTGCACATGGGCGGCAGCTGCAAGTCTGCCTTGCCCACATTGTGTCCTCATGGAGTGGGTATTATTAAGTCACTTAATAGAGGAAGAAGATTACAAGTAGTCTGCAATCTGTTTTCCTCCTCATGCATACTGTTGCGTTTAGTCCAGAGAGGCTTGTTTTGCATTGCAACTGCGTGCTAGCTATGCTTTTTTTGTGCATTGTTTTTGCAAATACTGAGATTGTAGCTACAGCTACTTCAAAGCCCTGCGATGTCCCTTGAGAATTTTGACTCGGATGCCTCTGGGATTTATTGAGTTTGCACTGGATTCGGTTGCGGTTCTTGCAGTTGCATCTTTTTTTTCTCTCCCCACACTTCCCCTTTGACCATAATTCTCTGTTTGTAAACAGTCGAAAGGCTTTTGATTGCATATTTGTGCTTCTTTGTTAATATATCATATTTGTTAAGATAAAATATATATTAGGTTTTTATTTAATTTATTATTTAATTTTAACGTGTATTAATGAAAATGGATTATAGCACTTTCTTGTTTACTCATCATATTATTTGAGATAAAATTCAATATTCTTTTGTTTTTATTTTTTACGTATAATTTTAATGTTTAGATTAATTTATAAATATAGATTATAGACTATATAAATACTATATATTAAACATATATATAATATTTATATTTAATGTATGTATTAGTATATTTTAGTTCATTTTAATGTATAGATTGATTTATAAATACGATCATAGCTCTTTAATAATATTTTACTTTGTATTAGGCCATGTTTTATACAAGCAGTCTATGAAATCAAAATGAACTTTACCTATCAGACGCATCACACTAAAATGAGTTTCATCAGCCACGGTGGTTCGGTGCATTTTCACAGCTGCTGCGTTTCAGTCAAGTTTACGAGGATGAACCGCATTTGTCATCTTCGGTGTTTAAATTTGTTTGTGGTGTAGGAGGGCGAGCCTAGCAACAAGCAGACGTTCGGCTCTACAAGTGGAGGGCCGTATAGTCATAGCAACTGAGAAGTGAAACAGGAGGAGGTTTAAATCCTGGAGTCTGAGAGCTGTTGCTATGTGCACGTCACGTCTCAGCCTTTTAAACTTGTCATGGCTATTCACAACAGTCTCCCTTCCTGTTTCTTCTCCCGTTCGTGCTGCACGTGCCAGTTGTAGACTTGTACAAACATGCGCAAACACACCCCTTTTCGCATTGACCTTGGAAATATTGTAGTGTAGGATTTCTAGATGTCTCCATTCGAGGCCTGGCACAGATGCGCCCTAGGCGGTGAAGTGCACATATATGGAGCTGCCCTGCTGACAGGTTTGCCATGTTGATTCACAGTTACCCTTTACTTTAATAAAGTGCTTAATATTGTGGTCACAGCCTTGGCAGGATCTCTATACTGTATAATGTACTTGTTCTGTGGCACCCTCTAGTGAGAGCTTCAAACGGCTGCTTACATAATGACACGTCTCGGTTGACTGTTAGACTAAAATGGTCCCAAAAAAAAAAAATCGCCCTGTGGTTTTGCAAGGTAGAGACATTCCTGGGAGTGCAACATGAGATATTTCCTCCATATGCTGTCTTTTGTTTGGACAGAAATGTTTTCGAAGGTTTTCTGTTTTTTAGTAGTTTTAAAATATGTACTGTGAAAAGCGTTATTACTAGTAAATAAGTAGAATTTGGAATTAAATTAAATCATTCAATTTCAAATCAATTTCATTTGGCATTTGACATCTTATACACAGATCCTTGCAATTAATTTGACCAATAAAATTGCAGAAAACATAATGAAAAAGATTAGTTTTGGGACAATTTTATTGTAAATAAACAAATATTCTCACTATTTTTGGGGTGCATATTTCCTAGTTTTATTCTGCAAATCCTAGCTGTTTATGCTAAATGGAGCAACTAAATTTAGAAAAAAAACATGAAAAAGATTTCAGAATATTTATTATTGAAAAGAGCTGTACAAATCAAAATACAAATCCTTGCAATCATGTTTGTTGTGCTGCGCAGAACAAATGAATCACACATAACATGATAATAGTTTTGGGACATGATTTATTGTCAAATTCAAATAAATAAATTCACTCGTTTTTTTGGGTAGTCAATGTCCGGTTGTGCATTATTACCTATTTATGCATGACAAACGTAGCAATTTAGTTAGTTATGCCACGGATAACATGATTCTTTTAGAACAAAATTTATTTTGAAATAAACTACTTTTTTGAGTAGTTCATAGTGCTTTTTACCTAGTTTGTTATGATGAGTGGAACAACTTGAGCACTGATAACATGATGAAAAATAATCAGTTTTATGTGTGGTAAAATACTTTGTTCAAATGTAATGCTTTGTGCATTTTGTTGTGCATACATGGTAATATTCTACAAATTGGAGCAATTATGCTAAACGGAACAAAACCGCAGATGAAAAGGGTAAATGATTATACAAGCTAAAAGTGTTTTGTTAACATCTTTGGAAGCATATGCTGGAATCGAGTTCACGTGACTGTAAATATACAGTGGCACTAAAAACAAGCTGTTGCTCCAGCTCATGGGAGTGGTCAAATGAGTGTTCAGGACTGTATGTAACATTGAGCTGCCAGACCTTTGTCCCACTGCAGCCGGTGCCAAAAGCACATTGCGGTGACCCACTGCAGTGCCGAGAGGCAGCGGTTTGCCCAAATGTTTGTCAGCTGTGATGTTCACAATCTGAAAAAAAGCCTGCTTTTCTGCCTCATCATTTCCTTGGGTCGTTATAACAGTTGCGTCAGTGGTTACCTTTCTTCCCTTTTGTCTTTCAGATTCTCATTTCTTTAGTGCTTCTTTCCTTGATTTCAAAAGCCTTTTAAAATCAAGTCACAATGAGGGTAAGGGCTGAGATCTGCTTTTGTTAACAACTTGATATCCCTGAGCCCCATCTCTCACCAGTGACCTTTAAAAGCTGCATGGAAATCCCATTAAACAGCCCAAACTGGCATGTAGCTACCTAGCATCTAACATACTGCAGCCTTTGAGGACAGGCACAATAATATGTGGCTTTATTTATGTTCGCAATAGCCTACTGAGACTTTGTGAGCCTTTCAGTGAAAGGCCATCTTGTAGCACATGCTTTGATGTATTATGCCGGCTCAACAAAATGGCTCCAAATGCGCTGCCATGAGGGAGAGATCCACCTGACCCATTAGCTCCTCAAGCATGACTTGTAAGCGCATGACACAAAAAAGTGCAAAGAACCTGTAGGAATTTAAGCTGTACCAGATTGGTTGCACAGCATTTTGAAAAGCATGTTGAGCTGTTTGTTCGTGTGTATGAGTGTGTGTGCATGTATTGAAATGATGCAATAGCATCCCTGCTATAGGCACCGCTAATACTGCTAATATTGTGAATGTTAAACATTGATAATGATTAGCAACTGCATAGCTGTGTGCCGAAAAACACTCTTTTAAAACCACATAGCAACACCTAAGCAATCACCCACAACACATGGTCCCATAAACTATTGATGTGTACTTTTAATGTTCTTAAGTTTAGTTGGTACATCCATTAAATAAAGTTACAGTCCCAAACATGGACACAAAACACATTGTTTTGTTTTTCCTAATGAACGTTGCCTTGTGCAAGGGGTTTTACCTTCACTTCAACACTGTAAATATGTTGATATCAACTTTACAACTGCAGATAAGATCAAGTTTGATCCATCATGCATGCGAGTTCCACAGGTCACATTGCAGTCAGCGTTTATCGCCACATTCTTCTTGCTGCATCGTTAAATTGCTCTTCTGACCTTACTTTATGATCCCGGCATCTGCATAGTAAATAAACAAAACATTCCGATATCACAGCATGTGCTCACAGTGTTTGATTAATAATCTGTAGTGCATGATACTCTTGAGAACATTTTGTCACGGTTACATTTAATAGTCTGCAATGAAAAAGCACACGTGTATTGTGTATTTAACAAAGGTGATAGTGTACTTATCTTTCTCAATGATAAAAACAACTGTCTGCTGAGCTGAATAGCTCACATTCTACTGGGTTTGACTATAACAATATTGTCCTCAGGATTCCCGAAATAGCAACAGGGTCAATAGAATATCAGCCTAGTTAAAATTTAATATGTACTCAAACGGTTGTTTGGCCCTGACTGTATATCAACAAAGACAAAATCTACCACTTGTTCCCTGTTTGGCTTGCTATTTACTAAGTGACTTGTGAAATCTAGGCACGCTGCTTTGTCATTTCCCTAAATTTGAACGCTTGTGTGTTGACAGAACCAGTGCCAGCCTACTCGTCGTGGCAAAGGGAGAGTATGGACCGCGAGGAAGCTCGTCTGTCTCCCCATGCCGGTGGCAAGCCGATTCGCCAGCTCCTGGAGGAGGACAGCGACCCAATGGTCTCGCCACGGTTCTACGCTTATGGAGACGGTCGGCAGTATCTGGACGACACAGAGGTTCCTCCATCACCGCCTAATGCCCACTCCTTTGTCAGGTAAAACAACAAACCCTTGTATGGTCTGAAAGAGGAAATCCTATGTTTTTCGGAGGGTGAAATGAATGCTGTTTCTCTATTTAGTAGGCGAAGAAGTTCGTCGTTAGGCTCCTGCGACGATGACCGGGAAGAGTTGACCTCTGCTCAGCTTTCAAAGCGGATCCACGTACTCAAGAAGAAGATCCGGAGGTTTGAGGAGAAGTTCGAGGATGAGCGCAAATACAGGGTGAGCGAAAGAGATCTGATTGGATGAGTCCCTTTTAAAAGTTAAGACAACTAAAAATTCTACGATGTCTTCACTGATAAATCGATCCCATTGTAATCAATGAAGCGGTCTATTCTGGAAAACATTGTCAATGTACCAATTTCATGATGAAAATAACCGGTGCAAAATGTATTTAGCTCTATTTGCTACAAATGCTGAGTCTAGTGTTTTCTCTACAGCCTTCACACGGTGACAAAGCTGCCAACCCAGAGGTTCTGCGCTGGATGAATGAACTGGCCAAGATGCGCAAAGACTTAAAAGGTATGAATGAAAGTGGTTTGTATCATGTAAGCTAGAGCTGCATGACTAATCATTAAAAGATCGCAATCTCGATTCAAACACCCAAGCAATTTTATTCCTAATTGCAACGATTTGCCTATTAAACCTTTGATAAAATCACAGCGAAACATTAGAATCTGCATTGACGCTGCTGCTGACCCAGAGAGAGTATTTTCAACCACACTGTATCATTATTTCTGTGTTACAAATATTCTATCACAGAAGTACCGGGATAAAAGTTTATAGTTCGGATATAAACAATGTCTACGGCAGCGATCAAAATAGATCAGATCACTTTTTTAAACGCAACATGGTGCACAAATAACACTTATATCGATTACATCATTACGCCACCGGGAGACGACAAGTGACTGTTAAAAACTGTATTTGGCATTGAATCATTCAGTCAAGAGATTCGTTCAAAAAGCACTGATTCATCCAGTAATGAAACAAGTGAAGTATTTATGAGTGAGTCATTGAATTATTCATTCAAACCAATTTAAAAAAAAAAGTGATTCACTCAGATTAAACATTTTAAATAAACTGCAGCAATTAACAATTTGTTAGAACCTCTAGTTAATTACATGTTATTTTGTTTAGTTGTCTGTTCAAAATCGTGGGAGAATTGTGATGTTTGAAAAAAAACGTGATTCTCAATTTATCCAGAATCGTGCAGCTCTAATGTAAGCCATGATAATCCAACCTTCATGATGTTTTGTTCAAGCAAATTGTTTCTGGTGTATTTTCTCACTAACCTTTGTGGGTTGGGCCTACCAGGAAAACAACATCTGATCTAATCTGCTCTGCTCTGCTCTGCTCATGGCTTGCAAAGTTCTTATAAACAAGTGGCTCCATGTTCTGGCTCTACATCACAGATCACAAGTTGCTAAAGTCAGAAGAGGATTTGACGCCCATCCCCCGCCAGCGTAGCAACACGCTTCCCAGGAGCTTTGGGTCTCAGCTGGAGAAGAAAGCTCCTGAGACCAAAGCCCCCAAACCCCCTGTGGAAAGCACACTGGATGCAGTCATGAACAAACTGGAGGAGAAACGCAATGAAGCTGGCCGACCTGAAGACATTAAGGTGCGGTTTTTTAAGGGTTTTCTTTCCGCTTTTGCCCTTTTTTATTATAAACAAATGCATGCATCTTTAAAATGTCATTTTCTGTTCTTCATTAGGACATGACCCGTGAACAGATTGGAGCAGAAAAAGTGGCCCTTCAGAAAGCTCTTCTATATTATGAGAACATCCATGGGAGACCAGTGAGTGTGCAGTTCTGAACCTTCAGAACATTTGAAGAACTTACCTACATAGGCTGAGGTTGATTTTAATGTCTGTGTTTTTGTCACTCGTTCTAGATCACCAAGAATGAGAGGCAGGTCATGAAGCCTCTATACGACCGGTACCGACTCGTCAAACAAATCCTCTGTAGAGCTTCCGCCATTCCAGTCATTGTAAGTTCTGTTTTTCCACCATTTTTCACTTTTCCCTCACCATTGCATGCTTCTGTCCCAACTCTGTTTCTCCATTCACTGGAGAATTCTCTCATCTTGGGAGTTCATGTACAGCAAGAGTGTCCAATCCTGCTCCTGGAGGGCCACTATCCTTTAGAGTTTTGCTACAATCCTGGCTGTTGCAACTTCATTATTCTGCCTCCTAAGATACCTCACTAAGGCCAAATTTACTTTCTCCTTCACAGGCCTTGTTTACACCTGGTATTAAGATGCGTTTTGGTCGATCGGATCACAAGTGGAAGATGCTAAATACAGGTGTAAACGGGGTCTAAAACGTTTTAAGCTTGTCCACTTTCGACCACTTCCAGAGGTAGTTGAAAACACTTTCGACCGGATTACTTTCGTAGTGTAGACGCTCATGTGGTCGAATGTGTTCTTACGGCCACAAAAGACTGCCTACTCTCCGCCTACTGACCTAATGTGGAAACCTTATGAGAAGCGCGCTTGCCAGACGGGATTTAGACTGACGGCTGGAGACCCAAGTTTCGTAGTTCGAAGACGAAAAGCGTACCAAGCACAATGCTCTCTCTCCATTCCTGATTTCTAACGCACACTCACAGCGTTCGGCTGGTCTTGCGACTGTCAGTGCAGAAACGAAAGCTCCTGCTCTCCGTGTGTTTTTCCGTCATCTCCGGGAGCGTTTTTATGTAAACAGCGCAAGCTTATTTTGTCCATTAGATCGAAAGATCTGAAAAGACACTTACATTTACCCAACCATAGACCCTCACCATGAAGAAATCAGGACAGAAGTGGTTGAAGGTCCAAAAGAGAAGGAAAACACCAGGTGAAAATGAGAATGTGTCTCCATCGTCTACTTGTGATCCGATCGACCAAAATGCATCTTAATACCAGGTGTAAACAGGGCCTCAGATGCCAGGAAGCAAGATGGCTAACTAAGCAAGAGAAATTTAATTAAGTAGTAAAACATAGTAATACAAATAAATTGGTGATTTTACCAAATTTTTCTGTATACTGTACTGTATTGAAACCATTACGAGTCGAGTGCCCCTCATTGGGCGCCATATTTGAGCTGTGCAAAGTTGCTGCCTATGTAGACTGTTCCAAATCAGCCACTTGTGAGGGTCATTAGAGTTCGGTTACTGACCATGTAGGCAGTTGGCAGCCAGGTTAGGTTTGGGAATAAAGCTAATACTTATCTCAGCCACGCTTGCAGATATGCATAAGCTACTATGGTTGTATTAAAGGCTAGCTAGCTGCTTTTACTTCTTGATTCATGAACTAAACCGTATGGATAAATCTCCATGGTATTAGTAGAGAAAATTAGCAGTAGCACAATATAAGCATTTAGATTTTGTATTGATGCAATGGCAGTGCCGGGGCTTTTTAGCGCCTGTAAGCCCGTCTTTAGCAAGAGCTCAAGAGTAGCTCACTGAGTTCATATCCTGGAGCTTGATATTTGCAACAGTATTCCTTATAATTCCCAATTCTCTTACATACATACTCTTAAAACATTAAGCAGCAACCCTGGGCATATTCCAACACCACAGGAAGTGTTTTCCCCCACTTAATACAGAATGATATGCATGTGTAATACAACAACAAAACATCCTAAGGGCATGCAAATATTATATTGGTATGTTCTGAAAACATCTGGCTTATGTAACACAAAATGGATGTTACCATTATATAATACTCTAAAGCCTGGTTATACCCGTTTAACATTTTAATTGTCTTTTAGCTTTAGCTTCTCCATTTTTTAAATTTTTTTTTGTCAATGATATGGTTCTCTAGTTACATTTTCTCTGAGCATCAGTTAAACCGTGGGTTCCCAATTGGGTGAATATGCTTCATATGCCCTAAAACAATGACTTGAAGTGCCACCTTCAGATTTCAAGGTTTATTTAATGTGAATCTTCTAGTCCATTAGTGGAGTGAGACCTGCCCTGAAGTGGGCTTTTGTGAAGGTAGTTTACTGGGTTGTAATGTCACTATTAACACCCACCACAGGGCTCGCCTTCCAGCAAGCGCAGAGGCCCCCTGCTGCAGCCCATTATCGAGGGTGTACCAGCCCTGTTCTTCAGCGACACAAAGGTGAAGAGCTGTGACTGCTCAATCAACCAGTGATTCGGCTGACCCACCTCCTTCCCCCCACTAGTTTCCTCATTAACCTAATCATGAATCAGTAACTTGCATGGGCACATACTTGGGAGTGCTGTGAGATTCGACTCCTGCTGATTCCAAAGCCGTTTGATCACATCCCTGTTGGGTTTTGGCATCAGGGATGTGAAAACTTGAATTGGTGACTTAAATGTAAGGCAGTGCACTAAATACTCCAACTAAAATGAAAATAATTCATTGCACTGTTAAAGCACTGATGCTTTTCATTTGTACTAACACTTGTCACAACAGAGGCTTGATGCACAATTATTCCTAAATGATTCCCATTGAGATTCGCCTTCCAAATCAATGTTAGGCTTGATGCTGCTCAGTCATGGTAGTGTAAACCCTCGGAGATAACTCACCAGCGCCATCTGCTCTTTTCCCAGGAGGAGGAGGATGGCTCGGATGACGACGACACCAGGACACAGTTCACGGTCACGGTTAAGCCGGAGCTGAGCATGCTGGGACTTCTCGAGCAGCTGGATGAGGACACAGACGGTTTCATCTCACCTGTTGACGAACTATCACCCTCTAAGAACACTATGGATATGAGATTGTCCAATTTGCATGCTGCTACCACGTGAGTATTAGGTTTAGAGTAGAAACGTATATCTTAGGGCGCTGACACACAAGATAATGCTTGGACAGAGTGTTTGAAGATGTGGAAAGAGTCGTACCAGGCCTCAAATGGCCAGGTCTCTCACTCTCTCACAAGAAAGGGACTAACCAGGGCTGCTTTTCTCAAAAGCATTGTGAGCTAAGTTGATCATAGAGACCATTGGTGACAGTGGTTCTACAATATACTTAGGCTTATGATGCTTTTGGGAAACACAGCCCTGGTAAACTAAAGGTATAATAAATAAAATAAGGCAGATTTCCCAAATCACAACTGGAAAAGTTGTCATTGGTCAATGCATCGTAGTTAAAATGTTGTCAACTACTGGTTGTGCGATGTAGCGCGAACCTAGTGATTTTCCTCTACATCCTTGCTATGCATCATCCCCATTGACGTCAATGAATTTGCGTGTTTTCTGACGTAAACTCTAGTGTGTAAGCGCCTTTACAGACCTTTTACATTTCTTCGTATTCATAATTTATCTTGTGGAGCTCCAAGGCCAAATATATACAAATGGCTAAAAGTACTCTGTACAATTTAAAAAAGCTAATTGTTTGGTAATATTTACCAACTATTGAAATGGCAAATTATTGAATTGTCGCTTCAGTGGGTCGAATGAATGTTAAAACTTTCCACTCCCTCTTAATCAAACACACAGGCAGGAACTTGTGGAGCAACTCCAGGAAGCCCGCGAGGAAAAGAAAAGAATCCGCCAAAACCTCCGTGAATTTGAGGATGAGTTCTTCAAACAGAATGGCAGGTAAAGAAAACTTTCACAATACAAATACAAAGGTAACATGTTTGCTCTTAAAATTGTAAACATTCATATGATGGAATCTATGTCTGTACAGAGAGAATTTTTTTTTTATTATTGAATGTTCTATTTGTGCTTTTCCCATAGAAACGTCCAAAAGGAAGATCGCTCGCCCTTGGCAGGGGAATACAATGAATACAAGCATATTAAAGCCAAGCTAAGGCTGTTGGAAGTGCTCATCAGTAAAAGAGACTCCTCCAAGTTCATTTAGTGCTCAGCTTACTCAAGACTTACTCTACTAGCCAAGCAAGGACCAGCCACTGCTATCCAAAGCAATACAGTGGGTACAAAGACATGTTTTACAGGCACATTTGGCTTTGAAGGACACAGAGACATGCCTGGTTCACCAATAGCAGATGTACAGTGCCGCTTGTTCCACTGTACAGCGAAAAGGACTCATGTTCTGCTTTTGACTTCTGATCATTTTGCCGTCTGCTATGAGACCGTGGATTCAGAATACTATCTGATCCCGATTCCCTTTGAAGCCCAGAAGAATGTTTCTGTTATATTTTGTGTTCGTATTGGTATTTAGATCGGTTTTTTTCTATATTAATATCGCTATAATATAGAAACAACTGTGTTTTCACAATCAGGCACAAGCTTTGAAGAACATTGAGATATTGCGTCTTAAATTGTCTTATGTATATAGAGATGAGGAGAGTTTATCATTATAGGAACTTTTAGTATTTGATGAATTGAAGAAAGTAACCAATTAATGGAAGGAAGGCTCTCTGTATATAATTTTTTTTTGTTATTTACTGGTGCCATAATTCATGCAAATGGCTTTATTTTGAATATTAACGCTTCTGAGGAAATGCAGCATTTGCATTGTTCATCGTTAATCTAATTTCCCTCCCCTCCAACTTTAAAGCTGTAATCTTTAAGACCATTGACTAAGCTAGAATTGACTAAATTTTCTTTACAAAAGAAAAAAAAAAAAGTGCAAAAAACAACCAAAAGAAAAAAAACAAAGGAATAAAATCTCGCTATGCTGTAATGGTGTAGAAACGCACAAACCAAGGTACTATAAACCAGCTTTCATTGCTAATTTTTTGTGTATATTTTTATACTATATAGTCTCAAGTGTCGAACTGGTCATCACATGAAACTCACTGTTTAACAGTGATGTGGGTGGATCAAATCCCCTCAAACACATCTCTATTGTTAGCGAGCAATAGAAAGCGAACCTGTGGGGCCTCACTGAGCGTTTGCGCCTGGTGAACGCAGACACAAACCGAGTGAGCACGTCACCCCCTTCTCTTATTCTCCAGATTGGAAAATTGTAGCGTGGATTTTGTTTTTACTGAACGTGACAAGAATGATGGATAAAGATGAATACTGTGTGTACATTTTAGTACATGATCGTATTTGTATTTTGTACATATGATATAAAACCAAAATATTTTTTCTGACTATACTGATGTTGGGTGTTTATTTTCAGTGTCATTAAATACAAGAGAAACGCTTGATAATCAGAGGTGAAATAATTTTATTGTTCTGGAAAAAAATAGATAAAACAATATATTCCATTTGAAAGCTATAAAAGTAAATATACTTTACTAAAATAACAATGCATCAGTAGCCACTAAGAAGCCCTTGTTTGCATACATTGACAGAAAGGAATACCACGTTGGATAGAAACACTTCTTTCTATGACCTTCCATCATGTTCAAACAAACACATCTCATGCAGCTAGATGCAAAACATCACAGGCCACAGCAAACACATCACCGTGTTCCCCATCTCAGAAACCCCCCCCCGAGGAACCATAGGTAAATCACTCTGATCCATTTTTAATAGCAACCCGACGACATCAGAAAGAAAATGTGAGTAGAAAACCAAATTTTACAGCATATGACCTTCCTGTGAATCAACAAGAGGGATTAAATTGAAAGCGGCAATGGACTCACCGGAAGAACACAGCTGTTAGAATATTCACATTTGCTGGATTTAAACAATTAAAATCCCATAACTAGTACACGTCATACATCACCCAGTAGTTATTGCTGGATCACATCCTCAATTAAACCCCATATCATTCTAAGAGAAATCTGTTCCCATCCCCTCCCCCAATGTTAATTAAAATATTTCTGAAAAGCAGCTGGGCATGGCATGCTCATGCATGCCTATTATTAATAAGAGACATTTTTATGCTAATGACTTGCTACTGTACATAAAAGGAAAATCGTTGGAATGGATTCAGGAGGTGCGTAAATGCTTAACGTCCGATTTGAGCGTGGGCTGAAAGGGTGAAGGAACAAAAGGGGTTAATCAAGTTAAAACCTTTTAATGTATTGGGCCTGTAACTGTCGGGACTGGTGTGTTACAGGTGAAACTCGAAAAATTAGAATAACGTGCAAAAGTTCATTTATTTCAGTAATTCAACTTAAAAGGTGAAACTTGTATATAGAAAATTACATGCAAAGTGAGATATTTCAAGCCTTTAGTTGTTATAATTTTGATAATTATGGCTTACAGCTTATGAATATTTTCAAAACTTCTGAGATTTTGAATTTGGGGTTGCTGTAAGCCATAATCATCAAAATTATAACAAATAAAGGCTTGAAATATCTCACTTTGCATGTAATGAGTCTATATAATATATTAGTTTCACCTTTTAAGTTGAATTACTGAAATAAATGAACTTTTGCACGATATTCACATTTTTCGAGTTTCACCTGCATCTCTATCATCTTGAACCCGGACGAGCCCCCAATTTACAGGGTTGTGGTGGCTCTTTCTGAATTGTTCTATAGTGTGCTGTTGGTGGGCATTTCATATGAATTTGATCCAAATTGGTTTACTTCAAGTGAAAATGGCAAAATAACATGGTCTGGACACGGGCAACCTATCGGATTCAAAAACAATTATACTTAAAAAAAAATATATAAAGAAAGTCAAGTCTTTAATTTATTTAGCCACCTACTCAATCCCAATCTTATAATTTACTTTTGTCATTTAAAAAATATAAATTTTAGAAGAAAAACAAAATTTGTGCACATCTGGAGAAGCAAACCAAATAAGCAAGTCTGTAAAAATAGGACAATAACAGATTTACTCGTATGAGATTCCGGATGTGCTCTTCTGTGGTTAAATAAATGCGAGAGCAGCGTTCGTTTCCATTTCGCCACAGGTTTAAAGTGCAGTGTCAGCATACAGAAAGCCACCTCAGACCAGACTGAAGCCCTCGTACTGCTCCACGGCTTGTGTGAGCCGGCGCCGCAGGGTCTCTTTGGTCTGGTAGCAGGGCATGTCCAGCATGTTATAGCAGGTGTGAGCCACAGGAAGGTAGTGCTCTTCCGTAGCAGTGGACTGGAGGACGATGCGTAGACTGGCCATGCCGTGGATGGGGATGCGGTCGCTGCCGGTCAAGAACACTGTTGGAGGACAAAAAAAAAGGCGCAGTCACTTCAGCACAAAGAAGATCCATTGTGCATGAGTGAAGGGACGCATGAAGCACCGCCCACGCAGGAGTTACTTTCAAACCGAGAAGAGTTCAGCAAAACTTCAATCTCTCCTCTGCAGTTTATGGAGAGGAGGTGCACAATATATAGTTCTGGTGTACATTTCAGGCGGTTTTATATTATATATATATTCAATAGCACAAACCATTACACAGTTGTCTCTCACTTACATAAGAACTGCTTTTTTTTCTCCAAGGGAAACTCATGAAACACCTCCCAAAACATCTGAACTGTCGGGTGAGATGCGGAGAACTCGCCCTTGTAGGAGGCATTCTGGGAGAAAAAAAAACAAAACACAAGTTTAAAGGGGGTGGTTGATTATGATTTCACTTTTCTAACTTTAGTTAGTGTGTAATGTTGCTGTTTGAGCATAAACAACATCTGCATAGTTACGACGCTCAAAGTTCAAAGCAAAGGGAGATGTTTTCTTTTAAATGAAATTGCTTTTTAAGGACTACAACGAACGGCTGGTAGGGACTACACGACATTCCTCTCGGGTTAGTGACATCACCAACCCTAAAATTTACATAAACCCTGCCCCCGGAACACAATTTATAGATTATCATGACAGAATATGCTAATCAATGACAACTACACATAAGCTACATAAATTCACCAACTAACCATTCAGAAATGTCCTGTTGCTTCTACATGTTGTCACTTCTTCTCGAGTCTCTCCATCTTTGTCTGACTCCGGTTTGAACATAAAAGGCTAAAAGTTTTTTTAATTTTCAGTGCATGTCTGTGTGAAGTAAAAGGACACAAACTGTTGAAGCTCTGCCCTCTGTGCCGGGAGCAGCAACTCATTTGCATTTAAAGGGACACACAAAAACGGTGCGTTTTTCCGGCTGCTTTCCCTCAAAAAGTGCCAACTTTAACATGCTATATAAAAATATCTGTCGGGTATTTTGAGCTAAAACTTCACAAACACACTCCGGGGACTTCGAAGACTTATTTTACATCTTGTGAAAAGGGCATTATACCACCCCTTTAATATGAACATTAATAGGGCGCTGACGCTCAACATTAATATGAATGTTGAATTTGTGTTGTATGTGTGTCTTAAAGTTGTTGGAGCACAGCTCTGTGTCCCACCTTCTCCATCTCCTCCCAGTTGTAGTTGTTGTTGCCCACCACCATGGCCATGAGCTCAGAGGGCTGGAAGAGAGAGAGGATCTCCCCACCACAGACCTTCAGGAAACCGCTGGAGAAAGCCGAATACAGCTCCTGTACGGCGTCACTGAATACATACTGCAGATACGCCTGAACAAACTCCTTCCTGAGAGGAAAAAAACAAATCTTATAAACACAATTTTATTAATATAATTTATTGCATTTAATGCATTGCATTAACTTTTCAAGAAAATTATGCAATTTTTTTTATTCTTTTTATTACTGTATTGTAGAAAACCCCTCACTCGTTCAAAAATTCAAAAATAATTAATATTATTTAAAGGTGGTTGGAGCATTTGTTTTTTTTAAATGATGATATTACAGTCATTTTTTACTAAAGATGATGCTTGTTATTTAATGCTAATGCTTATATTAATAAAAAATCTGCACTAACTAATGAGAATCTAATCACAGGAAATAATGATAAAAAATTAAATAAAATAAATAAAGCATATCTGCCAAATGTAATCCAATGCACATATTTACATGCACTCACGTCCCAGACCGAGTGAATTTAGATTGATAATCTGAGCTGGGCTAAAGGCCTGTAATATCTTCAGGAGGTCATATAGCAGCGTCAGGTTTGCTGAAGATTGTGATCTGAGCTTGTGTGTGTGTGTGTGTGTGTGGGAACGGGTCTTGATCTGAGCTCAAGATGACTGGCCCTCCGCCTAATCTCACCGTCAGACAGCAGGACGCATGCACATATGCACACAAAACACATGCATGATCCAAACAAACCCTTTTTCAATTCTTACAACCTCTACTTAATGTTTTACCTGACATACACACTTGATCGCGGCAACAATTCTTCATGCATCACAAATGTGTGTGCATTTACATGTTTTGTTTTTTTTTGGTTTGGATTGGATTTGTGTTGATGCAGTCCCATCTGTTCCTGCAGCTTCTGAAACTGTGCAATTTTGTCCCCGCTGACAACACACCTACTCACACACACACACACACTCTCACTCTCTCTCTCTCTGACAGACACTGAAAGATGGAGCACAGGCAGGAACAACATGACCTCTTTCAGACCTTCATTTAAAGAGACACACCACACACTCTATATTCGCACCTGTTCGTCTTGTCCACAGCGACGTTCTTCCCGCCCTGTATCAGCTCCTTGACCTCTGTGATCCCATAATACTCTCTTGTAATCTGTGGACACAGTTGTTACATTTATATATTCATTTACTGAAAAGTCTAAAGTCAATTTCAGACCTAATATTGTCAAAAGCTTGAAACATACTGAGATTGTTTCATCTCTACTACCGCCCATCCCTAACTCTAAATCATGAATCACAAAAACATCTGTCGAATATCGTTCTAACATCCGACAGGAAACGTTGATGGAACATATGGCAAATGAGCAAACTCTCTTCATCTTCCACATGAAAAACACACATTCGAATACGCATCTTGGCAACATGTGTGATATCAAGGATAGGTTCAGTTGAATTCGTTGATTTACCAAAACAGTGAATTGTAAATTGCTCTATAATATGAATCAGGTATCATCAGTCACATTCATCTAATCAGACAAATGCTCTTGACTTGATGTGGCCTTATTTGAGGGGTCACGTTTAATTTGGTGTCCAGTAACTTACAGCAAAGTTCAAACAGAAGGTCTCCTCCACATCTCCCTCATAGTCCAGCAGCTGCTGAAGACTCCTGCAGAAAATATGACAGATGCGTAAGCCAAACTTTCCTATTATCAATGTCTCCTTTTATTTCTAGAGTCATCGACGGGCCTTCGATTGGTCTTTCTCTCCTGTAATCGCAGCTAAGAGCTCACCAGCTGCAGGGTGTAAGAGCAAACCCCTGGCTTACCCGAGCAGGGACAGGGGACGCACATCATCTCCTACTTTTAACAAGTGACACACTTCTGCCTATGACATTATAAACCACTTATAAATCATGATGTTTGCTTTTTTCATAAGCAGCCAGTCCAACTCAGAAAACAGATTCAACTGAGGTCTCAAAACAAGGACTAGCACATGTTTATAGCTAGCTACATGAATACATCCACTTTACGTTTAAAGTTAGTAACATTTAAAGGTTTAAACTTAAAATTGAAACTTTATTGCCCTCTTGAGTACTGAGGTTTGTTTCCACCAGTCTGTTATGATTGGTCTACTCTGCTCTGATTGGTCAGATGGCTCAGTCTGTTGTGATTAGTCTACTCTGCTCTGATTGGTCAGATGGCTCAGTCTGTTATGATTGGTCTACTCTGCTCTGATTGGTCAGATGGCTCAGTCTGTTGTGATTAGTCTACTCTGCTCTGATTGGTCAGATGGCCCAGTATGTTGTGATTGGTCTACTCTGCTCTTATTGGTCTGATGACCCAGTCTGTTGTGATTAGTCTACTCTGCTCTGATTGGTCAAATGGCCCAGTCTGTTGTGATTGGTCTACTCTGCTCTGATTGGTCAGATGGCCCAGTATGTTGTGATTGGTCTACTCTGCTCTGATTGGTCAGATGGCCCAGTATGTTGTGATTGGTCTACTCTGCTCTTATTGGTCTGATGACCCAGTCTGTTGTGATTGGTCTACTCTGCTCTGATTGGTCAGATGACCCGGTCTGTTGTGACTGGTCTAATCTGCTCTACAGCACGTGTAACAGCCTGGAATTACTGACGACTCGTTTCAGGCAGTTCAGAATCAGTTATTTCTTTTGTTGAGACAATAGCTCCATTTATCCTACACTTTGGATAAATGGATAAAACTGATACAGTTGGATAAAACAGTTGGATAAAACTGATACAGTTACATAAAAAACTTTGATCTTTAAAACTTTGCAGACCTTTTACATTCACAAACAGCTATATTACACACTATACGAAAGGTAATAAACGAAAAAGCATAATAGGGGCACTTTAATGCAGCTATCAGTTAACAATACATTAAATAAAACCTAAATTCAAAACTATAACAACACTGGCCTCTATTTACATACTTTCTATTTTGAATCAAATAACTTGAGTATTCTCTTCAATTTCATGTTGCTGTAAATCTAGTTCCTTAGCTGCTGATCAGATTAAAACAGTCCACGGATAAATCCAACAATTTGGCAGGAGTGTCAAACACATCTAACTGAAAGAAAGCCAATTAATCCTAGATCCTTTTAAATGCATTAGCACACAACAAAATCATCTGCGATGGAGTTGTAATTGCCAGGTCAAGGTCTGCTGATGGCTGTTTTCATAAGGTGATATGACTCATGAAATGTGGGGAAGACGCAAACCACAAACACGATTACAGGCTTGAACCGGCCATCAACTCTGAGCCGGCTGGTCTCTCCTTCTGCAACCATTTAGTGGTCTGATGGTGACTCACGAACTTGAGCTGTTCAAAAAGCTTTTTGGGTGGCTTTTAATTAATGTTACATAAAAAACAACCTGTTTATGTAACCAAGTGGCAAAGGACACAGAGCGTAGGGCAGAAAGAAAGACAAAACAGTTCCTCTTCACTGGTCTGTGCAGTCCGTTTAGGACTTCGATTTCTCAGTAAACCCTCGGGGGGTCACAGGAACTCCATTGATTTGGTCTAACGAGGGCAGTGATACAGTGTTCTGTGGGAGGCCGAGCTGATTTGATCAGCGAGTGAGGACTTTTAGTGGAAAAACAACATGTTGCCTACAAGAGCTAAGTGGTACAAGTTTAGATACAGACAGGCTTAATTTGAACCTCTGGAACACCTATTTTAAAGAATCCCCTACCTCATATAGAGAGCTACAGTGAATTAGAAGATTTTCTGTGAATTATGGCTTCAATTATGGTCTTTATGGACTATGTTTATGTCATTTTTTGAACATTCGTAGTCATGACAGAATTTTCATTTTTGAACGAACAATCCCTAAAAGTCCCCTCTGAAATAAAAATGGCAATTCTTATTTTTGATGGAATTATTTGGAGTTTTATTACATTGACTATCAAAGATTTATCTGTGCACATAAGTTTTCTTTTTTTTTAATTAATGTGTTGACATCTCTAGTCTGATGACTTGTTTACTGGCTGGCGCGAGGGAGGGACAACCTGTCACTCACATGAGATCATCAAATAGAAGTCCACCACCATCCAATCAATTCCCGATTAATAAAATCAAGTCCTGGCCTACATTATTTCTTGTTCAAGAAGCCGTGTAACTTGGATATATGTCACAATAGGGAAGAAAAGAATATCACATCTTCTATTTCATGCCGACTTTAAAGACAAAGACGAAAAAAGGCATCATGTTTTATACCTTCCCTCTGTAGGCGAAAGCTCTTTCAGGTCATCCAGAGTGGGCGAAACATCCAGAAGCTTCTTGTAGAGCACCAGGGGAAAGTGCAGATCCACCACAGTAGAGTTATAGATGGCCAAACCGCAAATGATCCCAATCAAGTGGAACCAATTGTGCTCCACAAAACACTGCAATGCAAACGCACACACATGAGTTATACATAAAAATACTTCTGCATACCAATGCCACCAAGACTCCTTTATCTAAAAGCCATCTTTCCTTTACAACCCTTTAATTATCCAAGAGTGTTTGTCCACAAAATAAGATCTCGCCAGCAGTGAAAGTCAATTAAACTCATTAAACTCTGTACAATCACGTGTACTCCTCATCTTAGTCTTGTTTTGTACACAGCTGAAGTGCCCTTGAAGTCATCATGCCATAGAGAAATCCAGCAGGATCATCATGTTTGCATGAAAACAGCTGAGCTGTCCCAGATTTTTCAAAATCACCAGGCCGATAAGATTATCTGTTGATGTTCTCAATCACGCAGCACTTTGAGAAGCAACTACTGTATAGAGAGCATTAGTGCAAAAGTGTTTTTCCGTTATTTTTTCCCATATGTTTTTTTTTTTTTTTTTAAGTCTTTGTCAAATCATTATAAGCCATGAACCAAACCAACCAGCTACGAGGTGAATCACAACATTCTGTCTGTCTTTTTCCCAAAAATGTCTTTCTTCTGCTGAACACAAAAGATGATATTTTAAAGAATGTCAGTAACCGGACATTTGATGGACCCCACTGACTTCCATTGTAGGAAAAAAAATACTATGGAAGCCAATGGGGTCCATCAACTGTTTGGTTACTGACATTCTTCAAAATAAACTGACATTCTTCAAGAAGAAAGAAACTCATACAGGTTTGGAACAACTTGAGGGTGAGTAAATGATGACAGCATTTTCATTTTTAAGTGAACTATTCCTTAAAGTGAGGGAAATAACTACAATCCAATGAAGCATTGCGAATGACAATCAAAAACAATGAAGAAATATAAAACTATTCATTTAAAGGTGCTGTATGTACATTTTTCCACAAATTCAGCAGTTAAACAATAATTTTATTTTAAAAATAAATACAAATAAATCTGACAGATGACTTCAGTAAAATCTAATCAAAACCATCGATTAACAACCTCTGAACTCACAGTACGTCTGTCTTTAAAAATCAATTTCTAGTTCTTACTAGTTTCTAGTTTTCTTAGTTTTTACTTCCCAATCCTGAATTTTGCATGTTGCAAGATTTTTGGAGAACCCTGCATATGCAATTCAATTCTGTTTTGAATTCACATTATATCTGGGGCATTTTATCACAATAACTCAAAAAAAAAAGATGAAACCCTTTTCATTATCTTAGTTTAATGTTGAAATCTGTGGTAATAACTAAGGCTGAACTCACTTTATCAGAGAACCACAGCAGGTTGGACTCTGAATACTGGGTGAACATGCCGTAGATCGGATCCATCAGCTCTTTCAGCAGGAGCAGGAAGAACTCCTTGGTGACTCCTCCAGCATCTACAGCTTCCTCTCCATCAAAGATGACCTGCAATGATTAATATGTTAGTCAAACTTATGTCTAAGTAGGCGGTTCCTGGCCAAAATATGCTACAATGTGGACTAGAAAAAAATAAACTGTGCATTGTGCAATGGGATGACAAAGACAAACCTTGAGCGGCTTCTTCAAGTCTACGTCATTGTAGACTGTGAGCTCCCGGAGAGCGTCACTCACTAAGTGGTTCCTGCGTACGTGGAGCACCAGGAAAGGGTTCCTTGCCAGCAAAGGTTCCATAGTCAACAGCATGAAGACGTTGTGCAAGTTAGCGCCGCTTACGGCCATCTGTACAGTAATGAAGCAGGCAAAACAAGTCAAAGAGACTGAATAATAAGAGTCAGATTCATAAACCCTGTGTATTTTTATGAGATGGTAATAGTAATATTCATGCAGAGCACATCCTCTGTATCTGCTCTGAAACCAATGGCAAATCATGTTTTTGCCAGGCTGTAACTGTAACATGAACTAATGTAATATGTCAGCTTTAACTTCTTAGTTTCATAGGAAACATTTTGTTTGTCAAACATTTAAAAAAAATTGAGATAAAATGTATAATGCTTATAAATATCTGAAAAAAATGGTAGGAATAAAATACTATTTGTAAAAGCTAACTATATTTAAAAAGTTTGCTGTCAGTAAGATTTCTTTTTAAAATAAATTATTACTTTGATTTAGCAAGGACGAATTCAATTGATCAAAACTGACAGTAAAGTTATTTATAATGTTACAAAAGATTTTGATATTAAACTTTTTATTCATCAAAGAATCAATCGTTTTCAACATTGATAATAATTTAAATGTTTCTTGAGAACCAAATCAAAGCAAGTAATGGCTGCTGAAAATTCGTTTTTGCATCACAGGATAAAATAACATTTTAAACTAGCAAAATACAAAACAGTTATTTTAAATTGAACTCTCACAATATAATTTTACAGTATTTTTGATCAAATAAATGCAGTCTTCTTTCAAAGCATTGAAAAATCTTACCGACCCCAAGCTTTTGAACGGTAGTGCAAGTCAAAAACTTGAGCAGTGCAACAACAATCCTAAAAGTTGAGTGTTGAGTTGTGTTATTTCTTTTACCTGCATTTGCAGCTCAGCATCTGTTTGCAGCACGGTTGTCTTGGCTTGCGCGTTCAATATGAACGGATAGGCACATAACGTGACAGAACCCTGGGAAATAAGACTCAGATGATCAAGCTGAGACCATCACAACTGTCTAAAAACAAACTGATATTGAGTTATTAAATCAACAAACCTGCACTGGAGGGTATCGCATTTTCTACAATAAGACAAAACAAGAACATATGTTAAATTCTGAGGTACTTTTATTTTTCAGCTTGTGATGATCAAGATTTGAGGCGTCTATGTGAAACTATAACATTTTGTGTACATAGTGGGGTCCAGTTCATGTTCACATTAACTTTAGCTACGTTTCCATCCACCTATTTATATGCAAATTTTGGGTTATCGCATAAAAAAACACTGGATGGAAATGCCAAGACGCAATAAATTCAAAAAATGTGACTAAAAAACGTAAGCGCTCAATTAAGGTGGATAATCTTTTTGGTTCAATAAGTAGACGTGTATAAACTATGGTGGGAACACAATTTGCAACTTTGGATGGAAACATAAATTTACATGCAAATTTATAAATGTATAAATTCATAAATGTTTATCTGCAATAGGCCTGTGTGCAGCAATATACGCACAATATCAGCTTTGCGCAGAAACCATTTGAGGTAGTCTTCCTGGATGTCCACCAGGGTGGTGATATCAGGGATGTAGAAGTTGTTGTATTCCACATGATGGGCTTTCAGATTGACCTGCAGCAAAATACTTGGATCCATCACTAACAGTAGTTTATCATTCAACAACGCAAGCTAAATTACGCAAGCATGTCTGAAAAAACATGAAAAACAGCAATTCAGCTGGGGAATATTCAATCAAATAGCTTATTAATAAGTATTTTATCATTTACTCATTAAAAGTGAGATCTGTTGTGTGGATTTTAGTCGTACCTTGTGCAGTTTCTCCAGCAGTCGAAGGGCGGCACTGGTGTAGCTCTCCATGAACACAGGCACCAGGAGTGCCTTCCCGCCAGTCAACAGAAACACAACGATGCTTTTGTACATCTCCACTAGTCTGGAGAACACCTCGCAATCCATCAGAGACCACCAGTTATCTGAGAAACAGCACACAGATTCATTTCAAAAGCCTTTTTGATCTTGGACTTCGATCAACTTTGTAACGAAGCAACAGTTTAGGCAGTGAAACATGTTGGCGACGTCATACCGAGCACTTTGCTAGGGTTGGCGTCCAATCTGAGGATGGCCATGGCTAGAGGAATGGTGAGAGAGATGTAGTTTTTGGAGTCCTGGAGAGCGGGACACTCGGACAGGATCAGGTAGATCCGCATGGCTTCCACGTCAGGAGGAGAGCAGGGCAGCTGGGGGATCAGGAGACTCTCAAAGCTCTTTGTGGCCTTGAAGAACACATTTGAGAGAGGTTTATAGTTAAAATACATATATATATTGATCAAAAGTGACAGTAAAAAACCGCCCACAAAACCTCGCACAATACAACTTTAACATCATAGGATGTCCTGTTACTTTATCCTCTACAGTAGACCTGGGTGTTATACTCGATTGCAACCTGTCTTTTGAAAATCATATTTCATATGTTACAAAAACAGCCTTTTTCCACCTTAGAAACATTGCTAAGCTACGTAATATGCTATCAGTTTCTGATGCAGAAAAGTTAGTTCATGCATTCATGACCTCGAGACTGGATTACTGTAATGCCTTATTAGCTGGTTGTCCTGCATCCTCAATAAACAAGCTACAGTTAGTCCAAAATGCCGCCGCTAGAGTTCTTACGAGATCAAGAAAATATGATCATATAACACCAATTTTATCATCACTGCACTGGTTACCTATAAAGTTCCGTATTAATTACAAGGTATTGCTACTGACTTATAAAGCCCTAAACGGCTTAGCTCCAGTCTATTTAACGGATCTTCTATCACCCTATAATCCATCGCGCTCTTTAAGATCACTAAATTCAAGGCTTTTGGTCATACCTAGGATATCCAGAACCACCAAAGGAGGGAGAGCATTTTCACATTTGGCTCCAAAACTCTGGAATAGTCTTCCTGATACTGTTCGTTGCTCAGACTCGCTCTCCCAGTTTAAAACTAGATTAAAGTCGCATCTCTTCAGCCAGGCATTCATATAATCATATAAGTTTTAGGACACCATTAGGTCACTTGATGGAGTTTTTCGGTTCCTTGCCACTGTTGCCTTTGGCTTGCTCAGTTGGGGATATTTTGGGGATATTTAATTTAATTTTATCAATCAATAAATTCCTCTTGAAACAAACTTTGTTGTATTATTTTAATTTAATACTGTGAAGCTGCTTTGATACAATCTGTATTGTGAAAAGCGCTATACAAATAAACTTGACTTGACTTGACTTAAAGACGTTTACAAAAGATTTCTATTTCAAATAAATGTTGTTCTTTTGTACATTAAAGAATCATGAAAAAAGGGGTTTACACAAAAATATTAAGCAGCACAACTGTTTTCAGCATTGATCAAAATAATTCATGTTTCTTGAGCATCAAATCAGCATATTAGAATGATTTCTGAAGGATCATGTGGAACTGAAGATAGTAATGATGCTGAAAATTCAGCTTTGAAACACAGGAATAAATTACATTTTACATAATAATAAATAATAATAAATATTTCATAATTCAGTTTTTACTGTATTTTTAATCAAACAAATGCAGCCTTGGTGAGTATTTACAAAAATCCTACCAACTGCAAACTTTTGAACAGTAATGTATAATCAGAAGATTCCTCACATTCGATTGGAAAGTATACCAAATTTCGCACAGTTAAAACACAAACAAGGCTTTAAATGTTTTAGAAACTTGATAATGTTCGCAGCAGAGTAATTGCCTTCCAAGAACGCAGTGTGTATTAAAGACCTAAATAAATGATGAGGCAATGGTGACATATCAAAGAACACACACCTGCTCCAAAAGTCTTGCGAAGGCTGGTTTCATCAGCATTTCAAAAAGCAGCCGAACAGCATTGAAATCGATGCCCGGGACTTTGGGGTTTGTCTTGAAATGTCCGTCGTCACTGTGAAAACAGCGGGTGAAAATTAATTCCCAAATGTTGGTTTGCAACAAGATATGAAATCTAATACTGTACAATTTACTAATTTAAGATAATAAAAAAAAGTATATTGTCTGAATTAGTTACTATATTAGTTCAAACTATTTGAAAACATATAACATTTTGTATATCCAAGCAAGGATGGGTCAACAGATGAGCGAATAGATGGATCTGAGGTGAGGAGATTTAAGGCCTTTCCTCTCCATTGCTCTTTATCTGCGTCTGTCGCTCTGGTGGGATGAAAGCAGGATCACATGCTGGGTGTAAATACAGCCTGATGCTGATCCCTGCACTACACCACCAGTGTATTTTAAGCATGTCAGGGTAAGATGGTTGATCTATGATAAACGACTCTTCACACACCAAGAAAGGTTTTTAATATCAGTCCCGGTTGAATGAGATGGCAAGATGTGTTTAACCATAATACAGTTCAGTTAAATGTAATCGATCGGACTCATTTAAATTAGATTCAACTAGATCTGAATAACCTGATTCATTCGAATTCAATTCAGTTGAATTGAATCAATCGGACTCATTTAAAACCAATTAAATTCAACTGACCAATCATATTAATTTTGAGTAATCTGATTTATTTCAATACGATTCAATTGGATTTGGTCTATCTGATTCATTTCAATTCAGGTGGATATTTTTGATTCAATTAAATCAATCTAATTCAATGAGTTTGATCCCATTCAATTTGTAGAAATAAAGCTGCCCAGTCAGCAGTGCAAATTTCTACAGAAACCTCAACTCTACAGCTCTTGATCTAGAGTTAATTGTGTGCAATGGAGTCCATGGCACCATGTGTCGCTCCAAATGCCCGCCAACCCCGAGTTGGGACATGTGCACAGCAGAGTTTTAATCAAATATCCCAAACCGCATTATAAAATGAAGACTTGACCTCACAACCCATAATACCCCGTCTGGACGCCAGCGACACCAGTTGTTCCTTATGTAACCAGATAATCTCTTGAAATGCAGTGCAGATTATGAACATCAAGGACTGCATCCGGCAGAACGAGGTTTCTAGAGTCTCTTGTCAGAAAAAGATACCCATCGAGTCCTGTTTTCTATGAAAGAGGGACTGCTCTTTTAAAGACAGAGCTGTAACCGGGAGCCCTGCGGGTGACTGTGAAGAATTTGCCTCCTGACATTAAGCAGAAGTCACCTATGGAAAAATCACAAGCGCTCCACTCTCCATGGTGTCACCCCGTGCGCATATGCTTATTGACATGGCATTTACATTTAATTAGATTGGGAATGCAAGGAAGGAACATTTTAACTGCTCACCTTTGGTCCAAAAAGCTGGCATTCCAACATGCAGTTGAGGACATCAGGAGTATGATGTCACTAGAAGGGGAGGGAAGAGGTTTGAAATCAGCATCGAAATCATAACAGATACATTATATACAGTGTAAAAAAAAAAAAGGTGATTTTTTCAATTTAATATCTTCAATCACCTCTGAAATTATTTATTTTCTGCTGACGTAATGCCTGCATGGCTGGGGGAAAAATAACTAACCAATATTATCCAAAAACATTTATAATGTTACAAAAGGTTTCTCATTTAAAATAAATGCTGTTTTTTCCCTATATATCAAAGAATCCTGAAAAATATTATGTTTCACAGTTTCCACAAAAATATTAAGCAGCAAATTATCATATTAGAATGATTTCTGAAAGATCATGTGACACTGCAGACTGGAGTAATGATGCTGAAAATTCAGCTTTGATCACAGGAATAAATGACATTTTACAAATTGTAATAATATTTCATAATATTATGTCTTTTACTGTATTTCTGATCAAATAAATGCAGCCTTGGTGAGCAAAAGAGACATTGATCAAAAACATTAAAACAATCTTACTGACTGGCCAATGACCAATGACCATGGTATTGGGTCATACAGTATTATGAAGGTTAAATACTTTAAAATGCAGCTAATTCTGTCTTAGAAATGATAAAACATTACAAACGTAGAACATTTCTGTAAGGCCTCTATCATAACTGTAACCAACCTGGATGAAGTCACACACTCACTTGGTGATGCTTGAATCGCTGTTGTCATGCAGCTTCATCCTCCAGCTGTCCAGACTCTCAGAATTAATCAGAGCGATGCTTTTGGCGGTATTCATGATACGGAAATCCTCAGGAAAAAATGAACCCTGTTCTCAAACACATAACGCACACACTTAGAAATGTGTATTTCTAGAATATTATGACAAAATTAACTCTTTGTGTAAAGAAGGATTTCAGTGTTAATTGGGCAAATTCCTAAATTGTCCTACACAGCAACTAAAGAAATAAAATAATACAAATCACATCGGTGGCAAAGCAGGCAACATCACTCTTTCTGTTGAGCCTGAAAAACCATTACATTGATGTATCAGCGCCACCATGTGGATAAAAGTAGGTACTGACCAATCAACCTTGCAGATAAGATTGATCAAATAAACATCAAATACATCGCATAAAAGCCTACAGTATGCATTCTCAATTCATGAGAAGATATTGAGGAATACACTGATTTATTGAATATTCTAGTAAAGTAAATGCATCCAAAAAAACAGTACAATATCAGCTGTGGTGTTTCAAAGCAGCAACGTTACCTCCTTGGCCGACAACAACAGGAAACTGTGATCACCTCCACTGTGAATTTTACTGACGGTGTAGCGCTCGGCTTCTGTAGAAAAATAACATATAGAGCGGTCACAAACCAAACTGTAGATCCTGTAAAATGGCGCCTATTAATATCTGACTATCCCTGTCAATCCAGTCAATTAACATTTAGCTTATCATCACTTGTTTAGAGGATTTATTTAATCCATACAGAATGTGACACAATGGCATGGTGATCATATGTACGTACTTGTGTATGTGTTTCCAAAGCACAGGGGTTGGATGTTCCTGACAGGAAGTGGGCTCTTAGCATTTCCTCTGAGACCTGTGCCCAGCTGGCCCTGAGTGTTGCAGCCGAAAGCGTAAATCAGGCCTGTGGAGGGCACGAATGCCAGGGTGTGGTGCCTGTGACACACACACACACACACAGAGGTATGCTGTGAAATATCCCATCTCATTCTTACCTGATGACTGACTGCATGCATAATGGTATACAAAAGTCAAGTTGAGAGTTTTTTAATGTTTAATATTACAGCCTGGTTTGGTGACTTAGGAGTGAGGAATAAAAAATAAGATGCAGAAGATAGTGAGAACGGCAGGAAAAACAACAGGACGCCAGCAAACACAGCTTGATGAACTGTATTTGCTGGCAATACACAGAAGAGCAACAAGGGTTGTATCTGACTCCACACACCCACTTAACTCAAAATTTGTAATGCTTCCATCTGGAAGAAAGGTCCCAAAATATCTTAGAAATATGTATAAACATTCCTTTATACCAGTGGTAATTAGAATATTATATCAAGGGTAATCAACTCCTTGTGAGAATAATTTTATATTGATATATTGTGTATGTGTATTACTTCAGCATGGTATAAATATAACATATAATACAATTGAAATGTACATTCATTTATTTTTTTTACTTTTTAAAAAAAAATTGATTACTGTTTAAAAGTTTGGAGTCTGTAAGATTTTGCAATGGTTTCTTATGCTCAAGGCTGCATTTATTTGATCAAAAATAAAGTAAAAACAGAAATATTATTAAAAAGAATTATTTGAATATATTTTAAAATGTAATTTATTCCTGTGATGCAAAGCTGATTTTTCAGCATCATTACTCCAGTCTTCAGTGTCACACAATCCTTCAGAAATCATATTCTAATATGATGATTTGATGCTCAAAACACATTTCTTATCATTATCAATATTTTTGTGAAAACCGTGATATTGTTTTTCATGATTATTTGATGAATAGAAAGTTCAAAAGAACAGCATTTATTTGCAATAGAATTTTTATATAACATTATAAATGTACTTACTGTCGCTTTAGGTCAATTTAATGCATCCTTGCATAATAAAAGTATTTTCTTTAAAAAAAAAATCTTGATGGCCCCAAACTTTTGAACGACCGTGTAATTAATACACAGTAGCTGCTCAAAAATACAAAAAATGATGTGCATTACCCATACAGTGTCAGTATGTTTTTGGACATGACACAAACGAAAGCTCACACTTTTAAAGAAAAACAGCACATCAATCTGAAACAGATGGACACAGAAATGTACATATACTTACCGCCCACAAGCGATCTGAGACACCTCAGTGCCCATGAGCTCCATAACTCTGCGTGGAAGAGGCTCGTTGTTGGTGGAATCGTGGCCCAGCTGTCCTCTTGAACCGTTTCCAAATGTGAACAGACCCCCTTCCTGAATCAAACACGGCACAAACAGCAATGCTCAAGATTGAAAATGAAAAATGAAATCGAACAACTTTCAATAGAAAGCTAGTTCAACAGAAATTCTTATCAACAGTCAGTAAAAAAGATTGAAGATTAAATTAATGGATTGTTCAAATGACTGTAGCAATTCGTCTCTTTCTTCAAAATTTGACATTTTTAAAATGATGTTTTTCAGCATACTGCAATAATTTGGCTATATGATCAATACCTTTGTCAAGGCAGCGGTGTGTTCATCTCCACAGCTGATGTACACCACTTTCTGTGACCGCAGGAACTTGATGTGGCAGGGAACAGCCCGGTCTATGAGATATCAGACAAAAATATGAGGCAATGTTATGCCAGTCTTTTAAAGAGGACCTATTTTGTCCTTTTACAAAGTCTTGGTTTTGTTTTTAGGGTTTACTAGAATATATTTTCATGCTTGAATGTTCAAAAAACACATTATTTTTCACATATTTGACATTGTTGCAGCACCTCTCTTCCCAGTCTGTCAGTAACACTCTGTTTAGTTCCTGTTTCTATGAAGCCCTCATTCTGAAAGAGCAATGTGCTCTTTGGTACAATGGTGCTCTCAATTGGTTGGCTGGACCAGTACGTTGTAATTTGTCAACCACTTTGAGCGTGTTTTGGAAACGTCAAGCCCCTTAGCATAACCGCGAGTTTCAACACACTACTAACACAACTCAACCAGGCCTCACCCCTTTATTTTGCGTATGCATTGGGCGGGAATTATTTAAAGGCACACTATGCAGTTTCCGTTTTTCTCAAACAGTGACCCCTAGAGTCGCTGTGGAGTACTTGTATTTAATGTTACTGACGTAAATACCACTCGCGCAGAGCCGTCTCTGCACTCTTCCGACCGCGCTTTCTCCGTTTTCTTCATCGACTCTGCCATGATTCACGTCTGAAATGCATGCTAGTGTCTTCCATAGAGGCTGCTTCATATGTTGTTGATGTATGTGACGTCATGCCGTAAAGCAAGTCGTGATTCTCGCGAGATTTGTCGGGGCGCCACCTCTCAAACCTGCATTGCTGGTTTTGCCAGCGGCGTCCTGCTTTGCTATCGGGGTGATTCGCCCTACTACGAGTTTGTATACCATCAAAATGATTTTGAAGCTGTTATATTAAGGTACAAATCTTGCATAGTGTGCCTTTAAATGAGGAATATTGTGTCGTGTTCGTTCCCGGAAGAAAACAATAGAGGGGTTTCAGGGAGTTCAGAAACAGTGCGCACTGATATAGAGAATAACTCCCTTAGGAGTGACTTTATGCTTTGTAACTTTGCAGATCTTTTTCATGCTCAAACAGCAACATTACACTCTAAAGTAAGTAAAAAAGCATAATAGGTCCTCTTTAATCATATTCAATAACAAACAAATCCTGGAGCAACCTAAGGTTTGGCGCCTTGCTGAAGGTTATAAAAGTTTCGTCAGTTTCAAGAATCAAGAATCGTCAGTTTCAGCATTCAAACCAACAGACGTGTGTGTTTTACCTTGCTCGTCATTGAGGCCTAGTTGTCCAGCGCCGTTCTTCCCCCATCCGAACACGGCTCCAGAGAGGGACAAGGCAAAGCTGTGGTCTCCTCCAGCGCTGATGTGAGCCAGTGGGATCCCACACAGAGACTTGAGCGGTTGAGGAGACAGAGTGCTCGGCTCTCCCTTCCCTAAACCCAGCTGCCCACTGGAGTTCTCTCCCCATACGAACAACTGACCATCTGAGAAGAGGAGGACAGCGGGAATCTTCTTTTACTGACACAGCAGGAGTACAACGGAAAATAAAACGACTGAATCAACAATGAATTCATCTGCTCTTACCTTTTGAAAGTGCTATACAGTGTTGGTTGCCACACATTACTTGTGAGATTCGATGCTCGCACAACTTTTTAATCAACCTGAATAAATAATAATAAAAAGGAATACAGAAAAAGTACAGACACTTATTTAAGAAGTCAACTTCTGGACTACATCTATCAAATTCACCAGGTTAATGCAACTCCATTTGAACTATAATGAAGTAATAACAATTCAACATATCATGTAATTGATGACTAGGTTCACGTGGAATGTCATCTTTTCTTTTTCAGTTTCTGCACCAATTGTGGGGGGAAATCTGTGAAATTCTATGGAACGGATTTAACACTTTGATTATTCATTATCAAATTGCAACTCAATTCAATTAAAATCAAGGATTTTTTAAAACTTCTAAACATAATCATTCCCAATGATATTATATAATTTTTGCATAATAATCAAAAAGATGTATTTTGAGAGAGTTACACATCTGTGCAAAATCCACTGCAGAAGGTATTATATAAATAAATATTAATATTCTAGAGGTACTTTGGGCATTACCAATTATTATTATAATTTTTTTCATACTTTCTAGACAGATTGTGCCGGGAAATAGTAGTATTCTCTGTAATGCATTTACATTTTTTGATGCATTAATTATTTAAATCAATAGAATATTAAATCATAAAATAAATGGGTTTTTTTTCCATCAAAACAAAAACAATCACTCTCAATTATTTTGATTAATTATAATATAATTATATATATATATATATATATATATATATATATATATATATATATATATATATATATATATATATATATTTCCCAAATATAATAATAATGTTATATTATATGTGTTTTAAGAGATACACATCTGTGCAAATAAGATAGTTGGTGCAACAACACTTTTGTTGTCATAAATTAAAAAAAAAGGCATATTATTAGGACAGGATTTATGGAAAAGGGTCAAAGGGCCAAGCAGGTTGACCAGTGAATGTTATGCAGCAAAGGGCTACATATGGTTAAATTGTCCTGAGAGTCCAGCACTATTATTGGCAGCTGAAAGCATTATCAAAGCATCCAAATATTTAATAAAGGCCAGGAATCTCACAGTCAAATCCCAGTGGTCTTCATCACATCACAAGATGTGAAACCAAATGAATAACCCTCAATTATTAACTCGCTCTGGTTGTATTGTGCTTGTGAAGTTATTCAAATAACTGAGATGACAAGTGATGAATGTCAGGAAATGCTGTTTCATCTGTTGTGGTTTATTCAGCAATACTAGAGCAAACATCCAATCCACAATAAAACAGAAGAGCTTTCAGTAATAGCACGTTACAACTATCATTAAGTCTAAACCCCTGCGGTGAGGAAGGTCCCATGCAGAGACCCCCTCACGAGGTTAGGAGCCAATTAAATCCTCATTAGATTACCCTATCTAGAGCAGTCTTTACAATGCAAAGGAAGTCAAATATGAAAAAGCATATCTACCACAAAAAAAGGATGTAATTGTTAATGTGGTTTAAAATGCATTTACACTGGAATCAAAATAACAGGAAACAATGCATTGCATTTTTGAAACTTGAGAAATTGGTTCTCATGCAGAGTCGACAAAAACAAGATGTGCATTAAGAGATAGTTCACACAAAAATGTAAATTCTTTTATCATTCACTCACCCTCATGCCATCCTCGGTGTATATATGGACGACAGAGATAAAAATCTTTGTTTGTGTTTAAATGAAGAAAAAGTCATATGCATCAGGGATGGCATGAGGGTGAGTAAATGATTGAGAAGATTAAAAAAGAATTTATGTGGAGTATTCCTTTCATTTGCAATAAAAATCTAAAAAAAACTAACATTTCGACATAATGCATGCGCTTCACACTCACAGTGGACTTTGTATTAGGTGTTTTAATCGGACTGCTCTCATTTATAATTTTAGGAAACATTTTTATTTATTCCTGAAAACGTTGCATTAAAAAGTGATGTTTTACCTGGGCACACGGACCGCCTCTTCAGCCGTACCCAGACCGAGCTGCCCTACTTCTCCGGCCCCCCAGGCAAACACCTGCCCCTGCTCATTCACAGCCAGAGAGTGAGACTGACCACACGACACGCCGGATATCTTCTGAGCATCCAGAGCTCCGACCAGCTCTATGAGCACACACACACACATACACATTAGATGGAAATATCACACTCCGGCCTTGATGCTTGCGTATAGACATCATACATATCCTGTCTGCAGATTTGTTTTGTGCAGCAAAAAGTTTGTGATGGCCATATTGTTTTTGAGAGATTAAAATAGTAGATTTCCCTGTACACTACACCATTCAAAAGTGTAAAAAAAAATTCTACTTTTATTCAGCAAGGACGCATTAAATTGATCAAAAGTGACATTTATAATGTAACCGACGTTATCTATTTAAAATAAATGCTGTTCTTTAGAACTTTCTATTCATCAAAGAATCCTGAAATGAAGTGTTTCCACAAAAATATTAAGCAGCAACTGTTTTCAACATTGATAATAATCAGAAATGTTTTTTGAGCAGCAAATCATCATATTATTAGAATGATTTCTGAAGGATCATGTGACACTGAAGACTGGAGTAATGATGCTGAAAATTCAGCTTTGCATCACAGAAATAAATTACATTTTAATATATATTCAAACAGAAATGTTTAATTGTAAAAAAAAAAAAAAAAAAAAAAAAAAAAATCAATATGACTGTTTTTACTGTATTTTTGATCAAATAAATGCAGCCTTGGTGAGTAAAAAATACTTTTTTCAAAAATGTATAAAAAAAAAAACGTACTGACTCCAAACTTAAGGATATACAAACTTTTGTATATTCAGAGTGAAACCAGACGAAGACGCCTACTGTTAGTGACCAATCACAATGTTGGTTTGTGTGGCATCAAAACAAAGTCACATGTAATCTTTCATCATCTCATCAAGATGAACAATACAGCACTGGCTTAAAGGAAACCAAAAAACGAAACCAAAAAAATCCCCTTTGGCATGTGAATGTGGTAAGATGAAACTGAATGCCTACTAAACCAAAACAACATTAGAAAAAAAAACAAAAAAAAAAACTTTCATTCTCCAAAACAGAATGTAGGGCAACATTTTTCATTGAAGCTGCAGTTCTGATGGAGGGAACTAAAAAGAATAATTGCTCAAAATCTGTTAAGAATTTTATGCTTTACACAGTAAATACATTTTAATATAATTATATTCAAATAGAAATTTAAATTTGTAAAAAAATAAAAATTAAAAAAAATCTCAATATTACGTAATAAAAAACAAAACGTCACCAGAATGCATTTCTACAATCCAACCCTTTTAGAAACAAATAATATTACATATTTAGGATAAAAAGAATATTGTTTGGTTATTTTCTAGTTTCTAGGTTTTTTTTTACTTCTTTTACACTCACATAAGAGTGTACAATTGCCTTGTATTGAACAAACGGTGCGATCTCATTAGCACAGACATGTGAGAGACCGTCTGCTGCTTGGAATTGTTTTCTTATTAACCGGATTAGCAACTCTGGACTGGCGAGCCCCAATGCATGCTGGATAAAACAAGATCTGCAGTCATCATTGACTGTTAATACACTGTAACACAATAATCATAATAGTAGCATGATCAAGCAAGCAGTGTTTTACTATCCCGGCCACGTTGCCTCATTTCTGTGAATAATGTCAATTTCGATTTTAGGTGTTTGCCAAAAAAATTATGTGGTTACATGGCATTGTCACATTAAAAGACATGGGGCATAAAACTTCAGCAGGAACATGAGAAATTAATGATATTTAAATGCAAAGTGCTAGATTCATTAAAAAAGGCAAAGATGTGCAAAGACCGTAAAACCTTTATTACATCAATTATCATGGCATTGCATGAAAAGAAACCTTACATAATGCAAATATAGGCATATTGTGATAAAGAATTGGGAATCATCAACAAAATCTGAATGTTCATATCTAATTGTTGGGGCATAAGCACGTCCCGAAATATCATATTATTTTTAATAGTTTTGCAGCATAATAAATAGGTTTTAAATGTTCAAATCAAATATCTGTGGAATAACAGGTGTGGTATGAATATTCTAATCAAATCTTTGAGCATAATCATCAAATTCTGAACGTTCAAATCTAATTGTTGGGGTATCATACGCACATCTGGAGCGTCAGTGCCATGTTCCATACTGTACGTTCAAATTGAATGTATGAATTGTTGGGGCATAATAAATGCATCCTGAAATATCATATACAATTTTTGAAAACACACTGTATATGTTTCCCAAACATTCGACTTTTTAAAAGTTTGAAAGGAATTCTGGAGCATCACTGCCATGTTCCATGCCATATGTTCAAAATTAATTCATGGCCTTCTGAACATTAGAATTACATTTTGAAGCATTATAAATTGGTTCTAAATGTCTGAAAAAAATGTCTTAAAAGTAGGCATGGTATGAATATTCAAATCTATTTTTGAGCATCATCAACAAATTCCGAACGCCCAAATCTAATTGTTTGGGCATCATAGGCATGTTATATAATATAAATCTTTTGCAGAGACACGAGCATTCTGAACATTCGACAATACTGGCGCGTTCTGAAAGTTTGATTCAAATTCTGGAGCATCACTTTCATGGTCCACGCTGTAATGTATGTTCAAATTCCGTTTATGTCAGTTACCTGGCCTGCATCCTCGCTTGTCATGGCCCAGCTGACCGCTGCTGTTGGAGCCACAGGTGTATACGCTCCCATCATGCAACAGGAAGAGCGAGTGTTGGCTGCCGCATGCCACTTCTTTAAGACCCCTCCCGTCAAACATGCAACAGCTCCTCGGCTCAAAGAAAGAAGCCTCTGACGCACCGATGCCCAGCTGACCCGAGACACTGCTTCCCCAGCACAGCATCATGATTCACACATAAAGAGAGAGACAGATGGAAGGATCCGGAATAAGAGCTCCTAGGCTGTACCGCCTTGTCGTCTCCGCCTGTAAACGACGGATCTGGAACAGAAGAAAAAGTCTGGCATTAGAGACTGGGAAGCAAATAGGTGTGAACTCAGTGGAAGGGAAGGGAAGAGGTCACACCCTATTCCTGTAAATGACAGCTAGTGTGTAATGCCAGATACTTGAGACTAGAATGCAGATCATAAACCACCTGGTGTAGATCAATAAAACCAGAGATTCACAAATCCAACTGTCCGAATGTCTACCGAATCATCACAATTGACTTTTTTCACTATGTGGAACGTACTAATATGTACTAATAAAAGTGGGCATTTATAGACATAAATAGGGGACAGTTATTATTTGACTAAACCCACCTACATGCATAAAGTACATACTGGGAAGACTGATGAATATAAAAATACTAGAGATATAATATCAACAAAGAATGTCAAAATTATTTTATTGCACTTGGCACGTTCCAAAAGTTGAAATCAAATTCTGGTGTCTGTGTCATGTTCCATGTGTTCCATTTTCGTTCAAATTAAAGAAAAATTCGAATTGAAGGCATTATAAATCGGCTGAATGTAATTTCTGCTGAATCATGGGCATGTTCTGAACATTCAAATTTAAATTTTGAGTATCATCAACAAATTTCGAATGTTCAAATATTACTGGGGCATCATCAACCTGTCTCGAAATATCATATTAAATTTGATCTTACATTAAATTTGAACTCGTTCTGCACGTTCAATTGTATGTGCATTGCTGGCACGTTCTGAAAGTTTGAAACAAATTCTAGAACATCACTGTCATGATCCAAGCTGCACGTTTAAAATGAATTTATGGAAAAGGTACGTTCTGAACATTAGAATACATTTTTGGAGCATTATAAATGGGTTCCGAACATACGAATCTAATGTCCGGGGAATCCTAGGCGTGTTCTGAACATTCGAAACAAATTTTTGAGCATCATCAACAAATCCCGCACCTTCGAATCGAAATGTTAGGGCATCTAGGCGCGTTCCGAAATATGTTATTACATTGTTGGGCGTTCCGAACGTTCGACTTTTTGCGTATTACTGGTGCGATTTTTGGGCGTCAACAGTGCATTTCGAACGTTTTAATCCAAAGTGCCTATAATGTCTGCTCTCTAGGTTGGTAGCTCACTGACTACTAGGTTTAGAAACACAGCTGAAATCTTCCATATGTGGGTCCAATCTGTCCAATATGAGTTCGGCCTGTAAGAACAATCCTGACATATTTCAGTTTCATGCAAGTCAAAACAAGCTGTAGTTCATATACTGCGGACATTAATGCTTAAACATCTGACCAGACTGTCTATGCGTTAAATACAGAGTCTCAATACTAATATTCAGGATAATGTCAGAACAAACTAACAACGCAGCGGCACTGCCACTCATTAAACTCTCATTTTCTATCACGCAAATGCAATTGTCTATCTAACACAAGTCAAAAACAAACATGTTCTTAGGAAGCAGATAGTGTTACCTGGTAAAATGCATTTCGTCTCCTGTTTATTTGACCGTATATTACTGAAATGGTTTCAGTTTAATGGTTCCGACAAAAACAAGGAAGTTACGACTCAGATTACGGAGTCACTGATGATCACGTGACTCCTGTCAACCAGCTTTAATTTAGCTGGAGTCAATAGAGGGCGACACTGAGTACAGTTTTGTCATTTTGTACATGTGTTCCTGATGTGTAATTTTTTGAATATAGTTTAACAACAAACATGCAGTAGGCTATAGAAGATTAACTTTATTTTCAGTCAATGTACACGAAATGGAAAACAACAAATAAGATGGAAAAGACACAATATAGTCCACTGATATATAATATACTACAGTATATTTATTATTAGATTTTTGCAGGGTATTTATTTACTATTTTGTGGAAATGCTTTTGTTAGATTTACTTATGCTAGTTATATTCTCTTAAACCATGTCATATTGGATGAGGACTGGATTTTTCATCTACTTTTTTCATTTTGCCCTAGTCGTAGATGTTCTTTATAAGGATTTTATATTTAAAGAATTAGTTTATTATACTATTTTATATATATATATATATATATATATATATATATATATATATATATATATATATATATATATATATATATATATATATATATATATATATATATATATATATATGAGTCCAACATTTAGCTTGGTGCTTTTTTTTTTTTTAAGCCAGACCAGGCAAGAAACAAATCTGTGTTGGAAAAATTTAAATATTTCATTGCTATAATATTGGTTTGTAAAAATAAATAAACATTTTATTATTAAGACACGTTTATTTTAATTAAGTTCATAAATACAAGACGTTACATAGCATTTGGAAGAAAAACCAATCTGGTGTCAAAGCACTGTAAACAGAAACATCTTGCCAACAGAAATCTTTATCTGTTTGCGGATATAAATGTAAACTTTGTTATAAAAAAAAACTCCACCAAACAATTCCACCATCTCAGGTCTCTCCATTTACATAATTTATGTAATTCATAATTTAATGTGGCGAGACAAGAAACATTAACACAGCTATTTTCCACATATAAGGCATACAATTAAGAGTGAATGTGTGCATATTTTAAAATAAAAATATTATTTGCAAATAGTTCAAGTTGATTACAATAAATTTTAGTGCTTTTAGAGTTCTTATTTTTCTTTATTCCCTTATATCCTTTTAAATACTTTAAATACCCCCCTAAAAATGGTTTGGTCCACCAGTGTTCAAGACATTGCTAATGCTTTGATCAAAGATCAAGTATCAAGTTATTAGATCTGTGACTTGCGTCCACGGATGATCTCAGAACTCCAGTCTTATTCTTCCCAGAACCCCCTCTTGTGGTTGATGGCTTCAATGACTTTAGCCCTGAGTGTTTCCTTGTTCTGATAAACAGGAAGATCTAACAGAGCATGGCAGGTAAGGGCTTCTGGTAGATGATCCTGAGTAAAGTCGAACCGAGATCTCACCCTCATCTTCACCGCACTCATACCCAGAATGGGCACTTTCTCAAACCCTGTTATGAACACTTCAGAGACGAAAACAGGGGAGAGATTTATTTGAAAGCACTCTGAATGTGTTCTAGCAAACTAGACAAAGTTGAAAAGTTGAAAATGCTGAAAAGCATAGGAGCAGCCAGAGTAGATGCAAAAAAATTTAGTTTGATTTCTTAAACTCATTTCGACAAATGTCATTTTCACTAATTACTAGACAATCACAGCACCATTCAGGATAATCACTAGTGAACTTACATAGAAAGGCCTTCTTCTCATTTGGTGTCAGTTCATCAAACACCTCCCAGAAGGAGATGATGGTTGGATGCTCAGCATAAAATGATCCTTCATATGTTGTGTTCTAATGATCAAAATATATATGTAGTCAGTATTTTCTTGTTCACAATGTCAAGAGCATAGTAGTTTTGACTTTTGTTATCATGGACCTTTTTGAGGATGTCCCAGTCATATTCCTCATTGCCCACCAGAACTCCTCTCAGCTCCTCTGGCTCAAACATCTCCACCAAGCTTCGGTCACACGCACTGAAGAAGCCTCTCTTGAATTCTTCAAACACTTCCTCTACTGATTTATTCAGGATATAATCCACATACTTGTCCACAAATTCTGTTCTGTTGCAGAAATTATATATTTAAAAAAAAATGCATCTTACCAAGATTATCGAATATTATCCTACGTCCAAGATTAAGTTTAAGCAAAAAATAATACGATGTTCTAGTGACAGAGTATCTCAGTAAAATTAGATTTCTTTATAAAACTATAACCCTGACCTGTTATAATTTGTGACAACTTTTCCTGGCTCAGCTGGATCCAGTTCGACATCTGTTCCATCCCATGTGATCTTAAGTAGAAAGATCATTTATTTAATTTTTTTTAAGTAATAATGGGTCTCATTTACTAACCTTGTGTGCACACCATTTTTTTGTGCAAAATCTGCATACAATATTTTTAATTTTCAAATTATATTCAAAATGTATTAAAAAATTGTTTTTATTATAAACTTTAAGATGAAATTTCATAGATAATTCATCCTAAATATATTTCATCATAAAAGAGAAAGAAATTGTCGAGTTATAGCTCGAACTGCGAGGTTCCTCTGCATAAAAATGCAGATACGTTTATGTACCGCTGTTTAATGAGAGGTCTGTAATCTGGGTGTGTGTAAAAGGTGTTTCTTGTGTTTGAACTGGTTTTTATGTTTTCTGTTTTTTTTAACTGGTTTCTTACTGCAGAGCGAGAGCACATCTTAAGAAATCATTAGCCTTTAGAGTGCAGAAAGTCCTTATAGGGAGATGGTTATGCAAAATATGTATAAACTCACATGTGGTGTGAATTAGGTGAACATTTTTCATTAAAAGTTCTCCTGTGGGTATTAATTTTAATAATCCACACAATTATTAGTGAATGAGACCTGATGTCTTTAAAAGCTACATTACAGCACATGATAACGCAAGAATCAAACAAACTAACCGTGAATATCAGTTCCCTATCCGTCACGTCATCGCTGTAGTCCAGGATGTCCCGCAAACTCCTGAGAATATCATGTTTCAGATTCATTAAACAATGTTACTCAATGATAGATAGCAGCACATACATAGAACATGGAAGTACATTTAGCAGTCATTATACAAAAACATACCAAGAGAATCAAGATAACATTAATTGTAAAAACACTCACTTGCCAAGAACCGGACTGAACTCTATCAAGTCTTCAAGACATGGTTTGACATTGAGAAGCTTCTTGAACAAAGCTAAAGGAAAAGGCAGATTCACTACAGAGTTGTTGTTGAAGGCCAAGCCACACAGAATCCCAAACAGGAAGTACTTCTCCTTCTCCACGCTGAGCTGGAGTGGGGTAATAAGTTGTTAAAGACAAAGAGAACAATGATAATAAAAAATAAAAAAAGTAAATAAATGGGAAAACACAAAAGACACATTAGGTATCTTAGCGCTACTTTCCATTGTTTTCTATGTAAACAATCTAAATGTACATGTTTGACCCTTGCGCTCATGTCTTTTGTAGAGTCTAGCACATGACAGCATTTTAAAACTGTGCTCAAGTTAAAAGAAATTCAACTTTTTTTTCCTCAAGAGAAACCATGATCCAAATTAACTAGCTACCATTTCTATCCCGCATGTAAATGCAGCTCATGTCACCGAACGTGTCACAGATTGATGATGTAAACCTCCGGAAGAATCTTGTTACATCTTTCAATTAAGTCACTAGTATTGGTAACAGGAGTGTGCAAGTAATTAACGTGTATAAACTCCATGAACACAGATGTAAGATGCACAGTGTCTTTTGTTTTTTTGCGCTCCAATTAATAAACATTGCTTCAAATTAGCTTCCTGTGTTGTCTCATTCTTTGAAGTTCAAAGAATACAAATATGAAGTCCATACCTTGCAGATAAAGCGCACAGATTGTCCATAGTCCATATTGTTGCATGGCTAAGCACCATTAAGCTCTGTCCAACACATTACAATCCATTAAGCACGGTCAGCATGTTCTTGCAAGATATTGCACGTAGTGCATAGTTTAGCATGGTCAAAAACTGTGTGCTTCACTACTACCACCAATACACCTGTTGTCTAATTACCCATGTACTCCTAATATACCATTGTCAGAATGCCACCCAGTGGACAAATATATAATTGCATCAAAATGGCTCCTACAAGTCTTCTTCTGTGTCTATTTTTAACGCGTCTTTCTTGACTGCTGTACAGTCTGACATTAATGACAACTGAGATCCCACAGTGTGAAACAACAGGGACCATGTTCGTACAGTCTGACCAGCAACAGTCATAAAGGACTATTATAAATCGTACAGTGTGCACCCAGCTTTAGGTATGTAACTTGACTTAACTAAATTTTGTTACCACTATTGACATCTTTAGCATGACCTCATGAAAACTCTTTGCCTTACCTTTGTGGGGAACCAGCTCAGAGTTTTGTTGTCGTTCTCCCTGAGCAGCTGAAATTTTGGCGCACAAAGCTCTTTAAAAACTTTGAGAAAAAAGTCTCTCTTGTTCACATCTGTTCTTCTCAAATCCTCTGTGTAAAACACCTGTTAGATAACCAAAATAATTAATTCATACTGCAGCTCATAACAGTTTGTGTAATAAAACTGCACACAAACAATTACCTGTTGTAACCTATGTTACTGAATAAAAATATCGTTTTTGTTTTCCTTACCGCCAGCCAATATCCTCTGAGATGTGTCTTGCTGGCTGTTCTCAGCTGAGAGAAACAATCCTCCAGCAGGGCTGTGCGTCTCAGAATCAGCTGAAAACAACCCTGCAATTAAAGCATTTCATTCTGTGATTAAAAAGTACATGGACGTAAGTAATGAACATGGAAGTAATTCCCAGGATTTTTGTTTAGGTCAAGACAAAATTACCTTCCATACTCTGTTCTTCATATAGCTACATTTGGCCTCCAGGTTAAAGATGCATGGAAGTGATATAAGATTTTCTAAGATTGTCTGTAATAAAATAAATAGTAACATCATGCTTACTTGATCTGAAATGTGCATACATATCAGATATGGCAAAAAGACTTTGGAGCTCACATTATAGTAGTTTTTCTGTGCCACTAATGCCTTGATTTGTCTAGTAGTCAAGGCAACCCCCTGCCTGTTGTTATTAGCATCTTCATTGATGGTTTGCAGCTGTTGATTTGGGGGAAACAAAATTATCTGGGGTTTTTTTCTATAGTGGGAATTAATGGTGGATCAAAATATCATTACTAATACAGAAATGATCAGCAGATAACCATGGGTAAGTAGTAGTGCCCTCTTGTGTCACTTCCAAAATCTAACAACAGTCCTGTCAATTGATAATTGTTTTTTTATATATATAAATTTAGTAATTTCAGTCATTTTTGTAAAATAAATACAGTGATTGACATATTTACTGTTACAATACCTATATATTAAAAAGATATACCATAAATCAGAGGTGTCCAGTCCTGCTCTAGCAGGGCCACTGTCCTTCAGAGTTTAGCTCCAATCCCAGTTAAACACAACTGAAACAAGGTGTTCAAGGTCTTCAGGATGACTAGAATCTTCTAGACAGGAATGTTGGGACAAGTTGGAGCTAAACTCTGCAGGACATTGGCCCTCCAGGAGTAGGATTGGACACCCCTGCAGTAGATGATACAGTAACATCATCGGCCATTGAAAGCCCATGGGTTGACCAGTAGAATTTCAAAATGTTTTTGTTCTCACCACATCTAGGAGACCATTGACCTCATTAACGATGAAATCACTCTTTGTGATGTCTCTGTGGGCACTGCGGCAGACCTTTCCAAAAGAAACACTGTTATTGAAACTACTATCACAATAATATGGTTAAATGTTTACTTTTGATCTAATGTTTAATAAAGGCACCTGATAGACCATCTGAAGGATCCGCACATATTTTAGTAGGTGTTTCTCTATGTCAGAGTTCAACTTGACAACAGAAATCCTGTCAATTAACATAGCAGACTCTTTTTGAAATAAGTCGACCAAGTTTTTGAGCATATCATCAGGGAGTTTGGACCAGTAAATCTCTGAGAATACAAGATGCATATAACATAAAATTACAAATAGAACAAGAACAACAACACAAAGGATGTAAATGTCCTCCAGCTTTACCTAACACCTTGCGAGCAGCAGGATTCAGATCAATGATTTTGGAGGCCATTGCTTTAGTAAGCTCAGTTCTTTGTTGTTCCTGGAGTCCTCTGATGAGCTCAGGGAGGAGAAGGTAAAGTCTCAGAGCTTCCACACCAGCTGGATTTGGATTCAGATCCGGCAGCAGTGTCTGTTGAACTACCCTCACCACCTGAGGTATGAAAAAACATCAACTGCATCTCACTGTTTAAAATGTAATGAACATTTTTGTAAATGCTGGATTTACCATTACCTCTGAGATCAACCTTTCGTTGTTTGATAACTTCGCAAAGGATGCTTTAACCAGATCAAAATCCAACCCACAATGCTCCTCAGACATCTGGTAATGTTCATCACAACTACAAAGACAGACACTTACATTAACATCGAAGTCATTTTAGGCTCAAAAGGGAGGAACTACTACAAAAGACTATTACCTTGTTTTGAGGAAACTTCCATTCAGAGAGGCAGCAGAGGAGAACACTTTGTTTATGTCCCTGTAAAAAACACAACTATACTTTAAATAAAAAAAATTATAATCTATTGATATTAATTCCTGTCTAAAATTCATCACCTCGTTGGCACATTTTTCTTGATTTAATTATGTTAAGAAAGACTATTTCATGGACCTACAGTAGTTTACATAAACTCAGGAGCCTTTAGCATTAGTATCTCAATCGTTAAAAAGCACTATCGTTAAAACGACTTAAACACTCACTTCTTTATCACTTTCCATGAATCACTTCCAGACACCCATCGGTCAATCATTCTGTCATCTAATGTCAAAATCCCTCTGCTTGGATTTGGTTTAGAGTCAGACTCATTCCCAGGTTCCTACAATATATATAAAAAAAGTAATCACAGTGGAGCAATAATTTAATTATTAAACAATTTGTGAATGAAAACTCTAACCTTGAAAAACAAGGCAAAGGAATGATTCTCCCCAGCGTTGAGTTTTTCAATCATGTATGCATGATCACATACTGTGTGCAACAAACATTTAGTTTAATTTAGACTTCTGAGCAACATCATGAGAACAAAAGTATTCATAAGGAAATTGCCTATTGCTAAAAGATGATTTAAATACCAGTTGAGAGATCCACAGGGAAAGGCACAGACTGCTTGATCATTTCTCCATTTCCCAGCTGCCCTTGCATCCCACATCCAAATGAATAGATCAGCTTTGACGATTCGACTAATACGAGTGTGTGACGTCTTTATTCAAGAAAGAATCAAATGCCTAATCATTGAGCTGATCTCAAACGTTAGACATGTTAAAACCATGTGAGGAAATATAAATAATTCTGCACTACTGCATTGAAACACTGATTTCTAATGAAAAGTCTAGTTTACCTCCCACATGTGACCTGTGACACTTTAGATCCCCAAAGTTCAACCACCCGCGGATGATGTTCGTCTTCAAATGAGTTGTGCCCAAGCTGGCCAAAACCTCCTGATCCAAATGTGAATACTGTGCCACCCTGTAACATAAACTATTCACTACATTTTCTGTCCAGTTTGTTGTATGCTAAATATGATATTATTTATAATCTGGATATTTAAAATATTACAAAACACTACCTTTGATAGAGTGGCAGTGTGTTCCCCTCCGCATGAGATGGACACAGTTTTCTTTCGGTTCAGACTATTTACAACTGTTGGGACGTGTCTGTCTGTGGTGGAAAAACAGTAAATTCATCACTTCCAATGCTTTCATATGGATTTGACACAGTATTGCACAAATGCAGTACAATTATATGTGCTTTTACACTTTTATTCCTGATTTAGTAACATGATGAAACATTCAGACCTGTAGTGTCTCCGAGGCCCAGCTGTCCTTCCGAGTTCTTTCCCCATCCGAACACGACTCCAGAGAGAGACAACACAAAGCTGTGGTCTCCTCCAGCGCTGATCTGAGCCAGTGGGATCCCACACAGACTCTTCACAGGTTGAGCTGTCAGAGAGCTGGGCTGTTTTTTCTCCAAACCCAGCTGACCGTGAGTGTTATCACCCCATACGAACAGCTGACCATCTGAAAGACCAACAACAGCTCTGCATATCTACACTCAAATGCCAATAACTTTATGTCAATCATAAGATTTCAAAAGATTAAAACAGATGTTAGATGAAATGGTTGTGAATACCCTTGGTTAGTGCCATTGAATGCTGGTCTCCACACGCGATCTGAATCACCTGCCTGTTTTCCAGACCTTTAAGAGGACTGCAGAGAAAAGACAATCTGTCAGATATATAATTGTTAATATCATTCATGGTCATTTATACTGTTATGGCTACATAAACATACCTGCACACAATAGATTTGTCCATAGTAAGAACTTGTCTTCCTCCATCAGCAAGAAGAACCGCACCAGCTCCTCCACAGACAATCGATATGAATATGATTTTGTCATTCTTTAACTGTGGTTGCTCTGAAGTAAATAATATATTTTTATCAGTTCAACTTCTGTTCAGACAGTAAGCATACATATGGACGCTTAAATAATTATAATTTAATTACTAAATCACATACTATACAGTTACTCATAGACTAAAATCAAATATAAATAGTCTATATATGAAAATAAAAGATTCAAAACTTTCATCTTTTAAGTATTATATAATGATGTCAACTGTCTTTATGAATAAAAAACGGTGTCATGTAAATCATACTTAGTTTTCCATCGTGATCACCGTTTTCACCGCGCAATCTAAGGACCGAGACCTTCCCATTCCTGATAAATCCAACAAAACTCCTTCCAGCTGACATGTCCTGAACTGCTGATTTCGGACACACGGATCGTATTCCATAATTGCCATGTCTGACTTTGTCAGGCTGTGAGAGACCGAAGCCCTCTCTGACCTGCGCTCCCCAGTAGCACAACATGTTCACAGCTGATGGATGAAACCTTCAGACTCCAGCAGCGTCTTATGCATTCGTGGACAGAACACGCTCTCGTTATATAGCCAGCCTAAATCGAAAACGAGAGTGAAACTGCTGTTAAGCGAGTTCTCGACTATTTAGCGAGTTCCAACTTCCCACGAAACGAAAGTTATATGTTTGTTGTTATTCTTCCGCGTTTATAGCGAGTCAGAGACGAATGAATTGATGATGATCGGAAAACGAAAGCAAAATCTAGGTGAAGCTCCTCCACACACCCATAGGCGTAATTTGCAGGTGGGACATGTCCCCACCGGATACAGTGTTCAATTGAGGCTCGCGCACAGTCTTCACACGAACGCTCGCTTCAATCCGTTGTGGAGAGACTATTCGTTCCGATGAAATCACAAAACAAACTGCACACAATAACGTGTCCCTGCTTGATATACAACCACTGATAAACATACTACTTCTTAGAGCTCAAAGTCTTTAAAGGTTGGGTAGGTAGGAATTGTCTAAAAAACTTATTTTCCAAATTTGTTTAAACTTTATTTATATATCAATACATAATTAAAATGTAAGTACTCTGAAAAAGAAAGTATAAAAATCGAGTGTCTGTAGACCTCTCACGACTGTTTTAAAGACAGCTCATTATTTCCATTCACTCCACCCCCTCCCTTCTGGGCTCCTTCCAAAGCCACGCCCCCAAAACACATGAACGCGCGACTCCGACCGCTGAGCTTGAAGACGCATTATTTACCTGAGACGAGCGGAGAGGAGCGCAGTGCATGCAGTGACATCATGTTAGAATCACATGTAATAAAAAAATCTAACTTTATCATTATGAATATAAACAAATAAGATGTATTTTAGTACTCACTATCAAGCTAGCATTGGTAAAGTTTAAAGCTGCAGTAGGGAGCTTTTAGAAAAAGTTGACTTAGCCTGAAAATTTGAACAAGCACAGCTTACAGGTCACTCCCCCTCGCTCTCTGCTGCGCTACAGCCCTCCCTCCACAGCGGAGCCTGCCATGAACGCGCAGGCTAGTAAACATGCAGGGCCACTGATGACGGCGGATAAACAGTTATCGCACATTCACTGGTAGGGACGAAACATCAACAATATGCTTTACATTGACTATGGCCTGCCCATACTTTGACTACAAACTTGGTCCTCAAATCATTACGTATTTTGCAATACATGTAATGTAACTTAATAACGTTGCACTCTTTCTATAAGTTATAAATAGCTAGCAAGATAATAATGGTAACGTTACAGTATCTAAGTAATTATTCTAGCGATGTGTAATGCTAAATAAGGTTTGCTAGTACATTATTTCAGCAACATGACAAGCCAGTGAATTAGCAGGTTTCAATTGTTGCTTTGCACAGTGCGTGACATTTTATCTGTATGTTATGCGGCTAGAGTTTTGACACTGAGTCAATGGGCTCCGACGGGCTTGTTTATCGTCATCGGTCTTTTTCCGTTTACCTGTCTTTGTTGTATGAGCTGGTGCCACTCGAGAAATTGGCAGTTTTGGTTGTTTGTCCGCCATTAGCACAGCTGCGCGGCACACCGGCTATCTTGATTTTGAACGACGGTACGCGCTGTGCGAGAGAGGCCTTCGACGACAAGCCTGCACTCCCGCCTCTCTTGCTCGAGCCACGTAAGAAGAAACGCCGCTCGCAGAGAGAGCCTGAGCCTGCAGTTGAAAGAGAACCCACGCCGGCCAAGTCCCTGCGTGCTTCTCCGACACCTCGCCCTCGCCCGTCCTGTTCACACAGGCCAAAAAGGACGGCGATCTCAGACCAATTCTGGATCTCAGAAAACTGAACGAGTCACTCATGAGACGGCCATTCAGAATGCTGAAGACCAGGCAGATTCTCCCGCGAATTCGCCCGGGAGACTGGTTTTTCTCAGTGGATCTGAAAGATGCTTATTTTCACATCCAGATAGCGCCCCGTCACATGCCATTCCCCGTCCACATCCATTTGCCTTCGAGGGGCAGGCTTACCAGTACACAGTACTTCCGTTCGGCCTGTCTCTGGCGCCTCGTACATTTACGAAGTGTATGGATGCGGCGCTTACCCCTTTGAGACAGCGGGGCGTGCGCGTGTTGAACTACCTAGACGACTGGCTAGTCATAGCGCAATCAGAGTTATTAATAACTCACAGATCCTGGCTTCTCAGTCACCTGGACTCTTTGGGCCTCAGGATGCTGCCAAGAGCGAACTATCGCCCAGACAGAGGATTTCCTTCCTGGGCATAACATTGGACTCTTTGGAGATGAGAGCACGCCTGACGTCAGCGCGCACTCTCTCTATACAACGTCTGGCCACCTCTTTCAACTTGGGTGCGTTGACACCTCTCAAAAGGTTTCAGAGGATGCTGGGCATGATGGCTTCTGCATCTCCGGTCCTGCAGCTGGGCTTGCTGTACATGCACCCACTGCAACACTGGCTAAAAGACAGCGTTCCAGCTCATGCATGGCGATCTGGCCATTTACGAATCAGAGCGAGTCTCAGCTGTGTCAGAGCTTTGGCTCCCTGGAAGAGGGCCGAATGGTTTCGGTCCGGCGTGAGTCTGGGTGTCGTGTCAGACAGACCATCTCAACAGATGCCTCCAACCTAGGCTGGGGGGCTCTCCTCGAGTGCAGGCCAGCATCTGGTCTTTGGTCAGACTCGGAAAAGGGCCTTCACATAAATTGTTTGGAGATGAAGGCAGTCGCTCTAGCGCTGGAAGCCTTTCTCCCATACCTACGGAACCATCACGTGCTGGTCCGAACAGACAACAGAGCCGTGGTGTCGTACCTGAATCACCAGGGCGGGGTCAGGTCCAGAGACCTGCACGCGCTGGCGGAGAGCATCATCCTCTGGGCTCAGCGCAACTTGCACTCGCTCAGGGCAGCTCATGTACCAGGCATCCTGAACCAGGGCGCAGACATGCTGTCCAGAGACAAAGTACTCCCAGGGGAGTGGTCTCTCCACCCGCAGACGGTTCAGCAGTTGTGGAGCGTCTTCGGCAGGGCAGAGGTCGACCTCTTCGCCTCAGAAGACAAAGCTCAGTGCCCAGTGTACTTCACGAAGAGCAAGGATGCGTTCGCCCACGTTTGGCCGGAACGCCCGCTCTATGCTTTTCCGCCGGTGTCAATGATACCGCAGGCCATCGAGCGAATCAGGGAACACCAGAGTATGGTGCTGTTCATAGCCCCGCTCTGGAAAAATCAGTCGTGGTTTCCCGAGCTGATTCAGATGGCGGCCTCAGCCCCCCGGCCGATCCCGCTGAGGAATGATCTCCTCTCTCAGGCGAACGGCACGATCTGGCACCCTCGTCACGATTTATGGGCCCTGCACGCATGGCCGCTGAACAGATATCAGGGGACCTTTCCAACAGGGTGTTGAGGACTTTAAATGAGGCCAGAGCGCCGTTGACCAGGCGCCTATATGCTCAGAAATGGGCTACATGTTCTAGCTGGTGCACAGCACAGGAGATAGACCCGCAGTTATGCGAGGTACCATCGGTGCTTGCCTTCCTACAAGAGCTGCTGGACGCGGGACGCACTCCGTCCACGCTCAAAGTGTATATGGCAGCCATAGTGGTTTTTCATGCTACGGTAGCCGGTAAATCGCTGGGAAGGAATGACATGGTTGTCCGATTTCTAAGGGGCACTAGGAGGTTGAACCCCCCGCGGCCCCCCTCTGTCCCCGGCTGGGACCTGTCACTGGTGCTAGAGGCCCTTAAAGGCCCCCCATTTGAGCCACTTCAGTCAACGGACTTAAAGTCGCTTTCGCTTAAGACCACTTTGCTTATGGCAATCGCGTCAGTCAAACGTGTGGGGGATTTGCAAGCATTATCTACTAATGCTTCTTGCCTTGAGTTCGGGCCTAATGACTCCAGGGTTGTCCTCAGACCGAGGCATGACTATGTGCCAAAAGTGCTCTCCACTCCGTTCAGAGCGCAGATTATCTCCCTAGCAGCCCTCCCTGCGCCGGACGGAGAAAGTGATGTGAGTCTGCTCTGTCCCGTCAGGGCACTCAGGACTTATCTGGAACGTTCCGCTTCATTCAGAAGATCGGAACAGCTTTTTGTGTGCTTTGTCGGCCGCTCTAAAGGGCTAGCCGTTTCTAAGCATAGTTTGTCGTGTTGGATAGTGGACGCTATCACGCTGGCTTATGAATCAAAGGGCGCTCAGTGCCCTTTGGGGATTAGAGCGCACTCCACAAGAGGCATGGCCTCTTCCTGGGCATGGTCTAGTGCAGTTCCCCTGGAAGATATTTGTGCGGCGGCAGGCTGGGCCTCCCCGTCCACATTTATGAAATTTTACAATCTGGAAGTTCCTGCTTTGCAAGCTAAGGTCCTTTCCGTTTAAAGTGTAAGCATTAACATATTCATAGATCCAACCCAGTTGATCTGCCATACTGGCCTATATTGCCCCACATAAATCCCGTCAGTGACTGGCTATTAATATATGTACATCTATACACCAAATATATATCATGTGTGTACACAAATGGGCTTATTCTCCTATCAGGTCCCGAGCTTACTGTGGACTGTACAGGAGCAAAGAGAGCACGCACAGCGTTTTGCAGGGGTTATCCCATAGCGTATAGCTACGCAATAGGAGAGACCTCATTGAAAGGGAACTACTCGGTTACTCACGTAACCTCAGTTCCCTGGAATGAGGGAACGAGTATTGCGTACTATGCCGTGCTTGTACTACGATCAGTGGTCGCTTCAGGAATTTTAACCTGATTTCCTATGGCATGTCATGGGGTTTTATAGACATAAGTCACGCCCATCTTGGCGGGCTATGACGCGCCGCCACGCCATAGGTTCATGCAGTTGCCGCAGCACAGCCAATGACCGCGCTCGCGCTCACTGTGCTAGCTGTGCAGCTGCACTGCGTTTTAAAAGTTAGCTTTCATATTCTCGAGAAAAAGGATTTTCCCATAGCGTATAACTATGCAATACTCGTTCCCTCATTTCAGGGAACTAAGGTTACGTGAGTAACCGAGTAGTTCTCATTTGTACTGTAAGTGAACTTATGGAAGTAGTTTACTATTTATATATTCTTTTTGCTCTTTTAGTGTACTCTCAGTAAACTACTAGTTTGGTAGTTTTATACTGCAAGTATACTCTGCAAGTATACCCATCCAAGTTAATGCACACACATTAGGAGCAGAGTAGTGAGTAGTTAACACACACACTGCAAACGTGGATACACACACCCAGAGCAGCGGGCAGCCTTTGTGTGGCGCCCGGGGAGCGATTAGGGGTTAGGAGCCTTGCTCAAGGGCACCTCAGTAATTTCCCACCGGTTCTGGAATCGAACCAGCAACCTTCGGGTTACCAGTTCAACCCCCTAACTAGGCCATGACTGCCATACTAGTTCCCTTTTGAGAACGGTCACTTCATATTGCGTAGCTATACGCAGTGGGGAAACTCCTTTTCCTCAATTTACTGAAGCCTAAAAAGTAAAATGCATTTTGCAGCTGCACAGCTAGCACAGTGAGTGTCTGGCTCACTCATTGGCTGTGCTGCGGCAACTGCACATATGGCGCGGGCGCCTCTGACGTGTACTGGCGTGATGATAGCTCACAGAGCCCGCCAAGGGGGTGCGGCCTTAGCCTAGATTAGTCCCCGAAAACGCCATTTTAGCAGATTTCACTCCTTCAGCGACAACTTCACGTCTCTGAATCCTCTGAAAGCCTTCGCCGTTGAATCTAACCTTATCAGCCTGAGCGAGCAGCATACAGCAGACTATGCCTTCATCTCAGAAGTCGTTTTTCTCCTGCCGCCATTCTCCTGTGGTCATCCGGCATCGACGCATGTCCTTTTCATTCTATTGTGATTTATAAGAGCGCGAAGCGTTGTTCCAAATGCCTCACTCCTCTTGTGCCACGTGCGGATGCCATCTGCACGAGGCCGACGGACACATGAGCTGCATCTCATGCCTGGGAGTCATCCACGCTGAGACTGCACTCTCTGCCGGCGGCTGCTCTGTCTGTGAGAGCATGCCCATTTCTGTGCTGCGGACACGGCTAGCTCTCTCACGAGATGGGGACGCCGCTCCCCCTGCTCTTCCTTTCCCGGCTCTACTTCGGCAGAGGAAGAAGAAACGAGTGGGCCTCGCCCGGGGAGCCTCCTCGAAGTCGGCTGGACGGCTGGTTCTTGACTGGTCGCCAGCAGGCCCCTCGTCACAGACCTGCGCCGTTAGTAAACGAAGGTAAACGAAGAACTGACTAAGGCGTGGCGCGCTCCTTACTCTGCACACGTGGGTTCTTCGGTTTCCACAACGTTCTCCTCTGTGGATGGCACGGCGGAAAAGGGCTACGAGTCGTTGCCGCCCCTCGAGGAGGCCGTGGCCGCTTCGGCCCTGCACACGATGGCCGTGCTGCAGGTTTACCAGGCCAAACTCCTCCAATCGATGGACGAGGCTGGCCCAGACCCTGAGGCCTTCCGAGACCTTTGAAGCACCACGGACCTAGCCTTGTGTGCTACCAAGGCTACAGCGCAGGCTATCGGGAGGAATATGGCTAGTTTGGTCGTGCTCGAGCGCCACCTTTGGCTAAACCTCACAGAAATTAAGGACGCGGACAGAACGATGTTCCTCGACGCCCCCGTCTCCAGCTCCGGCCTCTTCGGCCCGGCGGTGAAGGGGTTTTCAGAGAGGTACACCGAAGCGCAGAAGTCATCCCAAGCTATGCGACACTTCCTGCCGAAACGCGCCAGCTCCGCTTCGAGCAGGCCCAAGACCACCCCGCCTTCTCCTCATCCAGCCAAGCCGGCGAAGCAGGTCTCTCAGCCCCACCCTGTGGCTGATACCCACCGCCAGTCGCGACCAGCGAAGAGCTACCCACTGCCCCGGAGCCAGGGCCCACGACCCAGCGTCGTGCTAAATGCTGGACCCCCAAAGACCTCCTAGCATTGAGGGTGAAAAGAGAGGGCTAGTGTCTCCCGCTAGCCGGACCACCCTCAAAGAAACCCATGACACTTCTCACAGCTCCCTGTTTAGCTCAGGCGGCTGAATGTTTTATTATTGTAAACAGGTCTGCTGCATTGCGCGCGCCTCTACAAACAGACGCCGTTTTCACGGCGACCCACATAAAGCACAAAAAGAGTATGTTTCACAAACACAACAAACGGGTTCACGGTCCCCCTTCACTAGGCGGCCCCCTCCCAGTTGTTACACTGACTTTCCCCCAGGCAAAAGCCTGTACAGTCAGTCCAACACTCAGTATGTGCACAAATCACAATGTAAGGGTATCAGGTCCCCCTGTGTTAGGCGGCCCATCCCAAACTATGTGTCAAACCCTAGCCACACGGGCATTGGCCTGGCAAGCCATCCCCGATGTGTCGAGTTGGGTCATAAACACAATAAAGCGAGGCTACTCGCTCCAATTCGCACGCAGACCCCCAAAGTTTCAGGCGGTTATCAAGACTTCGGTGAGAAGCAACGTGGGTCATGTGCTTCGTGCCGAAATACAGAATCTGTTAGCAAAAGGGGCGATAGAACTAGTCCCCCCTGCGCTAAAACACTTGGGGTTCTACAGCCGCTATTTTCTAGTCCCGAAAAAAGACAGCGGTCTCAGATCCATACTAGATTTGAGACATTTGAACAAGGCTCTCATGAGACGGCCTTTCAAAATGTTGACTACCAAACATATCCTCGCGCAAGTTCGCCCGGGGGATTGTTTTTTTACGGTGGATCTGAAAGATGCATACTTTCACATTCAGATAAACCCTCGTCACAGGCCATTCTTGAGATTCGAGGGTCAGGCTTATCAATACACCGTTCTGCTGTTCGGTCTATCCCTAGCACCCCGTACATTTACGAAGTGCATGGATGCAGCGCTCTCCCCTCTGAGGCATCAGGGAGTACGCGTGCTAAATTATCTCGACGACTGGCTGGTTCTGGCACAGTTGAAAACCGAACTGCTGTCACACAGGGATTTGATTCTCGGCCATTTGAAATGTCTGGGTCTCAAAATCAATGTAACCAAGAGCAAACTGAACCCCAGCCAGAGTGTGGTCTTTCTGGGCACAGTTATCGACTCTATAACGAAGACAGCGCGGCTTACACGAGAGCGCGACACCATTCTCTCTACACAGACTTTAAACGCGAACCTGTGAGAAACGCTGATGGCGTTCACATGCGCATTAAAAATTGGTTCTATAGTTATGTGCGTTTGATTATATGTGTGCAGGTTTGGAATTTCCTACAAACCAAGCCTAAACAAAGTACTGGTCTTTCCTTATAAATTTTGATACAGAATTTTATTTTATTTTGTCACTTCGGGGTAGGTACGCTGTGATGAGGTTCAGTTCAGTAATAGTGAGGAAGGAAGAAGACAGGGGTCGGCTTGAGCTGGGACACTCGATTTATTCACGTTTCTCGAAGGTAAAACAAAAGGTGCACACAAAGTGCGTTCACCGTGCACAAGCACAGCCACAAAACACAATAACTCAGAATATTCTTTCGATGACTCTTGATCAGCTTTCTCCGCAGCACACGAGGTCCCAACTCGTCTCACTCACTCAACTGCTGCCGTCTTGTCAATTTGGGGACGCACTTGTCCATGACCCAAGTGAAAGCCCAGATATCTTACTTCCACCCGCCCAATTGCACACTTCTTCGGATTGGCCGTGAGCCCAGCCCTTCTCAGCGTCTTCAGGACAGCTCGCAACTGTTGCATATGCCGCTGCCAATCACCACTATAGATGATGATATCATCCAGGTATGCAGCGGCATATGCAGCATGCGGCCGGAGAATTCTGTCCATCAGACGCTGAAAAGTCGCTGGAGCCCCGAACAACCCGAACGGAAGAGTAACAAATTGGTGTAATCCGAACGGCGTTGTGACAGCTGTTTTTTCTTTGGTCATGGGAGACAAGGGGATCTGCCAATAACCCTTGGTTAAGTCCAGTGTCGAATAAAAACGAGCAGTACCTAGTCGATCAAGCAATTCGTCAACCCTAGGCATTGGATATGCGTCGAATTTCGACACAGCATTCAACTTTCTATAATCCACACAGAACCGTACTGAGCCGTCCGTTTTAGGAACTAAAACTATCGGGCTCGCCCAGTCACTGTTGGATTCTTCTATCACTCCCATTTCTAGCATTGCTTCTAATTCACTTTGAACCACTTTTTTCTTGTGTTCTGGTAATCTATACGGCCGGCTGCGAACAACCACGCCCGGCTCAGTCTCAACATGGTGCTGAATGAGATTCGTTCGACCAGGCAGGGGTGAGAACACATCAGCAAAATCTGCTTGTATGGACTTTATATCAGTGAGCTGTGAGGGTGAGAGGTGGTCTCCTCCAGGGGCCAGAGCTAGAGATTGAGATTTTGAACTCACTTCTGGACCGAGATCCTCCTCCCCACTCACTACCGTCGCCAGCATCACTGACTCAGCCTCAGACCATTTTTTTAGCAGGTTGAGGTGATATATTTGATGTGCTCCGCCCCTATCCGTTCGAGCTACCTCATAGTTGAGATCACCAACTCGCCGTGTGACCTCGAAGGGTCCTTGCCACTTCGCGAGTAATTTTGAACTAGAAGTAGGGAGTAATACAAGCACTTTATCTCCCGGTGTAAATTGACGCAGTCTAGAGCCCCTGTTGTACAACCGACTCTGTTTGTCCTGTGCCTGTAACAAATTCTCCATTGATAGCCGCCCCAAAGTGTGGAGTTTTGTTCTCAGGTCCATGACATATTGAATTTCGTTCTTGCTATTAGAAGGTCCGTCCTCCCAAGTCTCTCTAAGGACGTCCAATACCCCACAGGGCTGACGTCCATAGAGAAGCTCGAAGGGGGAAAACCCCGTGGAGACTTGCGGGACCTCCCGTACAGCGAACAAGAGGGGTTCTAACCACTTATCCCAATTTTTGGCGTCTTCGTGTACGAACTTACGAATCATGGATTTTAACGTGCGGTTAAATCGTTCGACCAACCCGTCCGTTTGAGGGTGATAGACGCTGGTTCGAATCGATTTAATGCCCAATAACTCATAAAGCTCGCGAATAGTACGTGACATAAACGCTGTGCCCTGATCGGTGAGAATTTCTTTCGGAATTCCCACCCGGGAGATTAGTTGAAACAGTGCGCTCGCCACGCTCTTAGCGGAAATAGTGCGGAGCGGCACTGCTTCAGGATACCGCGTTGCATATTCCACCAGAACCAGTGCAAAGCGGTGTCCCCGCGCTGACCGTTCTAATGGCCCGATGAGGTCCATACCAATTCGCTCGAAGGGGACCTGCATTAATGGTAGGGGGCACAATGGTGCTTTTGGAGTGGCCGGTGGATTCACCAACTGACATTCACGACAAGACGCGCACCATCGGCGTACATTCTCGTGAATGCCCGGCCAAAAGAACCGGGCCATGAGACGGTTTAGTGTAGCCGTTTGACCTAAATGCCCGGCCATTGGATTACAATGAGCCGCCTGGAAAAGCATTTCCCGACGGCTTTTAGGAATCAATAACTGGGTTGTATCTTGTTTTGTTTGGGCGTCTTGGGTCACCCGATACAACTTATCTTTTAAAATTGAAAAATAAGGGTAGGAGAGCGGTTGATCAGGATGAAGAAGCTGACCGTCGATAGAATGAACCTGATCAAAGGCATTTTTCAGCGTTTCATCCTGGGACTGATCCAGGGGAAAATCATCATGCTCAGTGAGGATGGTTCGCTCCAGAGGACTCCGTTCCCCAGAAACAGGCTCCAGAGGTTCCGATTCAGCTTCTCCTAACTGTGCAACCGCTATTCTACTCTCCTCTCTTTTTCCCCAAGAAGCATACGAACATAAATACCCCAATAATTTATTAAATGAGGGCCAATTAGTACCCAAAATTATCGGATGCCGGAGGTGCGGGTTAACTGCCACCTCTACTCTATGCTTTTCTCCCCTAAATTGAATATCCACAGGCAAAATAGGATACTTCACCACTTCCCCGTGCACACACCGAACCTTAACCATGCGGCTATTATCCAATGCCCTAGGTTGAATCAGGCTTTGATGTATGGAGGATTGGTTACATCCTGAATCTACCAGAGCCTGATATGTATCCCCCTTGATACTCACTGGTATTTGGTATAGGCCAGCTTGATCGAGGGCAGCCTGTGGCGCGTCGGGGACCCGGATCAATGTCCCCACCTCCATCACTGGACATCGGTCTATGAAGTGTCCTGAGTCCCCGCAGCGCCAACAGGCTGGCCCAGACTTTACCGCCGCCCTGGCGGCAGGAAGCGGGTCAAGCGATTGGCGTGGAGAGAGCGGTGTTGGACTTTGTGGGGTGAAGAATCCAGTGGTCGAGCTCCCTCCCCTGGGAGGAGCCCTGGGAGCAGCTGTGGGATCTGCCGAATGGCCCGTCCTCCATCTCGGCACTGGCTTCGGCGGGAGCCCTCCGCGTGACCTGGGGAGAGGGACAGGTTTGGGGAGAGAGTGAGAGGGGGGGAAGAGAGAGAGAGAGAGAGAGAGAGAGAGAGAGAGAGATGCAGATGGTAGGGGTTCGCCGACCCCTGGGCACGCCACCATCTGGTCCTCCGCCAGCCGGATGGCCTGGTTCAGTGACGTCGGGCGGTGGCACTGGACCCACTGTGCAGTCTTCCTAGGCAGCCTGGCCACGAACTGCTCCAGTACCACACGATCGATCACATCCTTGACGTCGCTTTCGTCGGCCATCAGCCATTTGCGGCAGGAGTCCCGGAGCTGCTGTGCCATCACGAAGGGTCGGGGTGTCTTTAGGCATTAGTGTCTTTAGGCGGGGGGGATTGCCCGAACCTCCCGGTCTACCCAGCTCCGGAACAGCTCGCGGTCTTCATGCTGGGATCGGAGGAGCGCCTCGAATCGCTTGTCTTGCTCCTCCTTGATCGCCAGCAGGTGTTGGTGTTGCTCTTGATGAAGACCGGCGAGCGACTGGATGATGTCCGCAAATGGCGTACCTGGCGGGGACTGCATGGCGGCGGCGATCTTCTTCCTTCCCGGGTTTCGGCACCAGTGTGATGAGGTTCAGTTCAGTAATAGTGAGGAAGGAAGAAGACAGGGGTCGGCTTGAGCTGGGACACTCGATTTATTCACGTTTCTCGAAGGTAAAACAAAAAGTGCACACAAAGTGCGTTCACCGTGCACAAGCACAGCCACAAAACACAATAACTCAGAATATTCTTTCGATGACTCTTGATCAGCTTTCTCCGCAGCACACGAGGTCCCAGCTCGTCTCTCTCACTCACTCTCTCTCCCATGCCGGCTTATATCCGGTCTCTCCACGCCAATTACTGAAATCAGACACAGGTGTTCATCATCTGCACTTGACCTACTTACGCTCCGCTCTGCTCCGTCCTCTCTCTCCCGCTACAGACTCCGCAAAACCACGCCCCCCTCGCCACATACGCGAAACAAATTTTCCCGACAACGCTTTATCTGTAGAGTGGTAAAAGGATTCTCCATAGGGAGAGACTAATTGGCACTTCAGCACTTCATCGGGTCCAGGCGAAGGTCATTCGTCAGATCTGGATACGGCCTGGATCCGGCAGGCTGCGGGAAAACCTCGGGATAAACAAAGACACTAAAATTAGCGTAGATGCCATTCTTCTTATGATGTAACGAGTACATCAGGATTTATGGGAAGTGTTCCCAGTTCTGGCTGACCTAATCTATGCAGCCTAACATTGAATTATAGAAGTCTATAATGTATTATGTGAATGCTAGGTCAAAGAGATGTGTCTTTAATCTAGCTTTGAACTGACAGAGTGTGTCTGCTTCCCGGACAATGTTAGGAAGACTGTTCCAAAGTTTTGGTGCTAAATAGGAAAAGGATCTACCGCCAGCAGTCGATTTTGATATTCTAGGTATTATTAACTGGCCGGAATTTTGAGATCACAATGGACGTGAAGGACTATAATGCGTTAAGAGCTCGCTCAAGTACTGCAGAGCTAAACCATTTAGTGCTTTGTAAGTAATCAGCAATATTTTAAAATTGATGCGATGTTTAATAGGCAGCCAATGCAGTGTTGACAGAACCGGGCTAATATGGTCATACTTCCTGGTTCTGGTAAGAACTCGAGCTGCTGCGTTTTGGACCAGCTGTAGTTTGTTTATTAGGCGTGCAGGGCAACCACCCAGTAGAGCATTACAATAATCTAGCCTTGAGGTCATGAACGCATTAACTAATTATTCCGCATTTGTCAATGAGAGCATATGACGTAATTTAGATATATTTTTAAGATGGAAAAATGCGGTTTTACAGATACTAGACACATGACTTTCAAATGAAAGATTGGTATCAAAGAGTACACCCAGGTTCCTAACCGACGACAAAGACTTAACAGAGCAGCCATCAAGTGTTAGACAGTATTCTAGATTATTATGTGAGGAAGTTTTTTGTCCAATAATTAGAATCTCTGTTTTTTCAGAGTTAAGTAGTAGGAAATTACTCGTCATCCAATTTTTTATATCAGCTATGCATTCCGTTAATTTTGTGAATTGGTAAGTTTCGTCAGGGCGTGAAGAAATATAGAGCTGAGTATCATCAGCATAACAGTGAATGCTAATGCCATGCTTCCTAATGATATCCCCTAAGGGTAGCATGTACAGAGTGAACTGCAACGGTCCTAGTACTGAGCCTTGTGGTACGCCATACTGAACTTGTGATCGATAAGACATCTCTTCATTTACTGCTACAAACTGATAACGGTCAGATAAGTATGATTTAAACCATGCTAATGCAATTCCACAAATGCCAACATAATTTTCGAGTCTATTTAAAAGAATGTTGTGGTCGATAGTGTCAAATGCAGCACTAAGATCAAGTAACACTAATAGCGAGATACAACCACGATCGGATGATAGGAGCAAATCATTTGTGACTCTAATGAGAGCTGTCTCAGTACTATGGTACGGTCTAAATCCTGACTGGAAATCCTCGCAGATATCATTTCTTTCTAAAAAGGAACATAGTTGTGAGGATACTGCCTTTTCTAGTATCTTTGACAGAAAAGGTAGATTTGAGATCGGCCTGTAATTGACTAATTCTGTAGGATCAAGTTGTGTTTTTTTAACAAGCGGTTTAATCATAGCCAGCTTAAAGGTTTTTGGTACATATCCTAGTAACAAAGATGAATGATATTAAGAAGAGGATCTGTGACCTCTGGAAGCATCTCTTTCAGTAGCTTAGTCGGTATAGGGTCTAACATACATGTTGTCGATATAGATGATTTAACGAGTTTAGTAAATTCTTCCTCTCCTATAGCCTCGAATGAATCAATTTTCTTCAAGGAGACTACAATGCACTGCCTGATGCGATACTGTAGTAGATGGTTGCATAGTTATAATTTTCTCCCTGATATTATCAATCTTATTAGTAAAGAAGTTCATAAAGTCATTACTGCTGTGCTGCTTGGAAATGTCTGGGGTTGAGGATTTATTTTCCGTTAGTTTAGCCACTATTTCAAATAAATACCTACGGTTTTGTTTATTTTCTTCTAATAGGGTTGAAAAATAAGCAGAGCTTTTAAGGCCTCTCTGTATGCAATCGAACTCTCTTTCCATGAAATGCTAAATACCTCTAGTTTTGTTTTCTTCCAGTTGCGCTCCATTTTTCTGGCTGCTCTCTTAAGGGCCTGAGTGGTTGGACTATTTTCTTTAATCTTCTTTAAGCGCAAAGGAGCAACTGTGTCTAAAGTGCTGGAAAAGAGAGAGTTAAAAGTTTCTGTCGCAATATCTAGTTCTTCTAAAGCTATCTGGGATGTTGAGATGATGAAACTGACTAGGAAGATTATAAACAAAGCAATCTTTAGTGGCAGAAGTGATAGGTCTAACATATTTGTAACACGGAGTCGACTTTGTAGCCTTGGCTAAATTAAGTTTACACGAGACTAAATAATGATCTGAGATGTCATCGCTCTGCTGCAGAATTTCAATGGCATCAACATTTATTCCATGTGATAATATTAGATCTAGAGTATTATTACGAGAATGAGTAGGTCCTGACACATGTTGTCTAACTCCAGTAGAGTTCAGAATGTCTTTAAATGCCAATCCCAATGCATCTTTTTCGTTATCTACATGTATATTAAAATCACCAACAATTAGTACTTTATCTGCAGCCAATACTAACTCTGATAGAAAATCAGCAAATTCTTTGATAAAGTCTTTATGGTGCCCTGGTGGCCTGTATACAGTAGCCAGCACAAATGTTAAACGAGATTTATCATTTACACTAGATAGTGTTACATTTAGCAACAACACTTCAAAATAATTATATTTAAGACAAGACTTCTCAGTAATTCTGAAGATATTACTATAAATTACAGCAACACCTCCCCCTTTGCCTTTCAGACGAGGTTCATGTTTATAACTGTAATCTTGCGGGGTGGACTCATTTAAGTAGTATAATTGTCTGGGTTTAGCCAGGTTTCTGTCAAACACAGGACATCTAGGTTATAATCTGTAATCATATCATTAACAATGAGTGCTTTTGAAGTAAGGGATTGAATATTCAGCAACCCGAGCTTTATCATTTGTTCATCCGTATTATATCTGTTTTTTATTTGTTAAACATCAATACAATTTTTACCCTTGAATGGGTTTAGGAGTTTTTTGTATGTCCTAATTCGGGGAACAGACACAGTCTCTATATGATGATATCTAGGTGAAAGAGGCTCTATGTGATGGGTTTTATCTGACCTGGGTGACGTGAGACAGCTAGCAGACGGTCGGTTTAGCCAGTCTGTCTGCTTCCTGACCTGAGGCCCAGATTGTCATGTTTGAGCTCTAAGACTATGTGCCATATTACTAGAGAGAAGAGCAGCACCATCCCAGGAGGGATGAATACCATCTCTTTTCAACAGGTCAGGTCTGCCCCAAAACTTCCAATTGTCTATGAATTCTATATTATTTTGCGGACACCAACTCGACAGCCAGCCATTGAGTGAGGACAATAACTATCTCATCACTCCGACGAACAGGAAGGGGGCCAGAGCAAATTACAGTGCCTGACATCGTACTTGCAAGTTCACACACCTCTTTAATGTTCATTTTTGTGATCTCTGACTGGCGGAGTCTAACATCATTAGTGCCGACGTGAATAATAATCTTAGAGAATTTACGATTAGCATTAGCCAGCACTTTTAAATTTGCTTTGATGTCAGGCGCTCTGGCTCCCGGCAAACATGTGACTATGGTGGCTGGTGTCTCTATTTTCACGTTCCGTGTAATAGAATCGCCAATAACTAGGGCACAATCAACAGGATTCTCAGTGGGTGTTTCACTGAGTTGGAAGAATCTGTTTGATGTTGTAATCAGAACGGAAGAGCGGTGTTTTGTCCCGCAACTATAACGTCTCACCGTCACCCAATTGCCCTGCTGCACGGGCTTCTGTAGCCGGAACCGAACAATGTACAGAGTTCACTAAGCTAGTCGCATCCAAAGCAGTATCTAAAGCCCTTGCACTCTTACAATTAACCTTGATTAAAGTTTGGATGCGTGTCTCTAGTTCTGAAATCTTCTCCGCCAGCCTGACTATCTCCCTGCATTTATCACATGTAAAACCTGTGCTGGCAGAGAAGGCTATGCTATACATGGTACATGAGGTGCAGGTGACAATAAGAGGAGATGACATGAGTCACCGTGTTTGTTGACTGATACTCACCACAGTTTTTTGATGAACTCGTAAAAGGTGCGAGAGAAAAAATAAAAAAATAAATAAAGAGCGCACGGAAGGTGCGAGCGCGCTAGAGAATAAATAAATAAATAAAAGTGCACGGATGGCACGCTAACAGGCTAGCGAATTACTAGCGTGTTGTGCTAGCAATAACGATTTAGATTGAAGCTAGCGATGTCAGGTTAATGTGTGATGTTGATTAAGTTATATTTAGCAGTATAAATAACAAGGAATGAGAGTAAATAATGATTAAAACAGAAAGATACGAAGCTTACAGACGCAAACCAATGCAACGCAGCAGCAGCAGCAGGGCAGACAGGAGCAATCGAGCGCACACCTCTAAAGAAGTTTCAGAAACTTCTCGGTCTCATGGCAGCGGCATCGTCAGTACTCCGTATGGGATTACTGCGCATGCGCCCGCTGCAGCACTGGCTCAAACGCCGTGTGCCAACCCATGCATGGCAGTCAGGCAGCCTGCGCATCATGGTGAATCACGGTTGTTTACGGACCCTGATTCCCTGGCGGGCTCAGGACTGGTACCACGAGGGTGTGACCATGGGGGTAGTTTCCAGGAGGAAAGTGGTTTTTACAGACGCATCCAATCTAGGTTGGGGAGCGCTGCACGAGGGCAAGCCTGTCTCCGGCCTCTGGTCGTGCACAGAGCAGAGCTTACATATCAACTGTCTGGAAATGAAAGCAGTTTGTTTGGCCCTCAAAGCATTTCTGTCAAACCTCAAAAGGTCAACACGTCTTAGTCCGCAAGGACAACACGTCAGTGGTGGCCTACATAAATCGCCAGGGCGGCATCAGGTCGGGCAACCTGCATGCCATGGCGAGAGACCTCCTCTTGTGGGTACAGACCAATTTGAGCTCTCTGAGGGCAGCACATATCCCTGGCATTCAGAATCTGGGTGCAGATATGCTCTCACGGGGCAACACTCCCCTAGGTGAGTGGTCCCTGAACTCACAGACGGTCAGTCTGATATGGAGTGTGTTCGGCGAGGCCGAAGTCGACCTTTTCGCCTCAAGAACCAACACCCACTGCGCAGTGTTCTTCTCGAAGAACAGGGACGCGCTGGCCCATCTCTGGCCCAGCCGCCCCCTTTATGCGTTTCCCCCCGTTTCAATGATCCCCCAGGTCATCAAACAGGTCAGGGAGAGCTGATGCCTAGTCCTCCTAGTGGCCCCCCTCTGGGAATCCAGGCCGTGGTTTCCAGAGCTGGTTCAGTTATCGGACAGAGTCCCCTGGCCTGTTCCGCTGAGGAAAGACCTCCTCACACAGGCCAACGGGACAATATGGCATCCGTGACCCGACTTATGGGCCCTCCATGTCTGGCCCCTCAACGGGTACCCAGGGACCTTCCTGAGAAGGTCTTGAACACTATCACTGAGGCTAGGGCCCCGTCTACCAGGCGCCTTTATGCTCTGAAGTGGTCAATGTTCTCCAGCTGGTGCTCGGAAAAACTCTTTGATCCAGGGTCATGCAAGGTATCTGTGATACTCTCCTTCCTACAAGAGCTGTTGGACGCGGGCCGTTCCCCGTCCACGCTCAAAGTGTATGTGACAGCCATTGCAGCTCATCATGCTCCGGTGGCTGGCCAATCACTAGGAAGAAACGACCTGGTGGTAAGATTTCTAAATGCTGAAAAATCCAGCTTAAACCAGCCTAAGATGGTCAGGCTGGTCTCCCAGCCTGGTCATAGCTGGTTTATCAGGCTGGTTTTAGAGGGGTTTTGAACACTTTTTTAGCTGGTCAGGCTGGTCTTAGCTGGTCAGCCTGGCTGGTCTTAGCTGGTCATTGTTGGGCTTAGCTGGTCAGGCTGGTCTTAGCTGGTCATTGTTGGGCTTAGCTGGTCTTAGCTGGTCATTGTTGGTCTTAGCTGGTCATTGTTGGGCTTAGCTGGTTTTAGCTGGTCAGGCTGGTCAGGCTGGTCTTAGCTGGTCATTGTTGGGCTTAGCTGGTCAGCCTGGCTGGTCTTAGCTGGTCATTGTTGGGCTTAGCTGGTCAGGCTGGTCTTAGCTGGTCATTGTTGGGCTTAGCTGGTCTTAGCTGGTCATTGTTGGGCTTAGCTGGTTTTAGCTGGTCAGGCTGGTCTTAGCTGGTCATTGTTGGGCTTAGCTGGTCAGGCTGGTCTTAGCTGGTCATTGTTGGGCTTAGCTGGTCTTAGCTGGTCATTGTTGGTCTTAGCTGGTCAGGCTGGTCTTAGCTGGTCATTGTTGGGCTTAGCTGGTTTTAGCTGGTCAGGCTGGTCTTAGCTGGTCATTGTTGGGCTTAGCTGGTCGATGTTGGTCTTAACTGGTCAGGCTGTTTTTAGCTGGTCAGGCTGGCTGACTCTATGTCTTCTCTATTTTTCCTACCACTGGGTGTTGTGACAAATAATGTAAACAATTCCAAGTATACTTAAAATAATCTTCAGGAGCACAGGCAACCATTCAAACAAATTCCTTTTATTTGATATTGCAGCCCCTTAAAACAACCCATTGATATGCTAACAGTAATGTACAAAATTATTAATTGAAATGATTAAAATGCTAAAAACTATAATAGTAACTAAAGGAGAACAATAACAGAATTATGGAGATACATATTACATTACATTTTTTTTTCTTTTTTTATGACATCTTGTATTTTTTGGGATATGTAATACCCCACTTGCTTCTCCCGCTTCTCTCTCTATACGTTGTATGTTTGAGCCAGTCACTGAAGCAGACTTGAAAGATAAATCATTTAGATTATTAATTTGTCACTTTTCAACTAGTAAAACTTAGAAAGGTAATCAACTAATGTAAAACCCTTTTACTAAATTGGCTACAGCTACATAAAGTATATGAATGAATGAATGAATGAAATAACAGATTACCTCTCAAAACTTGCAGCTTGGAGGGTGTCAGGGGAGGCTTTGCAGAGTGTTTATTCGTGGGACACTCCTTTCCTGACACACTTCTGCTCTTTAAAGTGTTTGTCCCCCACAGTGCCACAGCCATCTCTTTAACATAGAGAGAATCTTTTGTAGATAAATTAATCTTCTTCCATGCCTCTTCTCTGATCCAAACTTTGTTTCCTATGTGGATCTTCAAGACAAAACATAAATGTGTCACAAAATAGTTAACATGAGACGAGGATACAAATGCAGAGGAAATTTATTAGTGACATGCAGACAAGGTACAAAACTCAAAACTCAGGAACTCCAGGAACAAGAAACTCGGACAACGAACCAGCACAAGACTACAAACACAAGGAGGCTAAATAGGGGAACAAACAAAGGAGGGTAATGAGACAGACAGGTGGGACAAATTAACCAATAATCAGATAACAAGATGGGAGGGGCTAGACAATAGACACGAGCACATGGCCCAAAATAACAAAACACCCATGTGCAGCACAAGACAGGACAGGCATGTGACATTACCCCCTCCCTACGGAGCGGCTACCAGACGCTCCATAAGACCATGGCGGGACGGGAGGGACAGACCATGGCGGGACAAGGGGAATGGACAGTTCAGCAGGCCAGGGAGGCACACAAAGTTCGGGAGTCCAGGGCGGAGACGACAGTCCATCGGGCGGCCAGGGCGGAGACGACAGTCCATCGGGCGGCCAGGGCGGAGACGACAGTCCATCGGGCGGCCAGGGCGGAGACGACAGTCCATCGGGCGGCCAGGGCGGAGACGACAGTCCATCGGGCGGCCAGGGCGGAGACGACAGTCCATCGGGCGGCCAGGGCGGAGACGACCCCTCGGGCGGCCAGGGCGGAGACGACCCCTCGGGCGGCCAGGGAACAGGCACCGGCTCAGGAACAGACACCACCGGTTCAGGAACAGATACCACCGGCTCAGGAACAGACACCACCGGCTCAGGAACTGGAACTGGCACCACCGACTCAGGCACTGGAACTGGCACCACCGACTCAGGCACTGGAACTGGCACCACCGACTCAGGCACTGGAACTGGCACCACCGACTCAGGCACAGGCACTGGAACTGGCACCACCGACTCAGGCACAGGCACTGGAACTGGCACCACCGACTCAGGCACAGGCACTGGAACTGGCACCACCGACTCAGGGACTGGAACTGGCACCACCGGCTCAGGGACTGGAACTGGCACCACCGGCTCAGGGACTGGAACTGGCACCACCGGCTCAGGGACTGGAACTGGCACCACCGGCTCAGGGACTGGAACTGGCACCACCGGCTCAGGGACTGGAACTGGCACCACCGGCTCAGGCACTGGAACTGGCACTGGCACTGGAACTGGCACCACCGGCTCAGGAACAGACGCCACCGGCTCAGGAACAGACACCACCGGCTCAGGCTCAGGAACAGACACAGGCTCGACGGCGGCCATCTTGTCAGGGGACACAGGCTCGGTAGGCGTGACGTGAACAGGCTCGGCGGCGGCCTTCTTGTCCGAAGACACAGGCTCGGCAGGCGTGACGTGAACAGGCTCGGCGGCGGCCATCTTGTCCGAAGACACAGGCTCGGCAGGCGTGACGTGAACAGGCTCGGCGGCGGCCATCTTGTCTGAAGACACAGGCTCGGCAGGCGTGACGTGAACAGGCTCGGCGGCGGCCATCTTGTCCGAAGACACAGGCTCGGCAGGCGTGACGTGAACAGTCTCTGGCTGGGCAGACGTGACGTGAACAGTCTCTGGCTGGGCAGACGTGACCTGAACAGGTTCGGCGGCGGCCATCTTGTCCGAAGACACAGGCTCGGCAGACCCACTGTGTCTCCTCCACGCATGCAATACCGTTACTGCATAGAAGAGATGCACAGCCCTCCTGGCCATGGCAGGACAGATGATAGGGAATTCTGGGACCACCGGAACTGGGACCACCGGACTCGGGACCACCGGACTCGGGACCACCGGACTCGGGACCACCGGAACAGTTACGGAGGGAGCCTTTCTCCTCCTCCTGTGTTTCGGGACCACCGGAACTGGGACCACCGGACTCGGGACCACCGGAACAGTTACGGAGAGAGCCTTTCTCCTCCTCCTGTGTTTCGGGACCACCGGAACTGGGACCACCGGACTCGGGACCACCGGACTCTGGACCACCGGACTCTGGACCACCGGAACAGGCACGGAGGAAGTCTTCCTACCTCTCCTCCGTTTCGGGATCAGCGACGAAGGCTTTCCCTTCCACTGACTGCCATCTGCCGTGATACTCTCCTCCTCCAAAGTCCTTTGAGCGCACCTGGCAAAATACTCCAGCAAAGAAATAGAGGATCCTTTCTCCTCTCCTTGAGGAAAAATCTCACTCCGCTGTATCCACATTTTGGCTGGTTCGTTCTGTCATGAAATAGTTAACATGAGACGAGGATACAAATGCAGAGGAAATTTATTAGTGACATGCAGACAAGGTACAAAACTCAAAACTCAGGAACTCCAGGAACAAGAAACTCGGACAACGAACCAGCACAAGACTACAAACACAAGGAGGCTAAATAGGGGAACAAACAAAGGAGGGTAATGAGACAGACAGGTGGGACAAATTAACCAATAATCAGATAACAAGATGGGAGGGGCTAGACAATAGACACGAGCACATGGCCCAAAATAACAAAACACCCATGTGCAGCACAAGACAGGACAGGCATGTGACAAAATGAGCTTCAATTGTATAAAAAAAAAAAAAACAATAAAAAAACAACACTCTTCTAAATATCTTCTTTTATGTTCTACAGAAAAAAGAAACTTATATAGAATATATTCCAGTTGGTAGCTATAAATGTTGTGACGTTATTTTTAAGTACTTTGGCTACCACATAAGAGCTGCATTTTTTTGTAAAGATTTCAATATTACAAATAAGAAGCTGTATTTTTTTCCTACAAAGATATCTAGTCATTTCAGTGAGATCTTAACAATTTGTGTGGAACCTTTCAGCATGTGTCAAGCAACCTTAGTCTGGGTAGATGCCATATTTAATTCCAAGTAAATCAAAAATGAGGCTGTGTGGGATATGCATACAGTCAGTTCAAAAGGTTGTACCATCTAAATGTGCTGGATCTTTTTACTTCATCACCACCCATGTTTTCTAAAGTAGATTTTTTTCAATATTTCATCAACATAACAGTACATTTAACCGATTGTAAGTCTGTCTTTTACAGACAGTGTTAGCTGTAGCTTTGATTTCGAATTAAAAGTCACAATATGTGATGATCATTAGCTTCAATGCAGAACATTAATAACTATGATTGGGACTGCCCATATATACATACATTATAATGAGCAAAATATTGCATTAAAAACGTTGTGAATTCTTTGGGTTTAGTTGCTGTGTTTCAGCGTGTTGTCCTGGGAGGAGCACATCCACAACAGGAGTTTCACTATGTAATAGTTGATTACTATTAATAATAGCTCAAGTTAATCTGTGCATGATTTTGTGCAAGTGTAAGTTGTAATGTGTTTATTTTGTATAAATATCTATAGGTTCAGGGGTGTTCCTTCAGCTCTCAAACACAACGTTATTTGAAACAGAAATACTAAAGATGTTTAATATTACTGTAGTATATAGGGCTGTTTTCGACTAAGGATTTTCATAGTCGAATCTGATTCGTTAGATTTTGCCGTAATCGACTGATAGTCGAACCTTTTTTTTTTTAGATAGCAGCTAGATTTTTTCCATTTCAAACAAAAGAGCTAAAAAAAAAACTAAAAGAAAAACATGGTGTGTAACAAATACCTTTTATTCATTTAAAGCCACATGAACAAAACATATCACACATATAGGCCTATCATAACATTTCATAAACAAAACCACGTAAAGCTTTATGTCCATGAGAACCGTGTGGAGTCAACCCACAGCCGCTCCGCTGCCCTGCTGAAAATGTGAAGCAGAAACGCTTAATGTCACAAAACGTCCACAATAATTGGACCCTGGGTTCGATTTTTTGACCATTTTCAGTGGTTATGAGGAGCAATATGAGAGGGAAATTTGGTGATCGTTGTTTAGGTACATTAAACCACGTAAAGCATTTTCACGTCCATGAGAACCGTGTGGAGTCAACTCACAGCCGCTCGGCTGCCCTGCTGAAAATGTGAAGCAGAATCAGATAACGTCCATAATAATTGGACTCTGGGTTCGATTTTTTGACCATTTTCAGTGGTTATGAGGAGCAATATGAGAGGGAAATTTGGTAATCATTGTTTAGGTACATTAAACCACGTAAACCTTTTTTCACATTAGGACTTAGCCTATAAATAAAGCCCATGAGAACCGTGTGGAGTCAGCCGCTCCGCAGCCCTGCTGAAAATGTGAAGCAGATTTTTGAATACATTTTTATTTATTTACATTAGTAAGCTACAGGACATCGTCTTTCAAAACATGACCTGCGCGAAAGCGGGAAAAAAAACAATTTTGTACCCAGCCCTTCTGAAAATGCGAATGCGTCTAGCTCTGTCCAGCACATTTCAAACCAAACTGACGCCCATGTAAATTCGACTACGAGGTTCATAGTCGAATCAGACCTCTCCGAATCGAATCGTCGAATCCTCGACTATTAGAAGTCAGCCCTAATTAAAATGTTTAATATTACTGCAATATTAAAGAGTTCAATATGTTTTCAAAAACACTGATGTGTTATTATTCATAACTAGTACTTTTATTGTTCTTGTATCATTTATCAACAATATGGTTTGAGTAAAATCATTCCCTTATTGTCCATGCGGAGGCTATTTCATTTTATTTATCCACGGCATATGCATTTTGATTCTTTATATGTAGCCTAAGTAATGTAGTAAAGTAATAATGTCAAATAACTTGTTTGCATTGTAATTTAATTTTATTTATTATTATTATTTGTAAGGCAATGGATGTTTTGGTAAAACTTCACAATACATATGTTATTGCATTAACTAACATGAACTAACAGAGAGAAAAACTTATGTTAATGTGATTTAATAAAATATGTGAGTTCATGTTAATTCACAGTGCACTAAATTAACAGATACAACACTGGATCCTAAAATGTCTTGGAAAATGTTGAGATAAACGTTAAGTAAGATTAATAAATCCTGCAGAAGTATTGTTCATTCATTGTTAGTTCATGTTAACTAATACTAACAAGATGAAACCTTATTGTAAAGTGTTGCCTTTTTTTTTTATATAAAGAAAGTTGGAAATATGAATGTAAAATTAATTTTAAAAGTTAAGAAATCTTACAGTTCAAACTAGGCTACTGTACTGTATATGTTTGATTTATGTTGAAGTGTTTGGGACATTGGCTTTAAATGATGAGCATTTCGTTTTTGTAATCAGGCTTTCAAAGTATATCAAATTTTGGATTTAGATTCATCGGCTAATATATCAGATATCGGCTTTCGAATATAAATAAATGATCAGTTATCGAAATCGGCCCAAATGTTCATATCGGTGTATCCCGAATTTGATTTCCAAAAACAAAAAACAAAACAATACCTTCTGTACATCTCTGACTTCTGACTGGGACAGAGTTCATTTCGAGAGTGGAGGGTTCAACCTCACTGAGAATCTACAAAACATAACATTAGACATGAAACAGTGGTGTAAATATGTGAACACTAGATCTCACAGATGTCTCTGCTTCGTTTGCTCGTTCTCTTCCAGCGCAACTCTCACTTACCTTGTCTAGTCCCACAGTCAGAGCAGCACAACCATCACTGCCTGATGACCACTGGCTCTTATGGCTCATCTGAGAATATGAAATTAAGTATTACATGCAGAAACACTTCACCTAAGAGTTAAAAAAAATTAAATAAATGGAATATATAGGGGATAATGTACAGTCAGTCAGTAATTAATACAACATAAACATGGAAAGGATAATCAGGGTCCCAATACACAGCTACCTATCAATAAATATTTGCACATGAAATATTGATTTTAAATATACAAGATTACAAAATAGTTAAAGTTTTCAAATCAATATTTCAATATTTGAATGTTACCACAAGGTAATGTTCATGCCTTTTATGCATCACATTACATGTGTTTTCATTACAGTGTGTCAGGTTGTGTGAGCTTTACATCAGTTTTATGAGGACATCATAAGAACATGTTCCTGATGTTTAACTTGACAGAAGAATCTCAGTGTGTTGTGTAAGTTTAACAGAATCCTGGTCTATGAGGACACTAGTTTTATGAGGACATCATAAGAACATGATCCTGATGTTTGACTTTGACTCAGTGTGTTGTGTAAGTTTAACAGAATCCTGGTCTATGAGGACACTAGTTTTACCGGGACACTGGTAACTACGGTAGATATATTTGGACGGCCCTGAGTTCAAGTGTGTGTATGTATGAGAGTGATACGAGACATTGTGCCTGTGCTAGATGTACAGTAAGTGATCGTGACTCACTTCTTACACACAATCATAATTCAATGACTGATACTGTAACTGTGGCAAATAATCTGTTTCTGAGGAACACTGCTCGTTTCTTTAAGGAATAACTCAGTTATTACATTAACTTCTTGGATACCTTTAGAGTTGCTGTATCTTGTTCAGGTTTCATCTGATTCTTCTCAGTTATCATCTGAAAAAAAAGAAGAGCAAATAAAAAAAATATAAAAAAGACAAATAAATACTAATTTTAGTATTACTTGCCAATTTCAACTATTTTATCATTCATACCTATCTGTGGTAGTGACATTGCAGTATAGGCCTCTGTGAAGCCAGGCTATGTAAAGACTATGCCATGTTAATTTACAGTTGATTACTTAATTTCTGCACCTAAATAAGACTTACCTGGAATATATGAGGAAATGTTTATTTCACATCTTTGTTAAAACATTTTTACCTATGCTTGCAATTTATTATTTTCTATGCAGATGCAAACCCCTACAAAATCACACTGATCATTCTAGAATGATTAATTACTTCCAAATAGAGCTATTCAAGTCATTTGGTGAAATAGTTTTTCATATTACATTATATATTGCAGAAAAAATGTAATATTGCAATATCAGTTTTTTGCTATATCGGGCAGGTCTATTACCGTGGGTCATTTTTAACCTTTAATATTACCTTTTAATAATAAAACAAGTAAAATCATCACTGTAAATAACACATAATGTACCTGCTTTATTAAACAGTGTCACTTAAGCATGGAAACACTGAACTCACCTTTATAATGATTTCTGAATCTGCCCTGGAGCTCATCTTTGTCTTTCTCCTGAAATGTAAACTGCATGTCCTCCTCCAGATCTTGATCTTCTCTTTCACTGACTCACTTCAGCCATTATCTCATGTGTCTGCTGTCATAGAAAAAGACCCTCAATAATCCTGACCATTGCATTTCATTTGACATATTGTTCAACAAGCTTAAACTTAAGACATAAACTGTGTTTAAGTGAATACTCTCCAAGCTGGTCATTATAACTAATATTTTTGTGTATCTGATCGTTTAGCCACACACACGAAGTAGGGATGGGCAAAAAAATATTTTTCGATTAATTGTTTTTTAAAATGTGGTTGATTCGATATCGTTAATCTTATTACTAGTCTTCTTCACTAGATGTCATCCTCTTGTTTACCTGGCGCGTTGTTACAGGGGAGATCCTGTCATTCATTCAGTGCTGAACATGGCAGATGCAGGTGCGCCTTTCAGCTTGAAAGACGTTTCGGACAGTTGAATGAACTGCCACTGTCCCGATTGGACCAGTGCTGCATTATTAGTGAACTCACGCACGCTGTGTGAGAAGTTTTGTGCTGCGCGTAGGGGTGTGGGATATCAACATTTTTGATCGTGGACGATTAAAATGTCTCCACGATCTGCTTTTGAAGAAATATCGTAGTATCGTGTTACAGTGCATTCTATCAGTTGCAGTTCTGGCACCTCCGTGTGTTGCCGAGACGGTATAGTGTAATGAGGCTCCATTGTTTGCACCATATAACGGAAACCTTCGTTTTCAACCACACTGAGCGGATGCATGTCTTTACAAATGAAATAAACTACTGAGTTATTTTGGTTGCACGAGCTGAAGTCGTTGGTAATTTGTGCGTTTGAACTTGAGCAAGGGTGAGTTGTGAGGGGTCGACTCGTTTAGCTTGCTGTTCGCTTAACTGAGTGTCTGAATGGTGTCTTGCAAAATGTTTCCTCAAATTCGTGGCATTACCAGAGTACTTGATTTTTTGATAGGCGAGGACACTAGTGGTGCGTCTCAGCATAGCCATCTAGTGGTAGGGATTTAAACACAACATAAATGTGAACCACTGTCTTACCATGAATATTTTTGCACGTAAACTAAAAAAAAAAAAAAATTTTTAATTCGATATTGAAAATCGATACAGTATTGCAAAATAAAATATTGCGATACTCAAGTGTATTGATTTTTTCTTACACCCCTATTAGTGATTTAAAGCGAGGTACAAAAGAGGGAAAAACTCCAATGCAATCACCCCTATCGCATATAGAAACAGCTGGTGAGATACAATTTGCAAGACAATGTATTTAATAAATAGTGCGTGTAATTTCTTCAGTACCGTCAGCAGAACTGATAACGTCCAAGCTTATCGATACTGCGGTCTTCCATAATTTGGCCCCAGGACCCATTTAATACTGGGTTTCAGTACCCATGCCTACATATGGGTGTGTTCATATGGATGAAAGCCTGTTGTGTTCGGTCTCTTGATTTGTGATAGTGGCAGCTATTGTGAAACTCACCTTCTTCATCTACTGAGTGTGGATGGCATCAAGGTCTTGTCCTGAAGAATCACAAGGCCAAACGCTAGGGATTATATCTCATCTGACACAAGAGCACAGCCATAAGTTTAAGAACTCTAATGATATCTTTACCCCCTGATATTGCATTGGGGATATCAATTCAAACATTTTAAAGGCAAAGAGTATGAGCCATGAGTAAGCTGGCCAGATATCTGTGAAAAATAACTTGCGTGCCTGAACCACATTTAGCATTTAAAAGTAAAAAGAATTTCAGTATTTATCAGTAAAAAAATACATACAAATAAATAAATACCCCTGAGTTGGACAGTATGGTGTCCGTCTCACTGGCCAACATAACTCAAAACAGACCTAGAGAAATAAAATAAAATATACCAATGACCATAATATCCTGTTATCATAATAGTTAAATAAATTATTATAACTACGACCATTATACCATTATATTTGTCGCCTATTATTTAGCCTACAGGCTTCTCAAGGACAATCACACTGAAAAAACCTGGGGTTAATGATTTTAAAATGTGAGACTTCTTTCAAAAGTATAAATCTTACAGACCCCAAACTTTTGGACAGTAGTGCATTGTATGTTTGAGGTGGTTTTGCTTACTAGTCATATGGTTCATAGCCGTGGAGATTTTCTTGGACAGGGGGTGCAGCAGACCTTCAGCATGATCTATTCTAGAACATAACATGCAATTTCACAGAGCCAACAATGTTACATAGGATTTACAATATATATATATATATATATATATTTCTCAAGATAATATATTAATTAATATAATAATTAATTATATATCAATATAAATACTGTAGATGCATATGAAATTAGTATCATGATTAAACAATAATTCACCCTTTGTTGTAGCGGTTTTTTTCCTGTTGCTCCTGAAATCACTTTTTTTTAAATCACTATTTGTAAGTGATGTCACTGATTAACAGTGCAGTGCATTCTTTTAGGTTAAATAAATTAGCTTACTTCCAATCACCCACTGACAAATTACCAGCAAAACAAAACTATCAAAAACTGTTATCTACACAAAGATGTGGTTAAAACCCCAAACTTTCATAAACAAGAGCTCCAGTCTATAGTTAGCCTAGGCCTAACTTACCTCTTATGAAAATGGTTGAGATGCTAACGGACTTTTTCGAAGACACAAAACCATTTCTATAAAGTAAATATTCAACAGAAGCGTGTCAATTACACGTAATAAAGGTGTCAGGGACGTTTGTATGTATTATTTGTGTGAATTTGTTGACTAAACTCACCTGAAAGCAGTGAAAACAACAGCGAGAGACAAGAGTTTTGCTGTGTGTCAGTTGATGACGTTGCCCCGTTTCCATCTGCTCTCGCGCAGCGCGCTCGCTCCTGTGTTTGAATGCGAATGTTCGAATGTTCACGCGCACGCGCATTAAAACACTTCAAAGTCACGCAGCATTTAAATAAACATCTAGAATTAAAACATATAACAATTTAAAAAATCATTAATATTAAATCATGAATTTTAAACTCATTGTGTAGTTCTATGACCCATTCATGTGCAATATGCCAGGTTTATGGCACGCGAGTAAAAAAATTGTGACAGAAGTATTAAGTATTTATTTTATTTTTGAAAAATTCAATTTACATTTATATAATGATAAGTTGCGTTACAATACTAATAATTGCGTTATAATACTAAATGGCAAGCAAAAAAATATATAATCAACTTCGTCTATATTAACTTATTGTGTGTGTGTGTGTGTGTGTGTGTGTGTGTGTGTGTGTGTGTGTGTGTGTGAATTATTATTATCATACATAATTATATATATACTATATAATAATAAGGTGAGATGTTCATCAGCTTGTCTAGGCTGGGAGACCAGCTAAAACCAGCTGACCACCAAATTGTCCAGGCTGGGAAACCAGCTTGATCAACTACGCCAGGCTGGGAGACCAGCTAAAACCAGCAAAGCCAGGCTGGGAGACCAGCTTGACCAGCTAAAATCAGCTAAGCCAGGCTGGGAGACCAGCTAAAACCAGCTAAGCCAGGCTGGGAGACCAGCTTGACCAGCTAAGCCAGGCTGGGAGACCAGCTAAAACCAGCAAAGCCAGGCTGGGAGACCAGCTTGACCAGCTAAAATCAGCTAAGCCAGGCTGGGAGACCAGCTAAAACCAGCTAAGCCAGGCTGGGAGACCAGCTTGATGAACTAAGCCAGGCTGGGAGACCAGCTAAAACCAGCTAAAACCAGCTACTTCCAGCTTAAACCAGCTAAAACCAGCCAACCGGCTTAGGCTGGTTTTAGCTGGATTTTTCAGCAGGGTAGCATGCTACTCCGGTTATCTCTGTATGTATATTTTAGGCAACAATAAAACGAAATATGTTATAAAACACCACACTGCCTCTTTTCGTTTTCATTTAAAGAAATCTTAAACATTATAGCCACACAAATGTGGTTCAGGCAACGCGTATTGATTATATTCACTGCATATAACGTGTGCCTATTTATAACAAAATGAAATATAAACACAACCCTGCCTCTTTTCGTTTAAATATAATATAAAAATATTAAACATTTTAATATGGTCCAGGCAATATGTGCATTAACAGATGTTGCAGTAAACAACATTACAGATCATCTTCGTTGTATTAAAATTTAAAATGACAAAACTCATTCCAGTCTCTTTTTGTTAAATTTCAGTTTTATCAATATTAGCCATTATAAAAGTATAAGTGAAAGGTACAAGAAGCTATACAAATAAAGCAAACAATTCAGTCAAACATACAAAGTCAGCGCTCTAGTCTAACCATACAACGGTAAAGTTAAATAGCCTAAATATAAAGTTATGGAACTTCCCCTCAGCCAAAACGATTGGCCAGGGAACAAATTATAGATTCACGAGACCAAAAATCGCCCGTTAGATATACTCAACGAATTATATCTCATGTTTAACCACTACAGAGACGCCAGAGTCAGCGGCAAACGTCAGAACGACTAGCCGAGGAAAGGCTGTTCCAGGCGGGGTACATGAGCACCGAGCGCCCGGTCATCGCTGGATCTCACATCCTGGATAAAATTTTCATAAATCTTTATAAATAAACCACAGATTTGAGCTTTAAACAACTACATTCTCGGCTGAAAAACTCTTAAAACTACATTTCATGATACAGAAACAGTAGTATTATATTTAAACTGTATTAAAAAATGGCGCTTCTTATGTTGTCATTCTCCTCGGCGCAGTCTATGCTCGTTATCAGCTGTCAATCAAGCTGTCAATCAAAGTTAACCACGCCCTTATTTGTCATACATTTTATATCTAAATACGATCTAAACTAACGAGTTAGAAAAAAATTCACCCCCCTCACAGTTGTCAGGCACTCGGAACCTATCGAAAAATACAATAAAAGTCCATGGGACCAACCTGTAAAAACATGAATTTATGCTGTGAAAACGGACATTTTAACATGGGGTCTATGGACATTTGCTCCCTTTTGGGACCTTCCTCTAGCGGATTTTCGATGTATTGCAGTTTTTCGCACTTCCGGGTAGGCTTCATTTTTCAGATTAGAATGTTGCCGCTTGGGCCGGAGTCACTGATGATCACGTGACCAGCTTTAATTTAGCTGGAGTCAATAGAGGGCGACACTGAGTACAGTTTTGTCATTTTGTACGTGTGTTCCTGATGTGTAATTTTTTTAATGTAGTTTAACAACAAACATGTAGAATAGAAGATTAACTTTATTTTCAGTCAATGTACACGAAATGGAAAAACAACAAATAAGATGGAAAAGAGATTCCACTGATACAGATATAATATTCTACAATATATTTACTATTAGATTTTTGCAGGGTATTTATTTTACTATTTTGTGGAAATGCTTCTGTTAGTTTTACTTATGCTAGTTATATTCTTAAACTATGTCATATTGGATGAGGACTGGATTTTTTCATCTACTTTTTTCATTTTTCCTTAGTCGTAGATGTTCTTTATAAAGATCTTATTAGATCTTTATATAAAAAAAATAGTTTATTATACAATTTTTAAAATTTTTTTATGGAGTCCAACATTTAGCTTGGTCCTTTTTATTATTATTTAAGCCAGACCAGGCAAAAAAAAAAAATTATAATCTGTGTTGGAAAAATGTAAATATTTCATTGCTATAATATTGGTTTGTAAAAATAAACAAACAAACATTTTATTATTAAGAAATGTTTATTTTAATTAAGTTCATAAATACATGTTAAATAGCATTTGGAAGAGAAACCAATCTGCTGTCAAAGCACTGTAAACAGAAACGTCTTGCCAACAGAAATCTTTATCTGTTTGCGGATATAAATGTAAACTTTGTTATAAAAACAACTCCACCAAACAATTCCACCATCTCAGGTATCCCTCATTTACATAATTTATGTAATTCATAATTTAATGTGGAGAGACAAGAAACATTAACACAGCTATTTTCCACATATTAGGCATACAATTAAGAGTGAATGTGTGCATATTTTAAAATAAAAATATTATTTGCAAATAGTTCAAGTTGATTACAATAAATCGTAGTGCTTTTAGAGTTCTTATTTTTCTTCATTCCCTTATATCCCTTTAAATACTTTAATTAAATACCCCCCTAACAATGGTTTGGTCCACCAGTGTTCAAGACATTGCTAATACTTTGATCAAAGATCAAGTATCAAGTTATTAGATCTGTGACTTGCGTCCACGGATGATCTCAGAACTCCAGTCTTATTCTTCCCAGAACCCCCTCTTGTGGTTGATGGCTTCAATGACTTTAGCCCTGAGTGTTTCCTTGTTCTGATAAACAGGAAGATCTAACAGAGCATGGCAGGTAAGGGCTTCTGGTAGATGATCCTGAGTAAAGTCGAACCGAGATCTCACTCTCATCTTCACCGCACTCATACCCAGAATGGGCACTTTCTCAAACCCTGTTATGAACACTTCAGAGAGGAAAACAGGAGAGAGATTTATTTGAAAGCACTCTGAATGTGTTCTGGCAAACTAGACAAAGTCACAATCTGAAAAGCATAGGAGCAGCCAGAGTAGATGCAAAAAAATTAAGTTTGATTTCTTAAACTCATTTCGACAAATGTCATTTTCACTAATTACTAGACAATCACAGCACCATTCAGGATAATCACTAGTGAACTTACATAGAAAGCACTTCTTCTCATTTGGTGTCAGTTCATCAAACACCTCCCAGAAGGAGATGATGGTTGGATGTTCAGCATAAAATGATCCTTCATATGTTGTGTTCTAATGATCAAAATATATATGTAGTCAGTATTTACTTGTTCACAATGTCAAGAGCATAGTAGTTTTGACTTTTGTTTGACGTGTGTTATCGTGGACCTTTTTGAGGATGTCCCAGTCATATTCCTCATTGCCCACCAGAACTCCTCTCAGCTCCTCTGGCTCAAACATCTCCACCAAGCATCGGTCACACGCATTGAAGAAGCCTCTCTTGAATTCTTCAAACACTTCCTCTACTGATTTATTCAGGATATAATCCACATACTTGTCCACAAATTCTGTTCTGTTGCAGAAATTATATATTTAAAAAAAAATGCATCTTACCAAGATTATCGAATATTATCCTACGTCCAAGATTAAGTTTAAGCAAAAAATAATACGATGTTCTAGTGACAGAGTATCTCAGTAAAATTAGATTTCTTTATAAAACTATAACCCTGACCTGTTATAATTTGTGACAACTTTTCCTGGCTCAGCTGGATCCAGTTCGACTTCTGTTCCATCCCATGTGATCTTATGTAGAAAGATACATTTTTTTTTGGTTTTTAAGTAATAATGGGTCTCATTTACTAACCTTGTGTGCAGATCATTTTTTTGTGCAAAATCTGCATACAATATTTTTAATTTTCAAATTATATTCAAAATGTATTAAATTGTTTTTATTATAAACGTTAAGATGAAATTTCATAGATAATTCATCATAAATATATTTCATCATAAAAGAGAAAGAAATTGTCGAGTTATAGCTCGAACTGCGAGGTTCCTCTGCATAAAAATGCAGATACGTTTATGTACCGCTGTTTAATGAGAGGTCTGTAATCTGGGTGTGTGTACAGTGGCGGTTCTACATTGAATTACACCCTGGGCGAGACCCCTTTCGAGCGCCCCCCCGGCACCCCCCAAATATAATTTTTGTTACCCCATTGGCAGATAATGTTTTGCTTGTTTTAAGCAAAAACTCAATTTTTATTTATTTCCCCAGAAAACAAGACTTAATATCTTATGTAATTTTACTACTTTAGTAAAATAACGTTATGCATCTTTATTTAAGAAATGTTTGATATTTGGACTGGAAACAAGACAAAAATACTAAGTAAGAAAAGCATTTTTGCAGTGTAATAACTGAACTTGCAACAGTTTTGTTGCAAAGAACAATATTATGGTGAAATTAGATCTCGTGTTTGAGTTAAAAACGAATTATTGTTAAGCATAGCAAGAATCATAGAAAAAAGGCTAACAAATAAGAGTTATACCCACCAATTAATATTGCCCCTTCATTCATGACATGGATACCGTAATCATATAGAGTAAACATAGTTGCATTGCATACCTTTATCTTTCGCTCGTTTCTAAACTGGGCACCTGATGGCTTTGAACTTTCTTGTCCATCTCTTATTTGGCCCTCGACATCGACAATCAACAGATCCCCTGATCCCCCCATAACTGTCACTCACGCTCACGAGTCACGACCAGAAGTCAAGACTAAACCAATTCACCTTGGTGGTGGTGACCAAGTAATCGTTTTGTATTACCTATTTTTATTAGCCATTCAGACCATTCAGAAAAACAAAAATGTGCAGGAAATATAGAGGCCCGTATTTATAATATTATGAATGAAATGTGCGTTATCTGGAAGAAAGTCGAGGTATGACTGATAACTTCGATAACTATATATGGATCCCCCCCCCCCCCCCCCTTGTCCGTTCCATTTGGGAGAGACCCAGAGGTGAACTGTCATCCGCGCCCGCGCCCTTCTCAAACAAACAGCTTCTGTGCACGGCATCTTCTCAGCAAGCAGGGGCGCCTGCAGCAGCAGGGGGCGCAAATTTGGCAATTCCCCACACAATGAAATGATAGATAATAGAAAACCGCTTCGCGGCGCAGATTTTTTTTTTTTTCTGCTCGTGCCGGCGGTGCCGCCCCCCCCCCCCCAAAAATGCCGCCCCGGGCGATTGCCCGGTTCGCCCGTGCCTAAAACCGCTACTGTGTGTGTAAAAGGTGTTTCTTGTGTTTGAACTGGTTTTTATGTTTTCTGGTTTTTTTAACTGGTTTCTTACTGCAGAGAGCGAGAGCACATCTTAATAAATCATTAGCCTTTAGAGTGCAGAAAGTCCTTATATTAAAGGGATACTTTACCGGTTTTTCATATTAAACTATGTTATTCCCTTAGAGCTGATGCATACCTCTCTCGTCTCAGTGCGTGCACTAAATCGCTCAGTCTTGCGGCGAAACTTTGTTAGCACTTAGCTTAGCCCAGTTCATTCAATATGGGCCAAGCAGAGAAGCTACCAAACACCTCCACGTTTTCCCTATTTAAATACAGTTACTCGCGTAGTGTAACTCGACCTAGGATGGTGACACAAAACAAAACGTTGCGCTTTTCTAAGCGTGTAAAATGGATAACTATATTGTATGGCGGAATACCATAGCAAGTGCTTGTAAGCACTTCGACTTGGCGCAGTAATATCTTGGGTATTCATTTTAATAATCCACACAATTATTAGTGAATGAGACCTGATGTCTTTAAAAGCTACATTACAGCACATGATAACGCAAGAATCAAACAAACTAACCGTGAATAACGGTCCCATTTCCCTCACGTCATCGCTGTAGTCCAGGATGTACCGCAAACTCCTGAGAATATCATGTTTCAGATTCATTAAACAATGTTACTCAATGATAGATAGCAGCACATACATAGAACATGGAGGTACATTTTAGCAGTCATTATACAAAAATATACCAAGAGAATCAAGATAACATTGATTGTAAAAGCACTCACTTGCCAAGAACCGGACTGAACTCAATCAAGTCTTCAAGACATGGTTTGACATTGAGAAGCTTCTTGAACAAAGCTAAAGGAAAAGGCAGATTCACTACAGAGTTGTTGTTGAAGGCCAAGCCACACAGAATCCCAAACAGGAAGTACTTCTCCTTCTCCACGCTGAGCTGGAGTGGGGTAATAAGTTGTTAAAGACAAAGATTAAATAAATGGGAAAACACAAAAGACACATTAGGTATCTTAGCGCTACTTTCCATTGTTTTCTATGTAAACAATCTAAATGTACATGTTTGACCCTTGCGCTCATGTCTTTTGTAGAGTCTAGCACATGACAGCATTTTAAAACTGTTGTCAAGTTAAAAGAAATTCAACTTAAAAAAGAGAGACCTACAGTAACACATTACAATCCATTAAGCACGGTCAGCATGTTCTTGCAAGATATTGCACGTAGTGCATAGTTTAGCATGGTCAAAAGTGTGCTTCACTACTACCAATACACCCGTTGTCTAATTACCCATGTACTCCTAATATACCATTGTCAGAATGCCACCCAGTGGACAAATATATAATTGCATCAAAATGGCTCCTACAAGTCTTCTTCTGTGTCTATTTTTAACGCGTCTTTCTTGACTGCTGTACAGTCTGACATTAATGACAACTGAGATCCCACAGTGTGAAACAACAGGGACCATGTTCGTACAGTCTGACCAGCAACAGTCATAAAGGACTATTATAAATCGTACAGTGTGCACCCAGCTTTAGGTATGTAACTTGACTTAACTAAACTTTGTTACCACTATTTACATCTTTAGCATGACCTCATGAAAACTCTTTGCCTTACCTTTGTGGGGAACCAGCTCAGAGTTTTGTTGTCGTTCTCCCTGAGCAGCTGAGATTTTGGCGCACAAAGCTCTTTAAACACGTTGAGAAAAAAGTCTCTCTTGTTCACATCTGTTTTTCTCAAATCCTCTGTGTAAAACACCTGTTAGATAACCAACATAATTAATTCATACTGCAGCTCATAACAGTTTGTATAATAAAACTGCACACAAAAAATAACCTGTTGTAACCTATGTTACTGAATAAAAATATAGTTTTTGTTTTCCTTACCGCAAGCCAATATCCTCTAAGATGTTGCTTGCTGGCTGTTCTCAGCTGAGAGAAACAATCCTCCAGCAGAGCTGTGCGTCTCAGAATCAGCTGAAAACAACCCTGCAATTATAGCATTTCATTCTGTGATTAAAAAGAACATGGACACAAAAGTAATTCCCAGGATTTTTTTTTTTGGTCAAGACAAAATTACCTTCCATGCTCTGTTCTTCATATAGCTACATTTGGCCTCCAGGTTAAAGATGCATGGAAGTGATATGAGATTTTTTAAGATTGTCTGTAACAGAAGAAATAGGAACATCATTCTTACTTGATCTGAAATGTGCATACATATCAGATATGGCCAAAAGACTTTGGAGCTCACATTATAGTAGTTTTGCTGTGCCACCAATGCCTGGATTTGTCCAGTCCAGGTAAACCACTGCCTGTTGTTATTAGCATCTTCATTGATGGTTTGCAGCTGTTGATTTGGGGAAAACAAAATTATCTGGGTTTTTTTTCTATAGTGGGAATTAATGGTGGATCAAAATATCACAACCAATACAGAAATTATCAACAGATAACCATGGGTAAGAGGAGTAGTAGTGTCCTCTTGTGTCACTACTAAAATCTAACAACAATCCTGTCAATTGATAGTTTTCTTTTATATATATATATATATATATATATATATATATATATATATATATATATAAATTGTGTGATTTCAGTCATTTTTGTATGATAAATACAGTGATTGCTGCCATATTTACTTTTATCTATATATTTAAAAGATATAGCATAAATCAGAGGTGTCCAATCCCTCACTGTCCTTCAGAGTTTAGCTCCAATCCCAGTTAAACACAACTGAAACAAGGTGTTCAAGGTCTTCAGGATGACTAGAATCTTCTAGACAGGAATGTTGGGACAAGTTGGAGCTAAACTCTGCAGGACATTGGCCCTCCAGGAGTGGGATTGTACACCCCTGCAGTAGATGATACAGTAACATCATCGGCCATTGAAAGCCCATATAGGTTGACCAGTAGAATTTCAAAATGTTTTTGTTCTCACCACATCTAGGAGACCATTGACCTCATGAACGATGAAATCACTCTTTGTGATGTCTCTGTGGGCACTGCGGCAGACCTTTACAACAGAAACACTGTTATTGAAACTACTATCACAATAATATGGTTAAATGTTTACTTTTTATCTAATTTTGATCTAATGTTTAATAAAGGCACCTGATAGACCATCTGAAGGATCTGCACATATTTCGGTAGGTGTGTCGCTATGTCCCAGTCCATCTGGACAACAGAAATCCTGCCAATTAACATAGCAGACTCTTTTTGAAATAAGTCAACCAAGTTTTTGAGCATATCATCAGGGAGTTTGGACCAGTACATCTCTGAGAATACAACATGCACAACATAAAAATACAAATAGAACAAGAACAACAACACAAAGGATGTAAATGTCCTGCTCCAGCTTTACCTAACACCTTGCGAGCAGCAGGATTCAGATCAAGGATTTTGGAGGCCATTGCTTTAGTAAGCTCAGTTCTTTGTTGTTTCTGGAGTCCTCTGATGAGCTCAGGGAGGAGAAGGTAAAGTCTCAGAGCTTCCACACCAGCTGGATTTGGATTCAGAGACGGCAGCAGTGTCTGTTGAACTACCCTCACCACCTGAGGTATGAAAAAACATCAACTGCATCTCACGGTTTAAAATGTAATGAACATTTTTGTAAATGCTGGATTTACCATTACCTCTGAGATCAACCTTTCGTTGTTTGATAACTTCGCAAAGGATGCTTTAACCAGATCAAAATCCAACCCACAATGCTCCTCAGACATCTGATAATGTTCATCACAACTACAAGGACAGACACTTGCATTAAGTCATTTTAGGCACAAAAATACAGGGACCACTAGATAAGACTGCCTAATTCAGATTAGGATATTACCTTGTTTTGAGGAAACTTCCATTCAGAGAGGCAGCCGAGGAGAACACATTGTTTATGTCCCTGTAAACAACAAAACATAAATAATGTTTTTATAGTCTATTGATTTTAATTCCTGTATAAAATTCACACCTCGTTGGCACATATTTCTTGATTTAATTAAGAAAGATGTTAAGAAAGACTATTTCATGGACCTACAGTAACTCAGGTGCCTTAAGCATTAGTATCTCAATGGAAGCACTGTTGTTAAAAACTGAGTTAAACACTCACTTCTTTATCACTTTCCATGAATCACTTCCAGACACCCATCGGTCAATCATTCGGTCATCCAATGTCAAAATCCTGCTTGGATTTGGTTTAGACTCATTCCCAAGTTTCTACAATATACATAAAAAAACATAAGTAACCACAGTGGAGCAATAATTTAATTGTTAAAAAATGTGTGTACTGTACCTTGGTAAACAAGGCAAAGGAATGATTCTCCCCAGCAATCAGTTTTTCAATCATATATGCATGATCACATTCTGTGTGCAACAAAAGTTAAGTTTAGTTAGCTTAGTTTAGCAACATCATGAGAAAAAAAGTATTCCTAAGAAAATTGCCTATTGCTAAAAGATGATTTAATTACCAGTTGACAGATCCACAGGGAAAGGCACAGACTGCTTGATCATTTCTCCATTTCCCAGCTGCCCTTGCATCCCACATCCAAATGAATAGATCAGCTTTGACGATTCGACTAATACGAGTGTGTGACGTCTTTATTCAAGAAAGAATCAAATGCCTAATCATTGAGCTGATCTCAAACGTTAGACATGTTAAAACCATGTGAGGAAATATAAATAATTCTGCACTACTGCATTGAAACACTGATTTCTTATGAAAAGTCTACTTTACCTCCCACATGTGACCTGTGACACTTTAGATCCCCAAAGTTCAGCAACCACCCGCGGATGATGTTCGTCTTCAAATGAGTTGTGCCCAAGCTGGCCAAAACCTCCTGATCCAAATGTGAATACTGTGCCGCCCTGTAACATAAACTATTCACTACATTTTCTGTCCAGTTTGTTGTATGCTAAATATGTTATTATTTATAATCTGGATATTTAAAATACTACAAAACACTATACCTTTGATAGAGTCGCAGTGTGTTCCCCTCCACATGAGATGGACACAGTTTTCTTTCGGTTCAGACTATTTACAACCGTAGGGACGTGTCTGTCTGTGGTGGAAAAACAGTAAATTCATCATTCTTTAATATAGGTTTGACAGTATTGCACAAATGTAGTGCATTTATATATGCTTTTATATGACTGATTTAGTTACATGATGAAACATTCAGACCTGTAGTGTCTCCAAGGCCCAGCTGTCCTGCCGAGTTCTTTCCCCATCCGAACACGACTCCAGAGAGAGACAACACAAAGCTGTGGTCTCCTCCAGCGCTGATCTGAGCCAGTGGGATCCCACATAGACTCTTCACGGGTTGAGCTGTCAGAGAGCTGGGCTGTTCTTTCTCCAAACCCAGCTGACCGTGAGTGTTATCACCCCATACGAACAGCTGACCATCTGAAAGACCAACAACAGCTCTGTATATCCACTCTTAAATGCCAATCAATTCATGTCAATCATAAGAAGTCAAAAGATTAAAACAAAACATCAGCTTTTAGATGAAATGGTTGTGAATACCTTTGGTTAGTGCCATTGAATGCTGGTCTCCACACGCGATCTGAATCACCTGCCTGTTTTCCAGACCTTTAAGAGGACTGCAGAGAAAAGACAATCTGTCTGTCAGACATGTTATTATAATTCATGGTAATTTATACTGTTATGCCTACATAAACATACCGGCACACAATAGATTTGTCCATAATGAGAACTCTTCCTCCATAAACAAGAAGAACCGCACCAGCTCCTCCACAGACAATCGATCTGATTCTGTCCTTCTTCAGCTGTAGTTGCTCTGGAGTAAATACAATATTTGTATCAGTTCAACTTCTGTTCAGACAGTATAGCATACAAACAGACACTTAAATAATTATAATTAATTCCATTACTAAGTCACAAATATTATACAGTATAGTAACTCATGTAGGCTACTATCAAATATAAATAGGCTATAGCCTATATAAAAATAAAAGATTCAAGACTTTTATCTGTTAAGTATTATATAATGATATCAACTTTATGAATGAAAAAGGTGTAATTTAGTATATACTTAGTTTTCCATCTTGATCACAGTTTTCACCGCGCAATCTCAGGACTGAGACTTGTCCATCCCGGATAAATCCAACAAAACTCTTTCCAGCTGACATGTCCTGAACTGCTGATTTCGGACACACGGATCGTATTCCACATTTGCCATTTTTGACTTTGTCAGGCTGTGAGAGACCGAAGCCCTCTCTGACCTGCGCTCCCCAGTAGCACAACATGTTCACAGCTGATGGAAAAACCTTCAGACTCCAGCAGTGTCTTATGCATCCGTGGACAGAAGAACACGCTATCGTTATATATAGCCAGCCTAAATCGAAAACGAGAGTGAAACTGCTGTTAAGCAAGTTCTCGACTATTTAGCGATCGAGTTCCCACGAAACGAAAGTAATGTTTGTTGTTTTTCTTCCGCGTTTAGCGAGTCAGAGACGAATTAAATGATGATGATCGGAAAACGAAAGCAAATCAGAGGTGAAAATCCTCCACACTCTACACTAGGCTATATTTAATTTATTCCTAGTTATTTTGTGTAGCTAACTGATTAAAACGAGTGACAACGTGGACATTTTTACACATTTAAGTTTCCGAGGTCTAAGATGACTTTCTGGAGGATCGACTATTTAAATGATTTCGCCGTGTATGGGGTCGACGTTCCCAGTAGGCTAAGCAGGTAGTTGATGTCATTAATGAAAAGGTTGTGCGAAATAATGTTCTCGAATACATAATTTCGTCAAAAACACGTTTATATATTATATAGGCCTAGTATTTAAGTTTAAATGTTTGTACACTTCTCTTCCACTATAAAAATGGAAAGCGCTCGAGCATGTGGTGACCTAATTATTATTATTTTTTTTATTTATTTTTTTTACAGTCTGCGGCGACCAGTAAAACACGAGACGCACGCAATAGTAGCCTAGTATTCAACTACCTTATTTAGCCCCAGTAGATGTTCTATATGACTATAGTCTACTAGTTATACTATTTGTTAAATTAGTCCAACAATTAGCTTGGTCCTAAATTATTATAGCGCGACCTGGCAAGGAAAAAAATAAACAAATATGAACACATTTATTTTAAACAAATCACAGAAATTATAGCATTTGGAAAAGAAACCTCTCTTATCTGGGGTCAAGTACTGGAAACAGAATACCACAAAACTTGATATGTTATTTATAAATGTCAACTTTGTTCCCAAATGATTGCTGAAGTAGAGTTTTTAAAGTGAGCCCAGAACTCCAGTCTTCTTCCCAGAACTCCCTCTTGTGGTTGATGGCTTCAAACACTTTACCCAAACACTGATATTATCCACAGACCAGTGGACCACGTACGTCTCTACAACGTTCTCATTGGGATAATAGCGACGTCTTTTGAGGATGTGCCCACGACGTTTCTGGAACGTTAGCCAAGATTATAAAAAATGAACTTTACCACGACATCCTCACAACGTTGTCATAATGTTATATAATATATAACGTTTATATATTGTTAAGGAGGTTTAGCGTTCGTAAAAACAAAGCAAAAATTTAATTAAAATGTGCCACTTCACGTGGAGGAGTGGCATCACATATATGAGCAGATATATATATATATATATATATATATATATATATATATTGTTATGGAGGTTTAGTGTTCGTAAAAACAAAGCAAAAATTTAATTAAAGTGCCACTTCACGTGGAGGAGTGGCATCACATATATGAGCGGAAATATATATATTGTTATGGAGGTTTAGTGTTCGTAAAAATAAAGCAACATTTTAATTAAAGTGCCACTTCACGTGGAGGAGTGGCATTTTGCACATATATGAGCGGGTTGAAGAACTTAAATATGAGTTATAAATTCATGAGATTTTTATTCATTTAGCCTAATGTGTTAATTCTAGATGTTTATTTATGTAAATGCGCTTGACTGATATGGGCGTGCGCGTCAAACATTCCAGTAGCTTTCAAACCCTGGAGCGGCGCAGAGTTGCCATGGAAACGGCGCAGCAAACACAACTGACAAGCAACAACTCCCTCTCTCGCTGTTGTTTTCACTGCTTTCAGGTGAGTTTAGTCTCTAAAATCACACAAATAATACACACAACTGTTCCTGACACCTTTCTTACGTGTTATTGACACAAATCCGTTGAATATTTACTTACTAGAAATAGTTTAGTGTCTTCGAAAAAGTCCGTTAGCATCTCACCCGTTTTCAGAAGAGTTAATGTTAACCTAAACTCTTGTTTATACAAGTTTGGGCTTTATGTCTTGTGTTGACGAGATTTTCTGTTAGTTTTGTAAAGGGTTTGCTCTCAGTTGAAGTTGGCTAATTTATTTAACAAACTGATATTGACAATTTGAGATGTGCCTTGCCTCGCCTGAAATGTATACGAGACTAGGCGCGGCTGCAGTGAGGGGAGGAGTGAAAAAGCGCAGGCAAGACCATGGGCAAGACGGACAGACTTCTCTCTTCTCGCAGTAGTAGATCAGACGCCTGCGAGATCAAAGGCGGATATCGCGGGATTCACGCTCATGCACCGTGTTGATGATAACTGGTCAACTGGATGTAATTTAAAGGTATAGCGGAGGATCTTTCCAAATTTTAGATAAGACCCGCCCTCTCCACTTTTTGAAAAGTTTGATTGATTCACCAGAATGATTGACAATTAGGAGGACCAATAGTTTAGACTACCCACCAGGAAGTAAAACATCCTCCGCTATACCTTTAAGATCTGTTGCTTTCGTAATAAATATAATGAACAAGACACCCAAAGTACTGTTATTTATTTCCATTCGAAAGACGTGTTTATTAATCATTTTTACTTTAATTAGGCTACAGACATTTTGTATCTCTCTCTCTCTCTCTCTCTCTCTCTCTCTCTCTCTCTATATATATATATATATATATATTATAAATATGACACCAATCAAATAGGCCTAACCCATATAGAGATCGCACTGTCAGAGAGTTTGGGAATATTCACACATAATTTATACACGTAAAACATGATATCAGAGTTTTAAAATCAAACATTTTAAAAGAGAACAATACATCACGTTGTTTAAACCAATTAAGCGGTTTCAGGTTCATTAAACATTATCACTAATACTGCCAATTAGCTAATCTAACTTGAGTTGGTAATGGTATTATTAAAAGAAAGATAGGCCTACTGCAAAATTATAGATGGTAGCACATGAAAGTAGCAATGGTACTGTATATTACAGTTTAGTGGTCATCATCATACACAAATATTCATCCATTCAAAATGTATTATAGAGACGAGTGTACTGAAGCTAGAGATACTTAAAATAGAATCAAGATAACATTGATTGTAAAAACACTCACCAGAATCCGTTCCCCCATCCCCATGAGGAGAGATGTTGATGTAGTGGTTTAAAAGATGCTGATTCTATCCTGAGTGTGGAAGAAGCTTAGAAGGCGTTTTTGCCTTTTATACAAATAGGACAATATGTAGACAGGAAGCAAAGTGCAAGAGATAGAGGGGGACGGGATCAGTAAAAGTACATGAGCCGGGACTCAAACTCACTGGAACTGCACTGCACACTAGGCCCCCACCCCCATGATTAGAGATGTTGATGTAGTGCTTAAAATATGCTGATTCTATTCTATGTGTGGATGGAGCTTAACCAGCATCAGTTTGGTAAATATTACAACCTCCTTGTGTAAGAAAAAAGGGGGGAACAGAATCCGACGGCATAAATCCAGCTGTCAGAATCCATTCCCCCACCCCCATGATGAGAGATGTTGATGTAGTGGCTTAAAAGATGCTGATTCTATCCTGTATGTGGAAGAAGCTTATCAAGCATCCGTTGAAAGATTTATTTTTTGGCCTTTTATACAAAAAGGACAACATGTAGAAAGGAAGCGAAGTGCAAGAGATGGAGGGGGATAGGATCAGGAAAAGTACACAAGACGGGACTCGAACTTGCGTTACCCGAAGCCCAATAGCACGTCAGTGCGCTGCCCACTAGGCTATCTGTGCCAGCTACAAATTGTCAGATTTGTAAATATTAGAAGCTCATTGTGTAAGAAAAAAGGGGGGAACAGAATCCGACGGCATAAATCCAGCTTTCGGAATCTGTTCCCCCACCCCCATGATGAGAGATGTTGATGTAGTGGCTTAAAAGATGCTGATTCTATTCTGTGTGTGGATGGAGCTTAACCAGCATCCGTTGAAAGATTTATTTTTTGGCCTTTTATACAAAAAGGACAACATGTAGACAGGAAGCGAAGTACATGAGATGGAGGGGGACGGGATCAGGAAAAGAATACGAGATGGGACTCGAACTTGCGTTAACTGAAGCCTAGTAGCACTAAATGTCAGTTCACTGCCCACTAGGCTATCTGTGCCAGCTACCAATATCAGATTTGTAAATATTAGAAGCTTATTGTGTAAGCAACAAGGGGGGAACAGAATCCGACGGTAAACAATTCAGCTGTCAGAATCCGTTCCCCCACCCCCATGATTAGAGATGTTGATGTAGTGGCTTAAAAGAAGCTGATTCTATTCTGTGTGTGGATGGAGCTTAACCAGCATCAGTTTGATAAACATTAGTACCACCTCTAATCATAGGGGTTCGGGGAACGGATTCAGACATATCGACTGCTAGACACAGGATTCTGTTCCTCTCTTTTTTCTTACAAGAGTAGGTTGTAATATTTATCAAACTGGTGCTGGTTAAGCTCATCCTCATACATCATAGAATCAGCATATTTTAAGCCACCACATCAACATCTCTAATCAGGGGGTGGGGCAAGTGCAACAATTTTCCTCAGTGAAAACACCTGTATTTCTCATGTCATGTCACTTGATAACTATAAGCTATAAGGTTGATTAGAGTGAATAATGCTTCAGTCTGTCAGCTATGATTAATGCTTCTCCTCTATATGGCATTTACTAGCGTGTAGAACTATGCAATAGCCTTGTGGATCAAGCCCAGACACATATAGGCCTAATATGTTTTAGGTTTAAAAGTATGCATTCATGAAATGCCAAATATTCACTTTTAAAACTTTTCTATGTTTAATTTAAATTTAAAAATAAAAAGTTTTAAAAGTGAATATTTGGCATTTCATGAATGCTTACTTTTAAACCTAAAACATATTAGGCCTATATGTGTCTGGGCTTGATAGTACATTAATCAGTAGCAAACTATTAGTTTATAGTTAATTCATAGTTTATAAACTGTAGTTAATATATTAACAGACTATACATAATTTGTGAGTTCTTCATTCATTGTCAGTGTATTTAACAAATTATTATTGTTTAATTAGCTCCTATTATGTAAAGAGTTAGATACTGCTTTGTTAACAACTTATTAACCGTAAATTGTTCTCACTTTAGAATAGGTCACTGAATATCGGAAAATGTCATTAAGTGCTTTAAACCAACCTTTATTGGACATGAATTACATTAGTATTAAAGGTGCTCTAAGTGATGCCGGGAGTGTTGACATTCGAATTGTTGTCAAACAAAACGGAGGCTAGCTAGACCCTCCCTCCTCCTCATCCCGTCTCCTCCCTCCTCTCCTCCCTTCCGGCATAAAGGAAAGTCAAAGTAGTCACTAAAAACAAGGTAAAGTTTTACTGATACTTCATTCAATGTGTAATGTCACCAAGTTAGATAAATGCTTTTATATATTGCAGAACAGAATGCAGAAAAAGAGAAACATTGTCTTAAAATCGTTTCGCCACCTGAGGTTATAACTATAACTATAGCTCCCATACAAGGACGCAATAATAGCAAGATAACGTTAGCTTCGTGTTTCCCAGTGAGCATAAACAACGGCGGCGGCGTAAACAAATTTAGTCAAAGTTGTCGATAGCCTATAAATGAACATTCAAATCAAAACAAACAGTGGGTGAAAACAATCATTCACACAAATTGTCGCCCTACTGTGAAATAGAGATTGATCGCTAGCTGCTAGAAGTTGTATTCACCAAAGTTAACGCTGACTGCATAGTTCTAGCTAATTACATCCTTGTGTTGGTTTGGCGAACATGAACGTCAATTTAGAAAGAAAAATGGATTTACCTGTTCTGCAAAAACAGAGCAACTGAATGTCGGATTGGAAGCCCTTCTGCCGGCGGAGTTCTCGCCACCTTTCGAGGGTTTTTCCGATGTAAATTCGGGACTTCGCGCGTTCCTTATCCTTGTCCCTTATCCTTGTTATTGCTCTTCTTTGCAATTTGTTCATCGGAACGTCGTCTCTTATAGTCGTGTGTCGGCCATAATTCAAACTTCCCTCTTCATGCTTTTCTCTCCTCCACACCCCCTTCATGTGCACGCACACTAACCCCCAAACCACACCCCTCAAATACTTCTTGTCGGTGATTGGCTGGAGCACTGTTTGTTGTGTTTCGTGGTGCGGGTGAGCCCAGTTTGTTTTTGTTGCCGTTTGTGGAGCCTGTGGTGTCTAGAGAGACCGCGTTTTTTTTAGGTCTCTCTAGACAGGTCTCTTTACGTTTTTTGAGGAGATGTTTGCTGTATGTGACAAAAAATGTTTTGGCCTAAAAAACGCGTGACATCACTTAGAGCACCTTTAAGAGTTCCTTAATATGTTTATAAATAATTAAGTCGTGTCCTGCCCAGGCAAGCTGCTGGTCATGTTTTCCACACAGGGTAATTTTTGTTTATTTTGTTTTATTTTATTATTAATAAAAAGCCCATTGTTTCTTGCATCTTGAGTCCTTGCCTCATACCTCACCCAACCCTGACAAGTTTGATTTACAGAAATGTTCATCCAAGGATGCCATTAAAAATTCCATTTAATTGCAACACTATTTAAAAGACCTAGAGGGACTTATTTGCATACTGTGTTTGGCAGAAAAACAACATGCTGTATTAACAACATGCTGTATCCAACTTTATCTTCCCCTGGAACCACATGCGTACCTTGATTCATCAGTGATGACTCTTCAGCGTCTATCTGATGTCAGGAATGATATAACACAACAGGTGCGGTCTTGTTTGGAATGATAAGGTCTTCACTCGAAAGGGAATTATTTGAAAAGCATTTTTTTTTTTTTTATCCTGACAGGTAAAAAAAAAAAGAAAAGAAATTTCTCCTAAAACTCAGAAACATTTTTTTAAGTATTCTTTGGAATGCTAACATGCAAGCCTTCCAAAACATTTCTTGTCAACCAGCTGGTGACGACAGGTGTGACTACACTTAACACTGACCGTTCAACTGAGATCCACACTTACATGCAACATGTTTAGAGTTTTAGTATAAGAATAGAAGTTATACCATCAGTGTTACAACTACTTACATATGGCTATTTTGAGTTATGGTTGCCCATGCAAAACCACTTGATGATGTTTGCAGTGTTGGGCTGACCAAAGTGATGAGTCCATTGTGATATTGGCATCATACTTCACTCTGCATGTTTGTTTTATGACCCTCAGAGTTGGAATGAACCAATAAACATCCCCTGCTCTGGCACTGATTATATTCTGTGCTACTAAATAATAATCCCTTTTTTTTTTATATATATAATTTGAAAGATTTGCATACACTTAAATTATACAATGTATAATTCCTTTGTATATTTTATAGTTTCTGCTATTTACTTATTTGCTGCTTTTCTTATATAATTAGGAAGAAATTATATAAGAAAAGCAGCAAATAAGTAGGGCTCAAACATTAAGTTGTCAAGGAACTATACTGCTATTGTGTAAGCATCATTTTTTTTATATTGGGTTTTTTAAGTGTTAAAAAGTTTCAAGTGTCAAGAAAAGTTCAAGTATCAGGTCACATTTAGAAATGGCATCGCACAGACCCTAACATGTTGAACAAGTCAAATGTGTGATGAGTCTGATGACTCTTTCATGTTTTATGTTCATCTCTGATTTCGTCCAGTTTCAGTGAAATTGTGTAGGCCTCTGGTCATCAGGGTTGGTGCTTTGCCTTAACTTGACTGTTTCTGTGAAATTTTCTACCCTGTGGCTTAAGGGAATTTTGCTTGTCATTCCTTTACAGTAAATCATGTACAGTACAACGAGTTGGTAAAAATAAAGGTCAAATGGATGTTAAGCACTAAGAAGAAGAAGAAGAAGAAGAAAAGCAAAGGCAAAAGAAGAAAAAAAATTACTTTCCTTTGCTCTTTAATAAGACACTGGTGCTTTTACAATGTTGTCTAAAGAATTTTTGATTGAAGCTTCCAATAAAGTTTGCTTGCTTAGACCTCTAGGCATTGAAGAAAACTGACATTTATACCTGTCTAAGACATGTTCAAACACTGTGGATCCAGCACTGGCATGGAAAACTTTTTAATACATTCTTATAATAATATTACACAGTATATTTATAAAATTTGTATTTCTGTACACTGAAAGAAACACAATTAAATGCAGGGTCAATGTCTACATGATGTCTAAAGATCATGCCTTACCATTAATATTGTTACAGATATTATACAAGTTTCATATACTACAACACAGACCCTGAGTAAGCTCAGTGTTTTTCTTTTTATTCTTTGGTAAAAATTGTCAAAATTAAACTTTTCCAGAAACAGAGTTTTTTTTCCTTTTTTTCTTTTTTCCTTTAGTAGATCCTTCAGAGTGAGCAGTTTTCTTGTTATTGATAAGAACTAAATGAACAACAACAAAAACTCACAGAAATATGGAAATTTCAATGTGTTTTGTCTTATCGACCAATCAAATCTTGGTCTACACCTTAGATAAGGTCTATCTAAGGTCAACACACAATGTAACATTTCTTATAATGCATAATAATCTAAGATTTACTAATTAAATCAGTTTAATCTGAATGTTTCATCTGTAAAATCAACAACCATCAGTCACATCATCAGAGCATGTCAAATATGTAATGACAGATATGAGCGACTGATAAAATTACTCCATGGTGAATCACTGAGGTGTGTTGATTCATTCCTTCACACCTGTTCAAAAGAGAGAGAGAGAGAGAGAGAGAGAGAGAGAGAGAGAGAGAGAGAGAGAGAGAGAGAGAGAGAGACCCTCAGGGACAAGCACAGTATGTCTAATGCTGAACATCTTCTCCAGCATCAACATCCAATTGACCATCTAGTATCCAGCCAAAAATCATTTTAGCCACATTGCATTTTTACTCCAGTTTTGCATTCCAGCTGCAGGGCAAATGGTCATCATTACTGCCAAGCGGTTGGATGCCCAGTGAGGAATTTATAGGGACTTCATGATTTTACAATTGCCAGGGATAATTCCCATGACCCCTGACAATATACAGTCGGCCTTCTCATCTCATATTCAGTGAACTACCTATGGAATGCAGTGGAAGCCAGACTTATATGGAACAGGTTGTGATATATCCTCAAGCCATAACTTTACCATCAAAATTCCACTTAAATAACTTTCTCCCAGGCGATTTTTTCAAATGATTTGTTCTGTTTTCACAAATAAAAGTGCCTCAGGGGTCTCATGAAGTGACAGCCCCCCTCGTCTTGTCAAAACTCGCCTGTAAGTGGCTGTATGTCAGAAAAACTGATACAGTGCATGTAAAGGGGTAAAAAGCATGCATGTCGGGTCCTTGATTACTCATCACATCTGAACGTATACCAGCTCGTAAATATAATCGCTTTTTGGAGCACATCTTTACACAGAAGAACGGCCACAACGAGAACATTACACTCATTTCTCCTAAACGAGAGTCAAGGTGAGTTTTAACGGTCTTTTAAATGAAATGTAGTTGATATGCTATACTGAGGGACTTCAGATCTGCATTGTTTAGTTTTATAACTGAACCTGAACTGCTTTGAAGCGCAAAAGGTCATGTGTTCACGGACGGGAAAAGTCTGTCAGGTTGGTGTTCTGAGTTCTGAGGAACAGCCAAGCTGCTCAATCATTAATGAAAACCACTGGCAATGAAGAGGTGAAATCGCTGGCACATTGTCAGGCTTAAGACAGAAATATTCAAAGTGATATAATAAAATGATTATAGAATTTTAGAAAAATCGATTTCTAAGATTGTATGTTTTGTTTTCATGAAGAACCTTTAGCATCCATGGAATCTTTCCATTTCACAAAAGGTTCTTTATAGTGAAAAGTGTTCTTTAGATCATTAAAATGCCCTTTACTCTAAGATTTTTTTATTTTTTTATTTAAGAACTTTTGTTTTCACCGAAAGGTTCTTTCAAGAACCCAAAATCGTTCTTCTATGGCATCATTGCGAAAACCCCTTTTTTGTGTAGCTTTAGTGTAGCCTAACCACTTAAAGTGTAGCTTACATCATTAAACACTCATAGTATCTTATCTGTAAAGAAAAGGCTCTTGTAAGTATTCATTTGTGGTCATGAGCTTATTGTGTTTAGATGTATAACTTTGATCAAACCATGACAGAAAAAAATGTCAGGCAACCACATGCATTATAGAACAAGCATAGACACATAGGCCTACATAAACACTAATTAACATGAGTTTATGTATGCAGCATAGCTGTAATTTAGTTGTAGGCTATAACAGATTCATAACCGCAGCTCAGAGTGTCTTTCACTGCCATTCATAAATGGCTCATTATCCAACGTAATATCAGGATGTAGAGCAAATCATTACTGTTTCGCAGCTGTAATGATGACTATTATCATAGTGGTGATAAACATGGCATTAGCAGAGGTGCTAAAGGTCTTGATGATTGGGGATAGACGAATGCATAGATGGATGGATGAACATATCAATGGATGGAATGGTATATGCTCACTTCCAGAAAATATGTCTTTCACATTCAAAATATTTAATTTGTATTTACTTCAAAGGTTTTCAAATTATATTATTACTTATATTATTTATATAATTATAATATTTTATTTATTTATACATACAAACTAAAATATGCTGTTTGTTATGTGGTCTCATTTAACATGGCCATATAGTCTACATTCACCTATGAGTGATATACCAACACTATAATCGAAAATATTTCTTTTTTTTATATTTTATTTATATGCTTTATATTAAGAATATAATGCGTATATATATATATATATATATAAGGATTGTAAAACTCATTGATTCAAGCCATATACATTTATTTAATGTAATTGTTTATTTACTCATTCATTGAATCAATGAGTTTTATAATCCATCCCTTGCATTATTTAATTTTTATTTAATATACTATATTTAAAATACATACAAAAATGTCAATTTAAACTCACTTTATTAACAAAAAACGAACTTTTTTGTTGTTGTTGTTGTTATTGAAAAGTTATTGGGATGCTCCAAAAGCTCTAAGCTAGAACTTAAGGAGACTTTGAAGTATCACCAAGACTTCTAATGTATTTTAGAAATAAAAGAGCTGATCATGAAGGTGACCTTTCACAGAAAACGCATAAATAATTGAATTCAAATCCTACATGCAGTATGCTATTATGTATCAGGTGTACATACTGCCTTCAGGAAAACTTCAGGTTTAAACTTGTTGGCTCCAGATGTGTTAAGAAGGCTTGAAATCCAAGCTGAAAAATCTTTTTCTGAGGGGTGCTGTGATTGAACTTGAACTGAAAAACATCAGTGTGTTGATACAGGATAGACTATTTGACATGAGACGGTAAATTATAACAAGGTAAGTGCCATTTTGTTCTGAGCAGAAGTCTGTTTTCAATGGGTTTTTTTTTTTTTTTTTTTTTTCACAAATGAGCTTTTTTTCTATATGTTATTTCAGTACCAATTTGTGCATTTGTAGAGCACCTTCGGTTCAGCAAAACACATTTTGGCTGTATAGGGTTGAGTTGAGTTGGTATTTGTTTTTTCTCTGGTTACATTATAGGTTGCTAAATCAGTGTATAAGTGTCTAGGTTCTTTTTTCTAGAAGACAAAAGAAAAAAATAGGCATTAAACTCTTTGTGGTTCTGAAGTGAAAGTGTTCCATATTGTAAAAAGCCAGACCAGAAGTTTAAAGGTTTAAAGAAAGATAAAGATATTTACTGGAAGCTAAAATTATACTCTAATGGGCTGTACATCTATTTCTAAGGATATGCTTATGTCTGAAATCTTGATGAGTTGATCATTACTTCGTTGTTCGTTTTTTCTTATGCTTGTATTCTTTGAAAAGCATTCTGTTATAATAATGCTAATCTATAGCACCAACATGTTTAAAAAATTAAAAGCAAATTTTTAAAAAGAAAGGAAAATTACATGTCTTGTTTTATTGATAAGAGTCACTTTGCTTTACAGTAGTTAACATGGAATGGACAAGCTAACCACAACCAAGATTGTCAAAGTAGAGGGGGGATCTGGAGGATCTGCAAAAGGTAAGTGTTGAAAACACTTGTATCTCTCATAGAATTACAAGAGCTATATGTAGAATTCAGAAACTCTTATTATTAGCGACACCGGTGGCCATTAAGTGAACTGCAGCCATCAACTTTTTGCTTGTGCTCACACACCTGCTCACGTAACGTACAAGAGACTGAGCGTGATTCAAGGCACCAATATAATCATGGCGAAGTTCTTTTTCCATCTTACCCGATCACAATCCATCCACGCTGCTTAGAGCGATGCTAGATGAATATGTAAAAATGTTCTGTGCGTTTAATCTCAAAACAGGGCCGGCGCTAGTCTGGCTATCACCAGACCAAGCTCAATCTTTTAAGATTGAACATTAGTCAGGGGAGTCTGCTCTGTATTTTCTACTGCACAAGAGGCGTGATCAGCGGGCATAGTTCAAATGACTCTGTACGCAGTTGGATAGTCCTTCAACCAATCAGACCAATGATCCGGGTGACGTACTTTGCGGCGAAAACTCCAGGCAGGAAACGTGTCAACAAACGTGTTGGTTTGTAGCATTGATCAGTGGTTTGCTGGGGCAGCAATGGCAATATGGCATCGAGCGTTTTTTGCAGGTTGTGCAAAAAAAAAAACACATGAAAGTGAGTGGTATTTACACCCACAAACTAAAGAAGCCATTGAGCATCGTCGAGAGGTTAAAAGGAATTGGATTGGATTAAACCCGCCAATAGCGTGCCAGGTGGATAAGCCAGTTTGTGATTGGTCCCCGGAAATTTGTAACGGATGCAGGATAGAAGAATATACAGGTTTCCAGCCTGATGCGGGCCAGAGGCGAGCTAAACAGATGACGACAGCGCCTCATTAGTAACAACGTCAAAGTCATTAGTAAACATTGCAAGATAGCTATGGATGAACACCAGTTGTTTGAAACGGCATTAGCCGCAACAATGAACGAGTTAGACTTGGCTTTTTATCTAAAAGAGGAACAAAGACGGTGCTTGAATTGTTCCTTTGCAAGAAGGACGATTTTGCTGTTTTGCCGACCGGATACGGCAAGAGTCTAATCTACCAGTTAGCTGGATATGTCTACCCATGTATTGTTGTGATTGGTCGTAGTGTTATCCAATTGCGTGCAGTGAGATTTTCAAATGCATGCTTGGTGCCGCCCCTCGAGTTGGGCGATTTTCAGTACTCAATGCCAGACCCTTAATCTTTCGGATTTGGGTCTGGATTTCCAGGCTAGTAATTTGGCACAACCGTAGTAAAACTGGAAATATGATGTAGGCTACTGGCTATAATTTAAATTCATTTGTCCCTTAATTTGAATGACGTTAAAAATTACAGAAATCCAGAAACATACCAAAACTGTGACGACCACAAGACTGACATCTCTACCCCCAAGTATGTTTAAACTGCAATTTAAAATGACATCATATTAAAAACCATTGATTGTGCCATTCTCTTTATTGTAGAACAGTTCAATCTCCTTCCCTGCTGAGTGTTATTTGGTGTCTCTCCCACTAGAGGGAAACAGCAGCTCCCTGAGCAGCCAACAGGTAGTGACCTCCATCGTGAACAGCTCTGGCTCTGGAGGAGCTTCAGGAGGAGCGGTTCTGCTGGAGAAGAAGATCATCACCCAGACCAGTGCTGAAGGGGGCGCTTCCAGAAGTTATGTCATATCCTGTGAGTCCAGAAATTATCCAGTTTCAACCATCTATGCAGGAAATGGAGAGGAAATTGGTTCAAGCAATATTTACTCAAAATTCATGAAAGAAACTTTTTTATTATTCATTCACAAGGCTTCTGAAATATTTTGGAACTGACATGAAGGTTCTGGTTATCAGCCACAATATTCTCCATTATTTGGTTTCTCCTCATATACATGAAATATCTGTAGTATTTATTAAGTTGTTCTTTCTTCTCTCCAGCCTCTTCATCTGGAAGTTCAGCCAGTAGCAGTTCAGGAGCTGGATCTGTGATTGGTGGATTTGACGGATTATCTCGTGAAATCAGTGCAACCGGTCCGATTAGCAGCTCAATGGTTAAAAGCTCTAGTTCTGTGGTTAAAAGCTCTAGCGGCGTCTCTACCTCCATCACAACAGTCGGCAGTTCCTCAGCAACAGGTGGAGATCTTTCTTCTGGATTCGGGTCCATCTCGTCCTCTGAGTTTGTGTCTGGTTCTTCAGGCGGTTCTGGAGATAGTATGAACATATCCAGAGGTGGAGGAGGTGGTGCTGGCTCCTCTGCAGTCATGTCTGCCGGAGGAGCTTCCAGCTCCATGACTGTCTCCAAGTTCAGCTCCTCGTCCCCTAGTGGAACAAGGAAAGGTTTGAGTTACAGCACAGTTCCTACTGAGAGGAAGACCAGTTTGCACCTTTACACTGGAGGATATGAGGGTAAGCTAGATACCATGACCTCTGACCTTTGTGGGATATATTGATTTCAAATGAGAGGACTCTCACACAGTATGTTTAATTGTTGATATTATTAAAATATTGTATGTACTGTATGTTATATTTACTCAGGGGGCTCCAGTGGCAATTCCTCCCCTGAATACACAAAAAAAGAGTATGGTACGTCCATTTAGTATTTTGTTTTGGGGCTGGTGTGAATTTCAGGAGAAAAAATCAAAAACACAATTTGTAATTTAAAATACAATATGAAAGAAATTCATGATTAATCAGCACAGTTAACCAAACAAAGCTATCGAAAAGATCCATGAAATCACCTTACGAGTGCAGTTTTCTTACCTCTGTAGAAATGTTTTTTTTAAAGGAAGCAAAAGAAATGTTGATATAGCTATATACTTAAATGTAAAAATGTACTTTTGAGACCATCCTACCATCTCCGTTCGCCATAGGCTACTGTTGTTTGTTTGTGTGTGTGTGTTTTCGTTCTTGTTCTTATTCTTCTTCGTCTTCTTCTTCTTCTTCTTCTTATTTCATCCATGAAAGATGCGTTTCTCAATATTCTGCTTCAGTGTTTGGTTGTTTTTTTATTTGCAGTTTCGTCAAGCGTTGCCACCAGAGGGCGCACTCAGACACGAGGTATTTATGAAATTTAGTTTCACAAACTTCCCAACATTCTTAAACTTGAACTTCAAATGTAAAAAATAATAATAATAACTTATCTCTTAATTTAAGTCTCGTTTCTAAATCTTAATGTTATTGTTGTGATGTTGTCTTTTCCAGAGAGTGAGATCAGAGCCAGATTGCAGAGTGCTTCACCCTCCACTAGATGTCAGTGTTTCTAATGTTTGCTTCATAATGCAAATACTTTGAAATTGCAAAATGTTTTCAGTTGCACCACATATTTACTGTACAATATATATTTTTAATTTAATCTTTTAAGTTATATATTGATTATATATAAGGATATAATTACACATTCAATTGTGATGCCTTTAGTTTCAGAAAATTAATGATTGTTTCATGTATTTAGGGACAGAGCTAGATGATGTAAAGAGATTACTGAAGGGAAGTCGCTCCGGGAGCATCAGTCCACCTCGCTCTCCCACCAACACTCTGCCTATCCCGAAAAAAGCCAGCGTGGACATGCGCCACGACAGCCAGTCAGGTAACACACACTCAATCACGCGCACAGATATTCCTGTGATAGACACACACACAGCACAACCAGTCCCTCGACACGAATACTTGTCTTTCAGGTTTTGACGGCTCAGTCCTGGATGCTGGATTCAGCGGATATTACACCAACCCAAACAATCTCAGTTACACCACACTGCAACAACCATCACCCACAGGTTAAACACAGAGAAACAAGAGTGTCTGTGTGCATGTATTTCTGTGTGTCAAAGTTGAAAGGATCAGTTAAATGAAAAGATAAATAAAAAATAATATGAGGAAGAAAGAGAGAGATTACCACTGTGTTGTTTGTTTCAGGTGGCATGCAGAAAAATCTGACCCTCAGCTCATCTCCCCTTGGTAGTACAGGTCATTACATTCATCAATTCATGCACTAAAAAACATTTTGAGCTCTGGTTAAATGGCCAAAAGCCTCATTAATATGAAGTGTGTTTCCTCTGTGTTTCTGTTCTTCTCAGTGTATGGGATGCAGAATAACCTGTCAACATCTGGCGGTGCTCTCATGGCTAATGGAATGAGTGTTGGCCATGGTAGTGTTGGCCATGGTAAACCGAACCTTGCTAACTGTTATACACTGACGTAATGCATACAAAATAACTACAGAAAGATATTTATTATGCCTGTTTGTAGTTCCAGTGTATGGGTCACCGAAGAATGTTGGCAGCACTGGATTTGCCACCAATATTACTGGTAATAATGATTTTAACAATGACTTAACAATGTGCAAGATTTAAACAATACAGTATTAACAAATTAAAATTCTTCTTTTTTTATATCACATTTACAGCTGTTTCCAGCAGCCCTATCACCTCGGATGATGTGTTTGTGAAAGATGGCAAGTTTATTGCGATTGGGAAAGAAAATGTAGCCGCTAAGAAAGAGACTGAGAGACTGATCATGTCCAAAAATACTGGCAAACAGTTCGTCACTTCCACCACCAGTGCTGGAGCAGGTAGATTGATCAGACTAGATACAGTATTTTAACTCAGCTTAATTATAGTTATTAATTAGATTAAATCAGTCATTTAATTAGTAAAAAGTGTAATTGTTCCAGTTGGATCGGGTCAAATAGTTAAATATACACTACCGTTTAAACATTTTTGAAATAAATACTTTTATTCAGCAAGGACACATTACATTTATCAAAAGTGACTGTAAAGACATTTATAATGTTACAAAATAAGTGTTTTTATTTATTTCAAATTAATTCTTTTCTTTTGGCATTTCTATTCATCATCCTTCTCACGGTTTCCACAAAAATATGAAGCAGCACAACTGTTTTCAACATTGATAATAAAAAGAAATGTTTCTTGAGCATCAAATCATCATATCAGAATGATTTCTGAAGGATCATGTGACACTGAAGACTGGAGTAATAATGCTGAAAATTCAGCTTTGATCACAGGAATAAATTACATTTTAAAATATTCAAATCAGAAACAGTTTTTTTCAGTTTGTAGTATTATATTCACAATATTACTGTATTTTTGATTAAATAAATGCAGCCTTGGTGAGCATAAGAGATCAGACTTCCTTCAAAAATGTTGTCTTACAGACTCAAACTTTTCAGCTGTAGTGTATATTTTTAAAATGAACAAAAAAGGAAATATATTATGATTGGCAAATCACATTTTTTTAATGAACATTATTTTATTTTCAGTAGAAATTTATAACAAATGACAATAAATGTTTTTCTTATATTACAGATACGTTTTCTGAAGATTCACTCAAGAGGGAGAAAAAGATGATCTCGAGCACCATGGAAACCACCACTGGTACATTCACTTACTGGATATTATTAATAAATGAATCCTCACTTAAATTACATCTAATAAAACCAACATTTATGTGCTTCCAGCTTCCAAAGCCTCAACAAAAGACAAGGCAACTTATGCAGGTATCTGTCTTACAGAAATTTGAATGTCACAAACACCGGCTCATTCAGCAATGAATAAGCAGACATTATGGATCTTGTTTTGCTCATAGACTCATATTCTAATGTCACGACAGAGATCCGTAAGGATGAGTCGGACGACACAGGACTCGGATTCTGTTCCTGCTGCTCGTGGTGGAAGTGGCTTCTGGCCTTGATTATTGGTCTTCTCCTTCTGCTGGGACTCCTCTGTGGTCTCATCGCACTGGGTACATTATGTCTCAAGACCAACTGATTTAGCTTGTGCTTGTACAGTTTCCTACATCATGAATGTTCCTCTCTGTGTAGGTGAGGAGGTCCGGAAGCTGAAGGCTCGTGTGGACGCTATTGATGGCGGAGGAAGCGTAGCCTCTGCTCGAACCAGTCGTTTGTCCTCCTCCTCGGCTGTCAACATCGTTGATCCACTGGAATCTTCATACGTCGAGCGCATCTCCGGTGTCCGTGCCGATAACACCATAAACCTGGGTTCAGCACCTGTTGCACAAGACCCTGAGGTCCTGCAGAGGACCATCCAACAGATCCTCAGATCTGAACTGCAGTCAGACACCGTTAGAGGTGTTTACCATACATCCACTCTGAACATATACAGAAGACATACATTTAATCAGTTAACATTTATTAATCATTCATTTGTTTGCTATTATTTTTTTAATGATTTCATTATAGCTTCACTGGCAACTTCACTTAGGGGTGAGAGAGGAGAAACTGGCCCTAAAGGTAATATTTACAGATTAATACATAGATAGTATACAGTGAAAAGTGTGAATGAAGATTTACTAATATGTACATTTTTATGTACATTTAATTCTAGGAGACCAAGGACCTCCTGGAGTTAAAGGTATAAAAAAAAAAACCACACACACACCAAACTATCATTGTGACATTCTGAAGTACAATTTCATAATTGCACATGCACACTATCACATGTATATCACAATAATATCATAAATGTATCACAGATATATCACAAATATAGCACAGGAATGTTAGAAATGTATCACAGACATATCACAATAATGCCACACATTATCACATAATATCACAAATATATCATAAAATGTATCTAAATATTTACAATGTCACACATTATCACAACAGTTTCACATAACATCACAAATGTATCACAATTATAGCAAGATTATCAAAACAGCATCATATAAATATATACATTTTACAATTATATCAAATATATTACAATGTCACACATCACAACAGTATCACATAACATCTTAAATGTATCACAGTTACAGTATATCACAGACATATCACAATAATGACACATTATCACCTACAATTATAAGTATGTCACCATATTGTCACAACTATCACATATCACAAATATATCACATCAAAAATGTATCTAAATATGTCACTCATCATCTCAAGTTTTATATAATATCACAAAAGTATCACAATTATATCAGATATTACAAATATAACAAGATTATTAAAACAGTATCCCAAAAATCACAATGTCACATCACAACAGTATCACAATTAAATCACAATAATGTCACACATTATCACAACAGTGTCACATAATATCACAAATATAAATTATAGTTATATCACTTAATATTATGAAAATATCAAAATGATATCAAATCATTTTACAGGTGAAACAGGATTTCCCGGAATTCCAGGTAATGTGTTTTAATTTTTTTATGACAAACGTCACATCCTTTGCACTTTAACTTAGTGAAATGAAGAATAAAAAACATTCAAGTCTACAACTATGATATTTGGTACACATTAAGAAACAACATTTCTACTAGAAAAACAAATAAACAAACAAACAAAAAAGCTAAGAAACTGACTGGCTGATCGTGGATCAGTATCGCACATTTTACACGTATTAAATAAATGAATATTGAAATATTGATTTGATAAGTACTAACCAGAAGAGCCTAAATAAATAAACTGAATTAATGAATGGTACCGTTTCAGGTCCTCCTGGTCTCATTGGTCACCCCGGACAGGAAGGTCCTCGAGGTCCCAAAGGAAGTTCAGGTATGATGCAGAGCCAGAGACAACTTCTACCAGTCAATCATTGCCATTACAACTTAAGACTGATTTTGTGATGCTCACATGTGACAGAGGTGATTCGGACCTAAAACATCTCTTTGCACTGTTTATAGGTGAATCAGGAACTGATGGTTTACCAGGGCCGAGGGGGCGGGAAGGGCCAACGGGTCACAGAGGAGAACCGGGACCTCCAGGAATTGGAGAGAAAGGAGAGAAAGGTGATACCACTGACATTATTACTACTGTTATATTATAAGTAATTAAAAAAATGACTTGATAATTGTTTGGCGTTTGCTCCTCAGGCTCTTCTGGCGATGTTGGTGCACCTGGAATAGTAGGACCAGGAGGTCCCATGGGACCCAAAGGTAAGCCCATCTGTATAATGGCAGTCCAGTACAAATGATTCCAGTTCAGACAAATTATTCCTTCATATTTACCCTGCCTTTGCTAATAAATGGACCTACATTTTGAGGGGAAAAACTTGTTTTGTCACTGCAGGTGATGCAGGTGCTCAGGGCATCCCAGGTCTGACAGGAGCTCCTGGACCCCAAGGCTTCCGTGGAGATTCTGGTGATCCTGGACCCAAGGGTAAATCTACCTTTTCTTAACAGTTTCCCATTCAAGAATTTCATGTGAACAATTTGTTTTCATCATCTTTTATATTTTTAGGTGATAAAGGACCTGCTGGGCCATCTGGGGTCAAAGGTTGGTAGAAGCCAGAGATACATATTGCAAATAGTAAAGCAGTTTTTAATATACTTATTAAGTTTTTAAGCTGATAATTATATTGAAATAATTTTTCTATTACTAAATTAGGTGATCAAGGAGAGAGAGGGCCACGTGGTACTACTGGTAAGTTACAGTATCTTATAACATACAACTATATATATATATATATATATATATATATATATATATATATATATATATATATATATATATATATATATATATATATATATATAGCATTTTTTTATTATTAGTATCTCAAAATATATGATAATATTTTTGACAGGTGAGCCAGGTCTGGTCGGACCAGCAGGGCCTCCTGGCGAGAAAGGTCTTAAAGGATCAACAGGTGGGTCTCATCACAGAAAGAGAAACTTGAGGAAAAGAAAACCTGTATCACAAGTAGAACATATGCAATTAAGATTTATTCTATTCTATAAGAAATAAATATACACTACTGTTCAAAAGTCAGTCATTTTTTCAAAATAAATTAATACTTTTATTCAGCAAGGATTCATTCAGTTGATCAAAAGTGACAGTAAAGACATTTATTATATACAAAAAAATTATATTTCAAATATAAGATTATACGTTCTACTGTTTTCTACATTGACAATAATCAGAAATGTTTCTTGAGCAGCAAATCATCATATTAGAATGATTTCTGAAGGATCGTGTGACACTGAAGACTGGAGTAATGATGCTGAAAATTCAGAAAATTTAATTTGCATCACAGGAATAAATTACATTTTAAAATATATTAAAATAGAAATCAGTTATTTTAAATTGTAAAAATATTTCACAATAGTACTGTATTTTACTGTACGTTTTGATCAAATAAATGCAGCCTTGGTGAGCAGAAGAGACTTCTTTCAAAAACACTGAACAATCTTACTGACCCTAAACTTTTGGATGGTAGTGTACAAGAACATCTGGATTGAAAATGACTGTACAGTATGTGATGTATTATATCAAGTCATATATTTTATATCATATATCATATTTCATTTTCCACAGGTGCTCCTGGGCCAGATGGTGTTAAAGGAATTCGAGGTAATTTTGAAACTAAGCTTTGGTAAAACATTAGCCTGTGTCTACACAATACAAGCATGTATTTTTTTTTTTGGTAACACTTTATTTTACAGTGTCCTTGTTACATATGTTACATGTACTTACCATAGTAATAACAGTAAATTATGCATAATTACATGCAACTAACCCTCAACCAAATCCTAATCCTACCCTAACCCTATAGTAAGTACATGTAGTTGCTTAATATTACTCAGTACTTACATATATAATTACACTGTAACAATGACACCTTAAAATAAAGTGTAACCTTTTTTTAAAATGTCTCTTTCTTTTAAATTCAAGGGGACCAAGGTCCGATTGGGTTGCCTGGAGCTCGGGGACCACAGGGGCCTCCTGGAGATGCAGGAATACCAGGTATAAATTAAGAGAAAAATCACACCACGGCTGAATAAATAATGGTTTTCATACTTTTTTTTTAACACACTTGTCAATAATGCAAACCATGTAAAGGAGACGTTTTTCTGGTTTCCTGCACAGGTACACCAGGACTTCAAGGACCACCAGGTTTGATTTCACTTCTTCTGCGCTGAATATATTAAACACAACAGATCTATTAGTATTTCTGAAATAACTGTCTACAGTAATTGCAGACACAAAACAGACATCTTAATTATATTTATTTTTACCTTATTTAACTAAAGGTTTGCCAGGTACCCCAGGCCAGCCAGGGTCCAAAGGTAATATTTCTTGTGAGATGTTTTTGATTCAATTCTAACGGCCCGTTCACACCAAGGATGATAACTATAACTTTAGATAGCTCTAAAGAAATTAATAAAAAAATCATTCTAAATATACAATTATAGCAGAGTCTAAAACACAACTAGAAATTACACTTTCAGAAAGATTTTTTCCGGATAATGAACAATAACAACATTGACAGCCAATCAGAATCCATCCTGCTTTAAAGAGCTCAAGCATTCAAAGCGGCAGACGACAAAACTGCAGCGTGCGCTTATAATACACAGAATGATACCCTCTGCTGAGCGCTAATATAGTTATCTTTATAGTAATCGGTCTTGGTGTGAACGGGCCTTAATGCCATAATATTAATACAATTTTGTATTTTATATATACATTATTCTACTTTTTTTTTTTTAAATACACATATATACAAAAATACTCTTACCACATCTTACGTGCTGTTCTCTCTTTAGGTGAGCCCGGTGAGCCCGGAAGAATCATTTCTGCAGGTAAGGGAACACAAATGAAAATTAGTTAGTGGTGCTTACTTAGTTAGCTTCTGGTCTATTAATCTGGCTTATTTGATGGTGACATCATCATCATCTGGTCGCTCCTCGTAGGCGCTAATACTAACACTGTGGGGATACCTGGACCACCTGGAACTCCAGGTCCTGCTGGACAACCTGGACTATCAGGTATCATGAAGTTCATCATGGATCATCTCAGATCCATTTAATATGAAATTAAAAGAATCAGTTAAATATTCGTGCTAATATTTATTTTTTAATTTTTTTATCTAAGGTCCTATTGGTCCTGCTGGTCTTCCTGGTTCACCTGGTAAGATGACTTTTTTCTATAAAACAAAAAAGAGTTTTTTACTGACATTTGAATCTCTACAGGTTCAAAGGGAGATAAAGGAGACAAAGGAGATGATGGGAAGCCTGGAGTCTCTGAGAGAGCAGGGAGTAAGTGTGCTCATTTTGAAAATGTACATTGTAAGTGCTTTTATATCATTCATTTGCTCTTAATCTAAACTGAACAGAGGAAGCTGCTGCTGAACCTGGTCCTCCTGGCCCACCGGGACCACCTGGACCTCCTGGTGACGATGGGAAACCAGGTACATAGTCCCTAATTCAGTTTTGTAACACATTTCTGTTGTGTTACTATATAAATGTTTCATTTTGTTTTTCCACAGGTGTTGGTCAACCTGGTCCTCCTGGTCAAAAAGGTGAACCAGGAAGCTTTGTACCCACTTCAGGTATGCTAATGCTTTAAAGTTAATTTACACTTGGTTCTTTGAGACTTTGGGTCTCATTCACTAACAGCGCATACACGCAAATTTGTGTGTGTGTGTGTATGTATATATATATATACAAACACACGCACACACACACTTATATGTGTGTGAAATTTAGAGAAGTTCTCGTGCGCATATACAGTAAATAAATCCACAAAATTATTAGGATTATTAGTGAATGAGACCTGTTAAATTATGTTTTTAAAATGATCTGATTGTGGTTTTTGTGGTCAATCAGAAACCTTCTTTGCTGGACCGCCTGGGCCTCCTGGACCTATTGGACCAAAGGGATCACAAGGTAGATTAAATATACAATAGAGACAATATACAACATTGGGTTTTCCTTAAGAACCTATAAATTTTAATGTTTGTTTTTTGTTCAGGCGATAGTGGCCCTCAAGGATTCCCTGGTAAGGTCAACACATTCCATCACACATATATAAATATGACATTCTGACGTTTGTGGATGACATGCATACTTCTGTTTCATCTTTTTTTTTTCTAAAGGCCAACCTGGATTACCTGGAGAACCTGGAATCGGTTAGTGATTCAGATTTGTATAATACAGAACATACACATTTCTACATTCTACAATAGCCACACAGTTCACTTTATTTTCCCCCGAATCCAGGTTTTCCAGGACCGCCAGGGTCACCAGGACCACGTGGAGAACAAGGTACAGAGGGTCCACAAGGACCACAGGGACCTCAAGGACCAATGGGTTCAATGGGGCTAGAAGGTCCAAAAGGTACAATGGAACAAAATATATCTATGTTAGACAGTTTTTACATAAAACAATACACACACACACACACACAGGGCAGTTGTGGCTTAATGGTTAGAGAGCCAGACTGGATGGGTTAAATGCAGAGGACACATTTTAAGTATGGGTTGTCATATACGGCCTTCACTTCATATATCTATGTGAAAAGCCTCCAGTTACAGTAAAACTATTACAATGGAAGTAAATATGGTTAGTTTTTCTACATCTGTGCACCAACATTTTTTTTTTTTTTATTTAAATATAGGTGATGCTGGAGTCCCAGGGGCCCCTGGCATTCCAGGTTATTCCTACGGTAGGCAAATTGGTGTATTGCTCTAATATTTGCTTTGAAATGAAACATTTTAAACCATATACCATTTCTTTAGTAAAAGAAAGAGAGTTTCATGTCATTGTTTTTATAAGGTGGAGGATCCAGAAGCGCTCCAGGACCACCAGGTTCACCTGGACCCCCAGGACCTCCTGGAGCACCTGGTTCCCCTAGTGGCGGCTCACCAGATGTTGCTCAGCAGATTTCGGACTACCTCAGAAGTATGTTTAAAAAGACATGAAAAACTTTAATGCAACCTGGCAACTCCCTTAAAACTACCCTGAACACCTTAAAGGGATTGTTCACCCCAAAAGTGTCATAATTTAGAAAGAAAGACATGGACAGGTTTGGAATGACATGTTGTTCCAAACCTGAATGACTTTCTTTCTTCTGCGAAACACAGAAGATATTTTGAAGAATGTTGGTGTCCAAACAGTTTCGGTTCCCATTTACTTCAATTGAATTTTTTGTCCACACAATAGATCTTGGTCTTGGTTAGATGGCATATTGTATCTAAAGCAGATAGAAATGAGGCTGTGAGGGATACATTTACAGTATTTACAATGGCTTGCTAATGGTCCTAGATCAAATAGTTTTCACAACTGTTTTGCAGATTTTGTTTTTTGTTTTTGGAAAGACGTTTCATCAGCTGAACAATCATTATTTTGTTAATCAACAGTACAATCCATTGGACGGACTGTACTTCTATCCCTCACGTCCTTGTTTTCATTTCTGTCAAAAATGAAATATCTACCCTGACTAATGTCTATGAAAGTCAATGGGAACCGAAATGGTTTGGTTATCAACATTCTTTAAAATATCTTCTTCTGTGTCCCACAGAAGAAAGAAAGTGATACAGGTTTGGAATGAAATGAGGGTAATTAAATGATGACTGAATTTAAATTTTTGGTTGAACTATCCCTTTAACTACTGTATAGCAGCTACCAACATGCTAGCATTGTGAGGGCAACTTTTGGGTGAAAAGCATCTTTAGAAGTCCCAGTATGGTTTGAAGCCACTACAAATTACACATTTATCTAATTATAGAGATAAATGGGCAAATAAGCTCCATGACAGTAATATTTAATGTGTCTTTTGTAGGTGAACCCATCAGAGAATACCTGGCTGGACCTCCCGGCCCACCTGGACCACCAGGACCTTCTGGATCAGCCTCTGATGATACGCTAGCTAACCGTGTGATTGATTACCTTCAAAGTAAGTGTGAAATGTTCAACGACACAGGCGACACAACTTTTACAGGTGTCGGTAACACTTTATTTCGATGGTCCACTTAAGATATTTTACTAACTATAAGTAACTTTACAACTATATGTCAACTAGGAGTCATTAAGTATTAGTAGACTGTCTAATGCTTTATTTTGATGTTCCCCAACAGACATTCTGCTGAATATAAGTAATTTAGCAGCTATAAAATAACTTACTCGGACCCTAACACCTAACAGTCTCCTTATACTCTAATGACTTATAGTTGACATGAAGTTGCAGTTACTTATAGTTAGTAGAATGTCTAAAGTGGACCATCGAAATAAAGCATAACCTTTCTGTTTTCTACTTTGCTTTTTGTTTTCAATAAACATGTAACTCAAAACTAATGTGCTTTATGACACATTTTGATGGATCCACACATTCTTTGGTGTATATATAGGAGATGAGGTGAGACAGTACCTGATTGGTCCTCCAGGGCCCCCAGGACCCCCAGGTGTGCCAGGTGGATATGGCTTTAACACTCAGGAAGTTGCTGGACGAGTGCTGAATTTGATCAACGGTAGGAAAGATATGCTGGACATCCTGGATCCCTAGAACTAGCCCTAGATCATTTTCAGAGTTACCTGTAATATATACTACCATTCAAAAGTTTAAAAGATTTTCTAAATGTTTTTGAAAGAAGTCTCTTATGCTCACCAAAGCTGCATTTGTTTGATAATATTGTGAAACATTATTAAAAATGTTCTCTTTTCTTCAAAATTATATTTTTTTCCGGTGATCAAAGCTGAATTTTCAGCATCATTACTCCAGTCTTTAGTGTCACATGATCCTTCAGAAGTCATTCTAATATGATGACTTGCTGCTCAACAAACATTTCTGATGATCATGTGATGCTGGTGGCTGTAATAATCGCATGGCACAGGAAATATAAAAACAAAAGTCTCTACTTGGAAAATATGCAGGAATCAAACACACAAAACCACTTCCAACATAAACAAGCCTGAAAATTAACAGAGGAAACTAAGGGCTTAAATACACAGAGTTAACAAATGGCGAAAACGTAATCCAATCAGAAACTAACTAGCAAACAGAACTCAGGCAAAGCAGAACAGGAAACAGATTGAAAACTAAACCAAAACGGATTACATATCAATGTTGAAAACAGTTGTGCTGCTTAATATTTTTGTTGAAACCATGATAAAAAAAAGTTCAAGCACAGCATTTATTTGAAATAGATTTTTTGTAACAATTGAAAGGTCTTTACTGTCTCTTTTGATCAATGTATTGCACACACTGTATTAATTTCTTTTAGATTGAAAAAGACCCCAAACTTTTGAATGGTAGTGTTTATGAAACTGTTCAGATTTAAGCTTTGGATTTTTTGAAGACTAACCATTTCAGGATGTGGTGGACCAAATGTAATAGTTAGGGATTGGCCATTGAAAATATCTGTCAACTACTATTCTGGGGTGCGTTTCCCAAAAGCATCGTCAGCCAGCTATGGTCGCAAGTTCCTTAGAACTCTATTAGTAAGGACAGAACTTGCAACCATAGCTGGCTTTGGGAAACGCCCCCTTGAAGAGTTGGCGACAACAGCTGCACACTTTAAAATATTATCAAAGTTATTTTTATATAGCTGCAAGTATTAAAAATGATGTTATATCACATTTGCAGATGCTGGTTTCAGAGGTCTGCCAGGACCCCCGGGCCCCCCAGGACCTCAAGGACCACCAGGAAGCTCTGGAGGAATAGTGTCTTACGCGGTGAATGAAAACCAACAGCCAATCCGTGCAGAGCCTCAGGAGTACATCAAGAGTAAGAACAGTGTTTATTAACTCTATTTCGTATTTAAGTCTTTTTTTTTATAGCAGTTTAATGGCAGTTTGTTTGCTTCTGCAGGGCACCCAATTGTAAACGATAATTTGGATTATCCAGCCATCGCTAAACGGGCTGCAGATTACATTAAGTGTAAGTTACGCTACATGTGACGACCTAAAATGCACTTACACACATACGCATATATCAAAAAAACCATCCTCTCTGCATTTCTTCTCTTCTCTAGCTTGCTTCCTAATAGTAGTTTAATAATTTTTGCATTGTATACTACGAATATTGTTGGCTTTTTAACAAATTGCTTTCGTTTGTCTTTTGTAAGTCGCTTTGTATAAAAGCGTCTGCTAAATGCATAAAGGTAAATGTGAACAAGATATTGTTAGTACCTTTATAGATTTATTGTAGGAATTATTGAGTTTTATGTGTTTGCATTTTTTCCACAGCTAATAACCTGTTAGGTGGTCTGGTAGGGGTTCCTGGTCCGGCAGGGGTTCAGGGTGCACGAGGAGCACTTGGACGACCTGGAACACCAGGGTCTCAAGGACCACAAGGACCACCTGGACCTCCAGGAGTCAGCATACAACTGACCAACATGACTGAAATAATGGACTATATTAGAGGCAAGAAGGAACTTGTTCAAAAGAACAATTTGTATGCATTTAATTTGAATAATTTATTTACAAATATAATTACAAATGCATCATTTCTACAGAACACAATATGATTGGACCACAGGGGGAGAAAGGGGATATGGGATTTCCAGGACCAAGAGGTACAAGTTCTATTTATCACATGGACATATGAAATTGGCCAGCAAAGCAATTAAACCTAGTTACCTTCATCTGGTATCTGTGAAGTGAATTGACTTAGTCCTGTTCACAAAGAAACAAATCCATAAAAATTATGTCAGTAATGCATAAACAGAAATGTGAAAAGTTACTCAAAAAGATGATTTAGGCCTACATCTTCAGTAACAAACGTTGTGTATTTTTAACCAAAATGAACAAAATGTCTGCATCTGGTAGGTTTCAAATATATTAAAATACAAAATAAATGAAAACATATTAAAATAGTTTTATTCAGAAAAATTTTAAGGCATCTGGGGACGTTTACACAACACCGTGTTCAACTAAAAACGGCAATCTTTTTATGCGTTTTGGCTGTTGTTCATTTACAAGACAAGGATGTTTTTGCGGTGGCCGAGAGTGTTCAACGCGCTGCAACTGAAGAAAACACATGCAAATAGAAAAATCACACGCAAATTAAGAAAACATCTTCATAAGTTTTACAACACATGTGCTCCAAATACTCACAACACAACCAAATACAGAAACACGCTGCAAAAGTTCACAACAACCAAATACAGAAAACATTTAAATAAGGCCTGATGGCTTATGTTACCGCTAACCCGGACGTCGAGGTCACTTCCGTGATTTGGGAAAAGCACGTAAAAGTCCTGGCAGAAAACAATGCATAAGGATGTAGTGTAACGACGCCCAGTTCCAGGAATGCACTAATATTTTGTAGGTAGTACCAGTTTGCAACAATTATTAGTTAACACTAAGTTGTCAACACTTTTTTTTTTGGCTCGAGGTCATGGTGCAAGGACCCTAGGTTGAATTTACTGCGAACCATCCCTTTAAACAACAAAAATGTGAATCTGAAAACGGTGATGGCATGCGTATTACGTGTTTAGTCTACAGGCGTGTGCGTTTGGTGAAAGTGCTCTATAAAAGAATGCGCATGTGCGCAGGCGGTTAGTCTTTCTTTACAAAGTGACATTGCTAACTACTGGCCTGGCATGCATAAAACAGTGTTTTAGTCGTTTTTCGTGGATCTGTGTGAATGGGGATTGTTTTGATAACATTGTTATCTGTACAAAGAAAAGACGTTTCCGTTTTTCTATCGTTGTCGTTTATAAACATACCCTAAATGATTAACAAAACTTTGCCGAATAACCTACAACGTGCCCTCTGTCATTTTATTGATATTTCAATTTTTCATAACAAGTAAAAACGTCTTTTAGTATAATTATACAGAAATGTCCACCTTCAGGTCGAGGTTCACATGCCTTTTTGCTGTGAAATATTAACTTTTATAGTGTTCACGAGTTCACACGTACATGAAATTGGATGTAGTATTTTAAGCGTATTTGGCATGCTGTCCGGGGGAGGGCTCCGAGCTCGGAATTTGGCCCGAACCCAGAGTTCTCCCCCTTTTACTGGGAGTGAGGTGATGGGGTGATGGAGGGATGCTGTGAAACTTGACATGAGACAGAGGTGAGGAAAGGCTTTATTTATACCGGCTTCCTCTTGTGCTGATTGGTTGATTACCTGAATGTGCTCCTCCCGAACTTTGTTACATAAAACTTCATTTAGTAATATTTCAAGATGAACACTTACAACTTAGGTTTGCTTGATCATTTTTAGAAAATGTGAGTTTCAAATATGATGCATCATTACATCATATCATTATATTGCATTGCATGATGCTTTGCCCCACCCCAATAAAACCACAGAGCTTTGATAATTTAAATATCTTAAGACATATTAATGGGAGACATAAAGTGACAGCTGATATTGATACAAGTCGTCTGCTATACTTTCATAAAGATCTCGTTGATTTACTATACAAGCTATCTTTTAGGCCACATTAATATCAGTAAAAGCACCAAATTGCATATTTTTGCTCAGTTTTTTTTCCTCCTCTAAGTTCCATATTCTCACTATATCATACTATATGAGCCATAAAGTGCTGATGTACAGTATCAAATGTGATGCTCAACAAAACATATGCATTCTAGATTTTTTTTGATTTTTTTTTTTAGGTCAATTAACAAATCCATTTTTTTACTATTATTGAAAACAGTGTGTCAGGCTTTACAGGGTTAATCCAGTGTATTCCTTAAAATTGCTGTTTGCATGGACAAGTGTTCAAATATAATTTATCAACATTTGTTTCAACTTGTAATTTTACTATTGTACAATCCGGGTTTTCCAGGCTTCCCAGGCTTGGACGGCCTCCCAGGAATGAAAGGAGAAAGGGGTATGAGCCAGTTTACAAAATATATAATTGATCATAAGATACTGTATTCTTACTGTATGACAAACCTTTTTCCCCACAGGTGAGGCTTCATAGCATAGCAATTAAACCTAGTTACCTTCATTTGGTATCTGTGTGAACATACTAGGAAGTGAATTGACTTAGTCCTGTTCACAAAGAAACAAATCCATAAAAATTACGTCAGTAATGCATAAACAGAGGTTGAAAAGTTACTCAAAAAGATGATTTAGGCCTACAGCTTCAGTAACAAATGTTGTGTATTTTTAACCAAAATTGGTAACACTTTATAATAACGTTCAGTTGTAAGTCATTTATAAGTGGTTAGTTAATGATGAACTAATCATTTACAAAGCATTCATAAATGATTAGGAAGTGATATACTAACATTTTATGTATGTTTTGTCAATTCTGTTATAAGTCATTCACAACTGATTAGTAAATGATTAACTGATAATTTTTGAAACATGACTATACGTTCATAAATGATTAATAAGTGATGTTAATTATTTTATGTATGTTTTGTAGATTCAGTTGTAAGTTATTTACAATTGATTAGTTAATGATTAACTAATCATTTACAAAACATGACTATGTGTTTCATAAATTAAAAAAATTATGTGTTTTTTTTGTGTGTGTATGTATGTAGCAATTAGAGGGTGCAGAAAGTGTTGTAAATGCCTTTATATACACATACAGATAATATGTAATAGGTAAGTTACAGTGTTCAACACAATGATGTGTAAACGCATGAATAAATCATTTACAACACTTTCTGCATCCCCTAATCTAAAGTGTAAACTATTCATCACTTGTAAATGCGTTACACATCATTCGTAGATTACCACTTCAAGAATCAATAAGGCATAAGATCAACAAATCTTATCTATTACGAATGATGTGTAACACATTTACAAGTGATGAATACTTTACACTTTAGATTAGGGGATGCAGAAAGTGTTGTAAATGATTTATTCATGCGTTTACACATCATCTGTAACAGGTGTTGAACACTGTAGTGTGTACTGCAGTGTAAGTGCTGACTGGTGAGGGTATAGACACACATGGAGTCTTTAACCAATGTGCACCTGATGTGAGCAAAACATACACAAAATTAACAATTTATTAAACTTTTATGAAACGCATATTCATGTTTTGTAAATTATTAGTTAATCATTAACTCAAATGTAAATGACTTAAACTGAATCTACAAAACATACATAAAATAATGAACATATTACTTATTAATCATTTATGAATGCATAGTCATGTTTCATAAATGATTAGTTAATAATTTACTAATCACTTGTAAATGACTTGTAACGGAATTTACAAAACATACATAAAATGTTAGTATATCACTTGCTAATCATTTATAAATGTTTTGTAAATGATTAGTTCATCATAACCACTTATAAATGACTTACAACTGAACGTTATTATAAAGTGTTACCAACTTTTTATGCGTTTTGGCTGTTTATTTACACGACAAGGACGTTTTTACGGTGGCCGAGAGAGCTCAACGCGCTGCAACTGAAGAAAACACATGCAAATAGAAAAATCACACGCAAATTAAGAAAACATCTTCATCAGTTTTAGAAAACACATGTGTGCTCCAAATACTCACAACACAACCAAATACAGAAACACGCTGCAAAAGTTCACAACAACCAAATACAGAAACACAGTTTTACAACATGTGTTGTAAAACTGATAAAGATGTTTTCTTAATTTGCGTGTGATTTTTCTATTTGCATGTGTTTTCTTCAGTTGCAGCGCGTTGAGCTCTCTCGGCCACCGTACGTTTTGGCCTAAAAGCACAAGCTTTTGAAAACGGGTTTTAAAGTGCAACGATACTGAAAACAAAACTGTTATCAACTGTTTAAACAACAAAAATGTGAATCTGTGAAAACGGTGATGGCATGCGTAGTGTTTAGTCTATAGGCGTGTGCGTTTGGCGAAAGTGCTCTATAAAAGAATGCGCATGTGCGCAGGCGGTTAGTCTTTCTTTACAAAGTGACATTGCTAACTACTGGCCTGGCATGCATAAAACAGTGTTTTAGTCGTTTTTCGTGGATCTGTGTGAATGGGGATTGTTTTGATAACATTGTTATCTGTACAAAGAAAACACGTTTCCGTTTTTCTATCGTTGTCGTATATAAACATACCCTAAATGATTAACAAAACTTTGTCGAATAACCTACAACGTGCCTTCTGTCATCTTATTGATATTTCACACTTTTTTAACAAGTAAAAAGGTATTTTAGTATAATTATACAGAAATGTCCACCTTCAGGTCGAGGTTCACATGCCTTTTTGCTGGGAAATATTTACTGATTTTTATAAAGTAAACATAAGAATAACTTTTATAGTGTTAGTAATATTTCAAGATGAACACTTACTGGACTGAAGCAACTTAGGTTTGCTTGATCATTTTTTGAGTATAAAATATGATGCATCATTACATCATATCATTGTATTATTTGTTGTATTATTTTAATTTAATACTGTGAAGCTGCTTTGATGCAATCTGTATTGTGAAAAGCGCTATACAAATAAACTTGACTTGACTTGACTATTGCATTGCATGATGCTTTGCCCCACCCCAATAAAACCACAGAGCTTTGATCATTTAAATATCTTAAGACATATTAATGGGAGACATAAAGTGACAGCTGATATTGATACAAGTCGTCTGCTATACTTTCATAAAGATCTCGTTGATTTACTATACAAGTTATCTTTTAGGCCACATTAATATCAGTAAAAGCACCAAATTGCATATTTTTCCTCAGTTTTTTTTTCCTCCTCTAAGTTCCATATTCTCACTATATCATACTATATGTGCCATAAAGTGCTGATGTACAGTATCAAATGTGATGCTCAACAAAACATATGCATTCTAGATTATTATTATTTTTTTGTCAAAAGAATTGTCAATTAACAAATCCATTTTTTTTTTTTATACTATTATTGAATACAGTGTGTCAGGCTTTACAGGGTTAATCCAGAGTATTCCTTGAAACTGCTGTTTGCATGGACAAGTGTTCAAATATCATTTATCAACATTTGTTTCAACGTGTAATTTTACTGTTGTACAATCCGGGTTTTCCAGGCCCCGTAGGCCCACCAGGCTTTCCAGGCCGCCCAGGCATCCAAGGAATGAATGGAGACAGGGGTATGAGCCAGTTTACAAAATATTTAATTGATCATAAGATATATTTCTAAAATGATAATGTCATGACAAACCTTTTTTCCCCACAGGTGAGGCTTCATAGCATAGCAATTAAACCTAGTTACCTTCATTTGGTATCTGTGTGAACATACTAGGAAGTGAATTGACTTAGTCCTGTTCACAAAGAAACAAATCCATAAAAATGCATAAACAGAAGTTGAAAAACTACTCAAAAAGATGATTTAGGCTTACAGCTTCAGTAACAAACGTTGTGTATTTTTAACCAAAATTGGTAACACTTTATAATAACGTTCAGTTGTAAGTCATTTATAAGTGGTTAGTTAAAGGTATAGCGGAGGATCTTTCCAAATTTTAGATAAGACCCGCCCTCTCCACTTTTTGAAAAGTTTGATTGATTCACCAGAATGATTGACAATTAGGAGGACCAATAGTTTAGACTACCCACCAGGAAGTAAAACATCCTCCGCTATACCTTTAAATGATGAACTAATCATTTACAAAGCAAGTGATATACTAACATTTTATGTATGTTTTGTAAATTCTGTTACAAGTCATTCACAAGTGATTAGTAAATTATTAACTAATCATTTACAAAACATGACTATGTGTTTCATAAATTAAAAAAATTATGTGGTTTTTTTGTGTGTGTATGTATGTAGCAATTAGAGGGTGCAGAAAGTCAAGTCAAGTCAAGTCAAGTTTATTTGTATAGCGCTTTTCACAATACAGATTGCATCAAAGCAGCTTCACAGTATTAAATTAAAATAATACAACAAAGTTTGTTTCAAGAGGAATTTATTGATTGATAAAATTAAATTAAATATCCCCAAAATATCCCCAACTGAGCAAGCCAAAGGCAACAGTGGCAAGGAACCGAAAAACTCCATCAAGTGACCTAATGGTGTCCTAAAACTCCATCAGGTGACCTAATGGAGAAAAAAAAAACCTTGGGAGAACCCAGGCTCAGTCGGGGGCCAGTTCTCCTCTGGCATTGGATAGAGGCCGGATTGTAGTTTGAACTGTAGGATTATATGAATGCCTGGCTGAAGAGATGCGACTTTAATCTAGTTTTAAACTGGGAGAGCGAGTCTGAGCAACGAACAGTATCAGGTAGACTATTCCAGAGTTTTGGAGCCAAATGTGAAAATGCTCTCCCTCCTTTGGTGGTTCTGGATATCCTAGGTATGACCAAAAGCCTTGAATTTAGTGATCTTAAAGAGCGCGATGGATTATAGGGCGATAGAAGATCCGTTAAATAGACTGGAGCTAAGCCGTTTAGGGCTTTATAAGTCAGTAGCAATACCTTGTAATTAATACGGAACTTTATAGGTAACCAATGCAGTGATGATAAAATCGGTGTTATATGATCATATTTTCTTGATCTCGTAAGAACTCTAGCGGCGGCATTTTGGACTAACTGTAGCTTGTTTATTGAGGATGCAGGACAACCAGCTAATAAAGCATTACAGTAATCCAGTCTCGAGGTCATGAATGCATGAACTAACTTTTCTGCATCAGAAACTGATAGTATATTACGTAGCTTAGCAATGTTTCTAAGGTGGAAAAAGGCTGTTTTTGTAACATATGAAATATGATTTTCAAAAGACAGGTTGCAATCGAGTATAACACCCAGGTCTTTTACTGTAGAGGATAAAGTAACAGGACATCCTATGATGTTAAAGTTGTATTGTGCGAGGTTTTGTGGGCGGTTTTTTGAACCGATAAGTATTACCTCTGTCTTGTCTGGATTTAATAAAAGAAAATTACGCGCCATCCAATCTTTTATATCTTTAACACACTGTGTCAATTTGGAAAATGTAGCGTTTTCATCCGGCCGTGATGAAATATATATTTGAGTGTCATCAGCATAACAATGGAAACTAATTCCATGTTTCCTTATAATATTTCCAAGTGGCATCATATATATTGAAAATAACAGAGGGCCTAATACAGATCCCTGCGGCACTCCATAGTTTACTGGAGTTATGATCGATTTTTCTCCATTTAAATAGACAAAATGGTAGCGGTCAGATAGGTATGATTTGAACCAGCTTAGTGCTTGTCCTTGAACACCAGTATAATTTTGTAGTCGATCTAAGAGTATTGTGTGATCTATAGTATCGAACGCAGCACTAAGATCAAGTAAAACTAGTATTGAGATACAGCCTTGGTCAGAAGCTAAAAGTAAATCATTTGTGATTTTAACGAGCGCAGTTTCAGTGCTATGATGCGGTCTGAATCCAGACTGAAACTTTTCATAGATATCATTTTGTTGCAAGAAAGAGCCCAGTTGAGCGGACACCACTTTTTCTAATATTTTAGACATAAATGGAAGATTTGAAATGGGTCTATAATTTGCTAGATTATTATGATCTAATTGTGGTTTCTTAATGAGAGGTTTTATAACTGCCAGTTTAAATGTTCTTGGAATATGACCTAAAGATAAAGACGAGTTAATAATATTGAGGAGAGGCTCTTCCACTACAGGTAACACTTCTTTCAGTAGTTTAGTTGGTATAGGATCTAATAAACATGTTGTTGTTTTAGATGAAGTGATAAGTTTATTTAACTCTTTTTGTTCTATAGTTGTAAAGCACTGTAATTGTTCTTTTGGGGTGATAATTGAAGCTGAATTATAAGGCGCGATTGAAGATTGAACGTTTATAATTGTGGTTCTGATGCTTTCTATTTTCTCAGTGAAGAAGTTCATGAAATCATTACTACTGAACTGTAACGGGATATTTTGTTCGGGTGACGTCTGTTTATTTGTTAGTCTAGCCACGGTGTTAAATAGAAACCTTGGATTGTTTTGGTTGTTTTCTATTAGTTTGCGGAGGTGCTCAGCCCTGGCAGCTTTTAGGGCCTTTTTATAACGTGACATACTGTCTTTCCACGCGATTCTAAAGACCTCTAAATTAGTTTGTTTCCTTTTACGCTCTAAAATACGTGTTTCTCTCTTTAAAACATGCGTAGTATTGTTATACCATGGTGCTTTATTTTTCTCTCTGACCTTTTTTAATTTAATAGGTGCAACCACATCCAATGTTCTAGAGAGAATGGTGCTCATAGTGCTAGTTAGTTCTTCTTGTTCATCTGTTTGTTTGGGTTCAGGCAGCAGCTGAGACAGATTAGATAAGCAATTTGAGAAATTATCTATGGTGGATGGGAGGATTGTTCTGCCTGGTTGATAACGCGACGCCGCATGACATATTACAGCAGTACGTAATATGCAAGTTACCATGTAGTGATCAGTGACTTCATCACTTTGTGGAATGATATCTATATCGGTTGGATCGGTTCCATGTGATATAATTAAATCGAGTGTATGATTAAGACGATGAGTTGGTCCGGTGACGTTTTGCTTGACCCCAAATGAATTTAATAAATCTGTAAACGCAGCTCCTAACGCATCATTTGGATTATCTACGTGTATGTTAAAATCTCCAACAATTAATGCTTTATCGACATTGACTAATAGGTCTGAGAGAAAATCTGCAAACTCTTTTAGGAAATCAGCGTAAGGCCCTGGCGGTCTATATACGGTAGCCAAGGCTAGAGATAATAGGGATGTTTTTCTAACATCTAAGAGCGTAACATTTAGTACAAGTACTTCAAATGAAATAAACTTATAACCCGTTTTCTGAGTAACATTTAGAATATCTTTATAAATGGTTGCAACACCTCCGCCACGACCAATCAGACGGGGCTCATGCTTATAACAGTATCCAGGAGGAGTAGACCCGAAATAATCATTTGGTTTAAGCCAGGTTTCAGTAAGGCAAAGTACATCGAAACTATTATCTGTGACTATTTCATTTACAATAACTGCCTTAGGTGTGAGTGATCTAATGTTTAGAAGACCTAGCTTTAGAAATAGTTTTTGTTTACTAATAGCAACATTTTCTGTTTTAATAACAATTAGATTTTTCCTAGATCCTGCATTAGATTTATTATTTGATCTCACTAAACGAGGAATAGACACGGTTTCTATGCAATGTTCTACACTAGTATTTATATCAGTTGAATTGGTGCAGCAGAGACTATGATTTGGACTTTTGGTTACTAGTCAAAGGGTATTTAACATTTTGGAGATGTTATCTGACAGAAGATCCGCTCCGAATCTGCTTGGGTGTAAGCCATCAGCACGGAAAAGCCTAGGACGCTCCCAAAACAGATTCCAATTATTTACAAAGAGCAGTTTCTGCTCATTGCACCATGACATTAACCATTCATTTAGCGCAAATAATCTGCTGAACTTTTCATGCCCTAGTCGGTACGTGGGAAGCGGTCCTGACACAATGATCGTTGTTTCAGGCGATGTGCTGCGTACCGTATCGATTAGATTCCTGAAGTCTTTCTTCAGAATCTCCGTCTGGCGCAGCCTGATGTCGTTCACTCCCGCGTGCAGGACCACAGTTCCGACGCGCTCGTCACCGTTCAGGATCTCGGGAACGCGAGCAGCGATTTCAGAAACACGAGCACCAGGAAAGCAGTGACTTTGCACCTTACTTTTACCTAACGTAGCGTGTACGTGCCGAACGATGGAATCGCCGATGATCACAGCATCGCGTTCTGTTTCGCGTAGAGGGGAGAAGCGGTTTTGTGTGGATAACTCGAAAACCGGGAGGGTCGGAGAAAGTCTTGGTCTAAACCTGACTTGCGTCTTCCGCTGCGGAACCACCCAGGCTTCGTGGTGGCGTGTTGGAGCCGGAGTGAACGAGACCATGGCTGATTGCGACCGATGCTGAGGAACGCACGGAGTAGACGCGGTCGGAGTCAGCGGGTTAGTAACGTTAAACACTGATTTGTGTGCATCGGCGCGTGATGTTTCAAGAGCCAAACACCGGTCTCTCAGCTCGGCCTGTCTCAATAAAAGGTTGTGGATCTGTTTCTCAACAGCTTCCAGCTCAGACTGCAGTGCGTGCAGCTCAAATGTGTCCTCACCTGCACCAAACGGTAGACTACTTACATCTGATATATTCGCCATTTTAACAGATGGACAGTGAGTTAGCAACGAAGCTACCAGTGATGCTATCAATATTAATACTAATTTATATTATACGTTTGTTTGTAAGTGAGTGTGGAGAAGACGCGTTCAGCCGTGATCCACGGACGTAACCTTTAAGAGTATGCAGCGTTGGATCACTAATAGGCTTGAGACGCGTCTGCTCAACAGTCCGCGTTGTAACTATGAGGTTTTTTAGTGGTAGGGGTGTAGAGTAGACGCACGATAGGCGAAAAAAAGTGTTTGTTTATAAGTGAGTGTGGAGAAGACGCGTTCAGCCGTGATCCACTGACGTAACCTTTAAGAGTATGCAGCGTTGGATCACTAATAGGCTTGAGACGCGTCTGCTCAACAGTCCGCGTTGTAACAATGAGGTTTGAGCAGTAGTGCTTCTCAGTGAGGAAAAGTAGAAAATGTTCGTTGTAGCGAGTTTAAAGAGAAAAATCAAGAATTATAAATCAAATCGATAGAGCTCCAAAAACAACAACGCATTCAGACGCAACGCATGATAATAACAGGACAAGACATTACTCACCGTGTTTGTTGAGTGTTTCTTACTCACCTGAGCTTTTATGAACTCAAAGGCGCGAGAGAAAATAAATAAATAAAAATAGCTGAGCGCACGGGTGGCGCGTTAACAGGCTAGCGAATTACTAGCGTGTTGTGCTAGTAGTAACGGAAGCTAGCGATGTCAGGGTTGGGTAAGCTGTATTTAGTAGTAATATAAACAACTAGAAATTGTAGTAAATGATGGTTCAAAACAAGGAAATACGAGGCTAAGACGGAGCTTACAGCTCCGAAGCAAACACACTCACAGCAGGCAGCGAGGCAGAGAGAAAAATCAAGAATTATAAATCAAATCGATAGAGCTCCAAAAACAACAACGCATTCAGACGCGACGCATGATAATAACAGGACAAGACATTACTCACCGTGTTTGTTGAGTGATTCTTACTCACCTGAGCTTTTATGAACTCAAAGGCGCGAGCGCACGAGAGAAAAATAAATAAATAAAAATAGCTGAGCGCACGGGTGGCGCGTTAACAGGCTAGCGAATTACTAGCGTGTTGTGCTAGTAGTAACGGAAGCTAGCGATGTTGGCTAAGCTGTATTTAGTAGTAGTATAAACAACTAGAAATTGTAGTAAATGATGGTTCAAAACAAGGAAATACGAGGCTAAGACGGAGCTTACAGCAACGAAGCAAACACACTCACAGCAGGCAGCGAGGCAGACAGGAGCAATGTGTTGTAAAGCAGCAATGTGTTGTAAAGCAGAAAGTGAGCAGAAAGTGTTGTAAATGCCTTTATATACACATACAGATAATATGTAATAGGTAAGTTACAGTGTTCAACACAATGATGTGTAAACGCATGAATAAATCATTTACAACACTTTCTGCATCCCCTAATCTAAAGTGTAAACTATTCATCACTTGTAAATGTGTTACACATCATTCGTAGATTACCACTTCAAGAATCAATAAGGCATAAGATCAACAAATCTTATCTATTACGAATGATGTGTAACACATTTACAAGTGATGAATACTTTCCACTTTACATTAGGGGATGCAGAAAGTGTTGTAAATGATTTATTCATGCGTTTACACATCATCTATAACAGGTGTTGAACACTGTAGTGTGTACTGCAGTGTAAGTGCTGACTGGTGAGGGTATAGACACACATGGAGTCTTTAACCAATGTGCACCTGATGTGAGCAAAACATACAAAAAAAGTAACAATTTATGAAACATTTATGAAACGCATATTCATGTTTTGTAAATGATTAGTTAATCATTAACTAAAATGTAAATTACTTAAACTGAATCTACAAAACATACATAAAATAATGAACATATTAATTAATCATTTATGAATGCATAATCATGTTTCATAAATTATTAGTTAATCATTTACTAATCACTTGTAAATGACTTGTAATATTTCAAGATGAACACTTACTGGACTGAAGCAACTTAGGTTTGCTTGATCATTTTTTGAAAATGTGAGTTTCAAATATGATGCATCATTACATCATATCATTGTATTGCATTGCATGATGCTTTGCCCCACCCCAATAAAACCACAGAGCTTTGATCATTTCAATATCTTAAGACATATTAATGGGAGACATAAAGTGACAGCTGATATTGATACAAGTCGTCTGCTATACTTTCATAAAGATCTCGTTGATTTACTATACAAGCTATCTTTTCGGCCACATTAATATCAGTAAAAGCACCAAATTGCATATTTTTGCTCAGTTTTTTTTTCCTCCTCTAAGTTCCATATTCTCACTATATCATACTATATGAGCCATAAAGTGCTGATTTACAGTATCAAATGTGATGCTCAACAAAACATATGCATTCTAGATTTTTTTTTTGATTTTTCAGGTCAATTAACAAATCCATTTTTTTTTTTACTATTATTGAATACAGTGTGTCAGGCTTTACAGGGTTAAATCAGAATATTCCTTAAAATTGCTGTTTGCATGGACAAGTGTTCAAATATAATTTATCAACATTTGTTTCAACTTGTAATTTTACTATTGTACAATCCGGATTTTCCAGGCCCCGCAGGCCCCGCAGGCCCCCCAGGCGTCCCAGGCATCCCAGGCATGGACGGCTTCCCAGGCAAAGACGGCCCCCCAGGAATGAAAGGAGAAAAGGGTATGAGCCAGTTTACAAAATATATAATTGATCATAAGATACTGTATATTTCTAAAATGATAATGTCATGACAAACCTTTTTTCCCCACAGGTGAGGCTTCATACGTCACTCGGAGGAGGAGGAGGAGGAGCACAGGAATTTAGACAGACGGCAGTGTGTTTGCCTTTAGCAGCTAATGCTTTAAAAATGACATGTACATATTTTAATTTAGACTTTTCTATTTTTTTTTTTTTTACAATGATTTGTTACCAAAATATAAACATATTCACACTAAATTTACAAGAATTACAAGAACAAATTAAAATGTATTACTTCAGTTTTTAAAGAAAAAAGATTGTATTTTTTCCCTCGTCATAAATATGTGAGTGCATGACTGCAAAATGGGATTTAACATAATCTGGGTATGTGGATGTTTAAAATGAGCTTTTTGTCATTTGATGTGCTAAAACGCTTTCATTATTACAGACTTTCAATAACATCAAATGTGGCTTGACTTTGAGATTGAGAAATAAAGATTTTTTTTTGTTTTTAAACTGAGACTTCTGAAGGCCTCATATCAAAGTCCCTTCAAGGCAAGTCATTTTGAAACATCAAATTTTCCAAAGCTGTTGACTAAACTTGGAAATCACCATGGAAATCTGAAAACAACCGTCTCATAAAAACTCAAATCAAAACAGCATTTTTCAGGCAATACACATGTGCAGTCATAACGTGAATCGTAGACTGTAGTGGCTTCCTTTCCTTCTTTAGCCACTTCCGTGAGGGAAAGTATCTTTGACGCTACGACTGTTTTAACAAGACTTGAACTTTATTGTAACAAAAAGGTGAAAACCAGAGAATGTCTAATAAGGGGAGAGGTTCCACTCTCAGTAAACTTCCGGCTTCTGAACTGGTTGCAGTTCCACTCTGGTTCCATATGAGGGTGCTCACAGGACGAGTGCAGAATGAATGGAGGTCTATGGCGCTATGGTCCCTCAAAATCCACTTTTCTCAGGATATCATTTTTTGTCTAGTAATTTATTCGAAAGGAGATGCAAAGAAATTACACATTGCATTTTAATTACACACATTACACACAACACAGCTGACACAGGTAAACACACGTGCTAGAAGACTTTTTGTTTTGTTTGTTTCTGGTCCCACTTCGGATGCCACGATGCCATAAAGCGGTATCTCTGGTCGTAATCAGTCCTTCACTGACCAATCAGCGTTCATTAGCAGAATGCTAGCATGTTATGGGCAACAACAACTCAACCTGTAAGAAATCGAAAGGACATAAGTACTCGTTTATTCAACATTCGACCTATAACCCATGTTGAACTTGCAAAACCTACAATCAAATCTGAGATTTCATAACGGCAATCGGGTGAAAGAGACAAATTTAGCCGTCTAGCCCCATTGACTCCCATTCATTTTGCACTCATGGGCAATCGCCCCCAGTGGAACTCTGGTGGAACTACAACCAAAATTCGGTACAATAGGACTTAATAGGGAGTGGCCAGGCTCTCCGTAGACGGGCTCTGTGAAAACTTAAAGAAAAAATTCTTCCTCCAAAACAAGCAGTGTGGTGTAACATCGGTCAAAAAACTGTCTCCCTTCCCCCTTGCCACATCACTTCCTGTTTAAGATGGCTACCTTCAGGAAATCTCCAAAAGGAGTGCAATTCTTTCCCTTAACCACAGGGGGAGTACAGAAAAATTGTTACATACAGCCATTACATTGAGTAACATTATTAATAGCCTTATGGCTCCTACACGGGGGTAATCTATCAGCCGGAAACTGAAGCTTCCCCGGGGGCCGCCATTGATTAGCGGACCCCCACCTGCTGTTAGCATTCCATTGACTCCCATTCATTTTGGAGTCACTTTGACAGCGAATAACTTCACATCTGAGGCGTTTAAAGACTCCATTTGTCCATTATTTATTTCTAAAGAAACACGAAAATGTATAATAGGCTCCATTACCTTGTATCTTACGTTATGGCCCCGTAGAAGCAGTTTTTGTAAAAATAGGCTAACGATTGCGTCATAGCCACGCGACTCTCTGTTGCACAGTAGAGAGATTACTGTATGGACAGGAGGAGAAGCTCACGGGCAATCGGGGGGACGTGGAGGCAAAATGACAAAATAATTAATCAGAATACTTAGCAAAAGTTGCTCCTGCTCCTAGCTCATGGACACCACCTACTCACGATCTCCGAAGGGAATGATTCAGATTTCTCTTGGCACAGCTACTAGAAGACAGACAGGTTGCTCATGTCACATCTACGTCGTCAAGCTCAGTTTGAGTCTGCGCAGTACGGTCAGCCATCAGGAAGTGAGTGCTTCTAATTGACTTCACTTTTCTCCGTTGAATCAGAGAATGTCTAATAGGAAGAGAATTGGCACTCTCTGGTTACTTCCGGTTTCTGGACTGGCTGCAGTAACACGTCTCTGTCCATGCGGGGGCGCTCGCAGGCGAGTGCAGAATGAATGGGAGTCTATGGGGTTTCACCCCCAGAATCCACTTTTCTCAGGGTGTAATTTTTTGTCAAGTAATTTGAAAGCTTTGACAATACACGCTAAGACAATACACTCAGTTGAAAATAGCATTTTTAAGTTCACTTATCTGTTCTAAAAATCCGTTCAAAAGAATGTGATGACGTCACATATTTTCATACTGCCAGAGGTGCTGCTCTACGGCAATTTCTGAGTCACTTTGGCACTTCCGCTTCACCAGCTGCTATTTGAGGTAAAAATGTACTTTGACAGAAAGTCCTCCTTAAGATAATGTTTCTGATTCTGATTCTGATTCAACGACAAGCAGGAGAAAGATACATTTAGCCGTCTAGCTCCATAGACTCCCATTCAGTCTGCGCTTGCCCGCGATCACCTCCAGTGGAATTCTAATGGAACTGCAACCAAGATTGATACAATGGGACTAATAGGAAGTGCCAAGGCTCTCCATAGACGGGCTCTGGTCGAATCCAATGGGGTCGCTGTGTCCATTTCTTTTACTGTCAATGCTCCTACACAGACTTTCTATACAGCAACTGGAGCTTCTAATGGCAGCTGTTACACCAATCAGAGAGTCCAAAAGATCTTGTTAGCTCCGCCCACTCCCATGAAGCACTACGAATGATGTAATTGAATCGATCTCCCTATGCTCTGAAAATACTGAAATGTTTGTGTATATACACATATTTTGGAATAAACTGTAAAAAATACATTGTTTTTATAAATGTAATTCGTAAATGAGTAGTTTTATATTTGCAATATAACATTTGCAATGCTTCATGGGATTGTAGTTCTTTCCCTCCTTAAAGTGCCCTGTCTTGTACCTTTGAATTTTTGTCAAATTTTCAAAAGCTTCAAATCGCTTTAACAAAGACTATTTTAGAATCTCTATGGGAAAAATGAATTGAAAAAATACTTCCAGAATCAGCGGCACTTAAAAAGATGGCAGGAACTGTTGCAATCAATCGGCGATAGGTTATTTTATTTATATTAGAAGGCGGGACTTATTTCGCCATTATATTACGCGTTGCACTTTCTCCCATTCATAGTAATATGAGTGTGCGGTCTTTCTATACCTAAAGTATTTGCCTCATATTCATAAACAGAGAGACACTTGAATACAGAGACCCACACAACTGAACTATTCACCACAAATGCTTTAATTACAGTAACTTCCTATAATCACAATGATTTGATATTTGACAAAAACACAATACATCTTACAACTATGCTGTGAATTTTACCTCATGAGAAAATGCGTAAAAGAAAAAGAAAAAAGAAAGTACTTATGTGACTACCTGCAGGAATTCCTGTATCAGAAGGCGCACAGCACTCTCTTTACAATAAACCATGAACAATGCTCTCAGGTTTTATCAATGACAAAAACTTAATGTTTTCTGTCTCCCCCCCCACAGATTTCACAGTCGTTTTGTGCGGTTGTTACGGACTACACCATGTAAATGCAGTAAACACATTAAGAACTGCATGTTGAAAGTGAACTAAGATAAAGAAAAAAATCTTTTACTAAAAAATAAAAAAACAACACGTCTATTTAAATGAAATTGGTTTACAGGAAACATCATCCTCTATACAGTCTTACTGAAAAGTACACACATGTAGTGTAGAGATGTCTGGGTGAATTTCCAGTTACGCATGTAATCGGGGGAAAAAATTGCTTCGGAAAAAAGGCTACACAGTATCGACAATATGAAAAAATTGAGCTCTTTTGCTTTAAAGTTTGTAGATGAATTGTAAAGTTGAGATGATTAATGCAGCTACATGTTCACATTGCATAGCAGAGCAAGTGCAAATGCACTTCTTACCCAGGTAGCCAGCAGAATCGGGCCAATCGCGGCTGAGTGTCGGCACACTCGGCTGTGTACTGGCATCAGCTCACCGGAAGTGAGCCAGCTCTGGCCCAGTAATGGTTGCCAGATCTGGCTAGGTTTTGGCTGTGTGTAGCTGGGCCGATTGTGGTTGAGACATGGCGCATTAGGCACATTAAATTATAAAAATGCCACAATTCATAAACTTCAAAATGAGTTTTAAATTCATGATTTATATTTTTTTATTTTTTTATTTTTTTTATAAGAATTGTATTTATGTAATGTTCTAATTCTAGATGTTTATGTTTGTAAATGCTGCGTGCGTGACTTTGACGTGTTTGGTTTTAATGCGCGTGCTCGTGAACGTCCCAGACGCTTTTTCAAACACTGGAGCGGCGTAGAGTCGCCATGGAAACGGCGGGCCACCACTGCAACTGACGTGCAGCAAAACCCTCTCTCGTGGTGTTTTTATTGCTTTCAGGTGAGTTTAGTTTCTTAAATCACACGAATAATACACACAACTGTGCTTGACATTTATCTTATTTGTAATTGACACGCTTCTGTTGAATATTTACTTATAGAAATGCTTTATTGTCTTCGGAAAAAAAATCTGTTAGCATCTCAACCGTTTTCAGAAAAGGTAACGTAGGCCAGCTATACACGGGTTTCTTGTATACAAACAATACCGGATGCGCGCGCATCCAGGAGGCAAAAAAAAACGCTATCTGTTATGCCGAGTTCTGTAATAAAAGAATAAAAGGACATTGTAATTAACGTAGATTTCGCATTGTTTGTAATTTTTTGTTGACTCAATAATAAACTGCAATTTCAGAGTTGGATCTGTTTGTTTGTGTTTCATATTAATATAACATTATGTAAAAAGTCCAACTGTTTACGAATCAAAATCCGGACATACTGTGATGCATGTATGAATTATCATGTTAGACTAAGTTAGTAATGTAATAGTCAATGTTAGCAGTGCAGCATCTAGAGCCCGAATTTGCTTTTATATAAGTTAACCTTGTTTACGTTACTTTACGACCTGCAACATTTCATGACTGCACACATATAACGTTACTTACTGTAAATCAAAGATTTGACGGTGGATTATGTGCTGTCATGAGCACATACTAGAGTTTAACTGCTCAACCAGTTATGAACAGTGAAAAAAATACATGTTTATTTTTTCAAACAGCTATTTAGATCGCAAATTTGACATTTAGTATACCAAGTGTGTAGTATACTACAAGAAAACATTCAAATAAATGCTGTTCTTTTGAATTTTCTATTCATCAAAGAATCCTAAATAAAATATGTCACAAAAATAAGAAGCAGCAAAACTGTTTTCAACATTGATAATTATCAGAAATGTTTCTTGACCATCAAATCATCATATTAGAATGATTTGTGAAGGATCATGTGACACTGAAGACTGGAGTAATGATGCTGAAAATTCAGCTTTGATAAATTACACGTTTTCCTTTTGAATGCATTTTAAAATGTATGTTCCAATAATATTTCATAATATTCCTGTTTTACATAATTTTTTAGCACAAGAGACTGCTTTCAAAAACATAAAAATCTTACCAACCCCAAACTTTTGAACAGTAGTGTATACATGGATTTCGAATAAAATAAATTATAATTATATATATCAGGCCATACAATTGCTGGCCACTTGTCATCCACAATCCAAAGATCGTCATGTATTGCGTAGGGATCCGGCAAGATCTCACCATTGCTGAGAGTAAGTTTTTTAATATTATCGCCACGTACATGTGTGAAGTCATGAAATGTTGCAGGTCGTAAAGTACGGTAGGTAACGTAAACAAGGTTAACTTATATAAAAGCAAATTCGGGCTCTATAGATGCTGCACTGCTAACATTGGCTGTTACATTACTAACTTAGTCTAACATGATAATTAGCATTTTGACTTAGCGACAACACCACCACTATGCTACTAGCCTACCCTAAACCCTTTAACGTTACTCTGGTACGAAGGCCGCGGGTCTTTTCTGCCTCCTGGTTGCGTGCGCATGCAGTGATGACGTCGCCGAGAAATCCATGTATTCCCAAACTGTGGTCCGCGGACCACTAGTGGTCCGTGAGGGTACTGCAGGTGGTCCGTGGAAAGGCAAAATAAAATATAAAATAATAATTTTTTTACATTAATTTTACCAGGAAATTCCCATAAAAAAAAACAAAAGAATAATATGTAGGCCTATATTGATATAACATTTTAATTAAATTGTCAAGTTATTGTGTGATTACTAAAATAGCCTGGTGGTGTTCGGCCTTGACATTCAAGTTCAGTGCCGTTAGAACCACAACATTGGTTCGGTGGATAGCAACAGGTTCTCTGAAGAGAAAAGGGCAGAGGCAAATATGTTCTCATTATCACATCACACGCATAGCCTTTAATGGTGCGTTCACACCGGACGAAATTTCGCTTCAAACTTTTGTTTTTACGCGCGTCAATTTCGCTCTAGACGCGCGAATTGATACAAAGTGGTCAAGCGTATCACTAGACGCGGTAGGCGCGAATTTGACATATGATCCCTTTTTTAATTTGACGCGCGATTCGCGTCCGGTGTGAACGCACAGTTAGGCATAGGCAGTAACGAAATGTTTATAAATGGAATGAATAAGGCCTGTTATTATTTTAATTTCCAGTTAGTTTCTTGATCTCGCGTTTGAAATGTTTTCCAGATGTGCTGTTAAGTGGACAAACTCAAGCCTAGGTACTTTTTGAGGACTTGTAAAACTAAAACTCTGAAGATTAATAATCCCCTAAAATCGCCAAAGGTTTTGAAATGTTGACTATATTCCAGTGTTCTTTATAGATTTCATACTCCATTGCTATGGAAATAAGCCTGTTGTTCAAATGAACCTGATTATGCCCTCGGGCGCTTGAGTAAATAAATAAATAAAATATGTGGCAGCCGTTGTGTGCAGTAAACTTTCATTTAACAAGCCTGTTGTACTGATGTGATGACCAATGATAGTTTTAGAGCTAGTAAACCTATTTAGAGGTGCAGATTAATTCAGGTAGGACTCTGTGTAGACATATTTTATTATGTGTATTATGAGGTGGTCCGCGAAAATTCTTGATTACAAATAGTGGTCCACACACACAAAAAGTTTGAAAACCCCTGACGTAGGCTATAGCTTGAGCTTTTGTTTATGCAAGTTTGGGGTTTTAATCACATCTTATAAGTAGATTAGATGTTTTTGATAGTTTTGTTAAGGGTTTTGCTTGGAAGTGAGCTAATTTATTTAACATAAACGTATTTAACAGAAACATAATGTGCTGTTAATCGGTGACGTCACGTACATGGAGCGCTAAAATTGGCTGAAACTAGCTCAATGGTAAACAAATATTGATAAACAAATGATCTGTGATTTCAGTAGCAACAAAATAACAACAGAGGGGAAGCTCTACTATTGCAACATTGCTGAAGAAAGCTGCTGCCAGAGAAAGACACAGGTAAACTGAGGAAGCCCATTAAATAACTTTAAATCCATTTTCTCACAATGTTTTTCACCTAACGTTAACGTTATATCACCATGCATCTATTTTCTTATTTATTTTATTTGTTTAATTTATTTTAAGAAGGTTTTGACATCCAAACGTAAGTGACACTGTTGGAGCAATATGAATAAGTAAACCTAAAAACATAAATTATGTTATGCTAATTTAAGAAATTATTTTCTGTATGTTATTCTTTCTATTTTCCTTGCCTTTAAATAAACCTGGCAAGCGGTTTGTTGTGTTCCTAGATCCTTCCATGCTGATGGCCTGCACAATAGCAGAGTTGGAGCAGATCAACATCTCTATGGCGCTGTGAACCCTATGACTTGTAAGTAAAACTTTCAACTAATGTCAAACATACAGTATTGGTATTAACGGCATGATAGCGACACCAAACACACCGCCAAGATGACAACTGCCTTAATAAAGGTGTAGGTGATGGAGTGGCCAGTATGTCTCCAGATCTGAACCCTAATGAGCAACTGTGGGGCTTCCAGAAGCAGAAGGTGAAGAAGTGCCATGTGTCTAACAGCCAGCAGATCTGTGATGTCATTATGGAGGAGTGGAAGAGGATCCCAGCAACAACCTGTGCAGCTTAGTCTTAGTGATGGGAAGTCCGGATAATTTTACTGACTCTCTTGTTTGTTCTCGTTCATCAAAATGAACAAATCTTTTTTTCAAGTCATTTCGTTCATTTAAGGGGCTTTAAATGTTATACTTTTAAAGGTGCTCTAAGTGATGTTGGGTGTCGTCACTTCTTGTATGAATGTGCTCAGCACCACTGCTCACTATACACAGAATACGCGCGATTTATTACCACTATTATTTATGCATTTACGATTGAATTCAGTGTCTGGAGTTATATCCCTTTGTGGTGTGTATTCTTCTAATTTCAGCTCCTGAGTCCATTTTGGGGTGATGGTCAAGACAGAACCAAACGAAAGCTGGACTGTAACCTACTGGCCTATATGACAGACTTCACACTGACATGGCATGGATGCTGCATCACATGTTTTTGAACAAAAACTTTTTTTACCTAGAATTTAAAGTGTGGTGAAGTATTCATCTGGCCTTCATCAGCCTCCATGAGGGGACTCTGTGTCTTATCTTATGTGATCTTATCATTTTAAACATTCTTAAAAGTACGGCTTATTTCTTCTGAGTTTATTTTGTAGTATGTGTAAAACTTTTCCAATAAAAGAAAATAAACTTTTAGTAATGTATTGAAGTAATGAAGTAATTTAATTGTATGATCAGGATTCAACAATAAAGATTGTTAATGGGACCTGTTAATGTAGTATGTACAGTATAAATTGCAAATGTATGCTTGTGTTGGGCACGTGTTTACAGGTTACCCAAGACATTTTAGAGGAGGTATGCTGATGCTGTGTATTTAAAGGTGCATTAAGTCATTTTTACTTGTAATAAAATAAAATTGCAATATGTAATTTATGTATATAATGTTTTGTTTTTTGTGTAATAAAGTCTATCATTAAATTGTAACTTGTCTTTGTTGTTATTTTGTAGATGTTTGTTGTAACTAGGCTTATGTGTAATTCAAGATACTTTAGTAAAACAATTTGTGGTACATGAAATTAAAAAAAACATAAAGGATAAATTTCCCTTTGGAACCCTGACTCGGGCCAGTACCGGCGAATTATACAATTTATGCTGGCATGATTATGGCCCGATTCCGGCAGCGTCGGCTCAGTTTCGGCACCTGGAATCGGGCCAGTGTACTTGGGCCAATTCTGGCGCGTCATTCATTGCCGCGTTTCACAAGAGTCCGGCAACCGGTACTGGGCCGATTGATTTCTTCCGGCTTGCCGGTTCTGGGCCATTGTTGGCCCACATCTGTTTGGCTACCTGGGCAGAAACTCTTTTTTTGGTCATTTTTGATACCTGACAGCAACTTTTTTTGGTATTTTTTCAAACTTCACAGCAACTTTTTTTGGTATTTTTTCAAACTTCACAGCAACTTTTTTTTTTTTTGTCATTTTTCAAACATGACAGAAACTCTTTTTTTGTCTTTTTTGATACCTGACAGCAAAATTTTTTTGGTATTTTTTCAAACTTCACAGCAACTTTTTTTTGTCGTTTTTCAAACATGACAGAAACTCTTTTTTTGTCATTTCTGATACCTGACAGCAACATTTTTTTGGTATTTTTTCAAACTTCACAGCAACTTTTTTTTATTGTCGTTTTTCAAACATGACAGAAACTCTTTTTTTGTCTTTTTTGATACCTGACAGCAACTTTTTTTGGTATTTTTTCAAACTTCACAGCAACTTTTTTTTTGTCGTTTTTCAAACTTCACAGCAACTTTTTTTTTTTTTTCATTTTTCAAACATGACAGAAACTCTTTTTTTGTCATTTCTGATACCTGACAGCAACATTTTTTTGGTATTTTTTCAAACTTCACAGCAACTTTTTTTTATTGTCGTTTTTCAAACATGACAGAAACTCTTTTTTTGTCATTTCTGATACCTGACAGCAACATTTTTTTGGTATTTTTTCAAACTTCACAGCAACTTTTTTTTATTGTCGTTTTTCAAACATGACAGAAACTCTTTTTTTGTCTTTTTTGATACCTGACAGCAACATTTTTTTGGTATTTTTTCAAACTTCACAGCAACTTTTTTTTTTTGTCGTTTTTCAAACTTCACAGAAACTCTTTTTTTGTCTTTTTTGATACCTGACAGCAACTTTTTTTGGTATTTTTTCAAACTTCACAGCAACTTTTTTTTTGTTGTCATTTTTCAAACATGACAGAAACTCTTTTTTTGTCTTTTTTGATACCTGACAGCAACATTTTTGGGTATTTTTTCAAACTTCACAGCAACTTTTTTTTGGTCATTTTTCAATCTTGACAAACTTTTTTTGTCATTTTTCAAGCATGACAGAAACTCTTTTTTTGTCTTTTTTTTATACCTGACAGCAAATTTTTTTTGTATTTTTTCAAACTTCACAGCAACTTTTTTTTTGTGTCATTTTTCAAACATGACAGAAACTCTTTTTTTGTCTTTTTTGATACCTGACAGCAACTTTTTTTGGTATTTTTTCAAACTTCACAGCAACTTTTTTTTTTGTCGTTTTTCAAACATGACAGAAACTCTTTTTGTCTTTTTTGATACCTGACAGCAACTTTTTTTGGTATTTTTTCAAACTTCACAGCAACTTTTTTTTTTGTCATTTTTCAAACATAACAGAAACTCTTTTTTTGTCATTTTTGATACCTGACAGCAACTTTTTTTGGTATTTTTTCAAACTTCACAGCAACTTTTATTTTTTTTCGTTTTTCAAACATGACAGAAACTCTTTTTTTGTCTTTTTTGATACCTGACAGCAACTTTTTTTGGTATTTTTTCAAACTTCACAGCAACTTTTTTTTTTGTCGTTTTTCAAACATGACAGAAACTCTTTTTTTGTCTTTTTTGATACCTGACAGAAACTCTTTTTTTGTCTTTTTTGATACCTGACAGCAACTTTTTTTGGTATTTTTTCAAACTTCACAGCAACTTTTTTTTTTGTCGTTTTTCAAACATGACAGAAACTCTTTTTTTTGTTTTTTGTGATACCTGACAGCAACTTTTTTTGGTATTTTTTCAAACTTCACAGCAACTTTTTTTTGCAGCATTTTTGGTAAAAAAGAAAAAAACAAAAAAGAAAAAAAAAGAATGCCCGATCTCATCTGATCTCGGAAGCTAAGCATGGTCGGGCCTGGTTGGATGGGAGACCGCCTGGGAATACCAGGTTCTGGAAGCATTTTTGGTAAAAAAAAAAAAAAAAAAAAAAAAAAAAAGAGTCTAAGAATTTGTTCAAAAAGCCTGAAATAGTCTTAGTTTCTTCAAAAAGCCCAGTCTTGGGAGCAGAGTTTCTTCAGAAAGTCTAAAAAAAAAACAACAACAAAAAAAAACGCCCGATCTCGTCTGATCTCGGAAGCTAAGCATGGTCGGGCCTGGTTGGATGGGAGACCGCCTGGGAATACCAGGTTCTGGAAGCATTTTTGGTAAAAAAAAAAAAAAAAAAAGAGTCTAAGAATTTGTTCAAAAAGCCTGAAATAGTCTTAGTTACTTCAAAAAGCTCAATCTTGGGAGCAGAGTTTCTTCAGAAAGTCTAAAAAAAAAAAAAAAAGAAAAAAAAAACGCCCGATCTCGTCTGATCTCGGAAGCTAAGCATGGTCGGGCCTGGTTGGATGGGAGACCGCCTGGGAATACCAGGTGCTGGAAGCATTTTTGGTAAAAAAAAAACAAAAACAAAAAAAAAAGAGTCTAAGATTTTGTTCAAAAAGCCTGAAATAGTCTTAGTTTCTTCAAAAAGCCCAGTCTTGAGAGCAGAGTTTCTTCAGAAAGTCAAAAAAAAAAAAAAAAAACGCCCAATCTCGTCTTATCTCGGAGGTAAGCATGGTCGGGCCTGGTTGGATGGGAGACCGCCTGGGAATACCAGGTTCTGGAAGCATTTTTGGTAAAAAAAAAAAAAAAAAAAAAAGAGTCTAAGAATTTGTTCAAAAAGCCTGAAATAGTCTTAGTTTCTTCAAAAAGCCCAGTCTTGGGAGCAGAGTTTCTTCAGAAAGTCAAAAAAAAAAAAAAAACCAAAAAAACGCCCGATCTCGTCTGATCTCGGAAGCTAAACATGGTTGGGCCTGGCTGGATGGGAGACCGCCTGGGAATACCAGGTTCTGGAAGCATTTTTGGTAAAAAAAAAAAAAAAAAAAAAAAGAGTCTAAGAATTTGTTCAAAAAGCCTGAAATAGTCTTAGTTTCTTCAAAAAGCCCAGTCTTGGGAGCAGAGTTTCTTCAGAAAGTCAAAAACAAACAAAAAAAAAACGCCCGATCTCGTCTGATCTCGGAAGCTAAGCATGGTCGGGCCTGGTTGGATGGGAGACCGCCTGGGAATTTTGTCGTTTTTCAAACATGACAGAAACTCTTTTTTTGTCTTTTTTGATACCTGACAGCAACTTTTTTTTGGTATTTTTTCAAACTTCACAGCAACTTTTATTTTTTGTCGTTTTTCAAACATGACAGAAACTCTTTTTTTGTCTTTTTTGATACCTGACAGCAACTTTTTTTTGGTATTTTTTCAAACTTCACAGCAACTTTTATTTTTTGTCGTTTTTCAAACATGACAGAAACTCTTTTTTTGTCTTTTTTGATACCTGACAGCAACTTTTTTTGGTATTTTTTCAAACTTCACAGCAACTTTTTTTGGTATTTTTTCAAACTTCACAGCAACTTTTTTTGGTATTTTTTCAAACTTCACAGCAACTTTTTTTTTTGTCATTTTTCAAACATGACAGAAACTTTTTTTTTGTCTTTTTTGATACCTGACAGCAACTTTTTTTTGGTATTTTTTCAAACTTCACAGCAACTTTTATTTTTTGTCGTTTTTCAAACATGACAGAAACTCATTTTTTGTCTTTTTTGATACCTGACAGCAACTTTTTTTTGGTATTTTTTCAAACTTCACAGCAACTTTTATTTTTTGTCGTTTTTCAAACATGACAGAAACTCTTTTTTTGTCTTTTTTGATACCTGACAGCAACTTTTTTTTGGTATTTTTTCAAACTTCACAGCAACTTTTATTTTTTGTCGTTTTTCAAACATGACAGAAACTCTTTTTTTGTCTTTTTTGATACCTGACAGCAACTTTTTTTGGTATTTTTTCAAACTTCACAGCAACTTTTTTTTTTGTCGTTTTTCAAACATGACAGAAACTCTTTTTTTGTCATTTCTGATACCTGACAGCAACTTTTTTTGGTATTTTTTCAAACTTCACAGCAACTTTTTTTTTGTCATTTTTCAAACATGACAGAAACTCTTTTTTTGTCTTTTTTGATACCTGACAGCAACTTTTTTTTGGTATTTTTTCAAACTTCACAGCAACTTTTATTTTTTGTCGTTTTTCAAACATGACAGAAACTCTTTTTTTGTCTTTTTTGATACCTGACAGCAACTTTTTTTTGGTATTTTTTCAAACTTCACAGCAACTTTTATTTTTTGTCGTTTTTCAAACATGACAGAAACTCTTTTTTTGTCTTTTTTGATACCTGACAGCAACTTTTTTTGGGTATTTTTTCAAACTTCACAGCAACTTTTATTTTTTGTCGTTTTTCAAACATGACAGAAACTCTTTTTTTGTCTTTTTTGATACCTGACAGCAACTTTTTTTGGTATTTTTTCAAACTTCACAGCAACTTTTTTTGGTATTTTTTCAAACTTCACAGCAACTTTTTTTTTTGTCTTTTTTGATACCTGACAGCAACTTTTTTTTGGTATTTTTTCAAACTTCACAGCAACTTTTATTTTTTGTCGTTTTTCAAACATGACAGAAACTCTTTTTTTGTCTTTTTTGATACCTGACAGCAACTTTTTTTTGGTATTTTTTCAAACTTCACAGCAACTTTTATTTTTTGTCGTTTTTCAAACATGACAGAAACTCTTTTTTGTCTTTTTTGATACCTGACAGCAACTTTTTTTGGTATTTTTTCAAACTTCACAGCAACTTTTTTTTTTTGTCGTTTTTCAAACATGACAGAAACTCTTTTTTTGTCATTTCTGATACCTGACAGCAACTTTTTTTGGTATTTTTTCAAACTTCACAGCAACTTTTTTTGGTATTTTTTCAAACTTCACAGCAACTTTTTTTTTGTCATTTTTCAAACATGACAGAAACTCTTTTTTTGTCTTTTTTGATACCTGACAGCAACTTTTATTTTTTGTCGTTTTTCAAACATGACAGAAACTCTTTTTTTGTCTTTTTTGATACCTGACAGCAACTTTTATTTTTTGTCGTTTTTCAAACATGACAGAAACTTTTTTTTGTCTTTTTTTTCATACCTGACAGCAACTTTTTTTTGCTATTTTTTCAAACTTCACAGCAACTTTTATTTTTTGTCGTTTTTCAAACATGACAGAAACTCTTTTTTTGTCTTTTTTGATACCTGACAGCAACTTTTATTTGGTATTTTTTCAAACTTCACAGCAACTTTTATTTTTTGTCGTTTTTCAAACATGACAGAAACTCTTTTTTTGTCTTTTTTGATACCTGACAGCAACTTTTTTTTGGTATTTTTTCAAACTTCACAGCAACTTTTATTTTTTGTCGTTTTTCAAACATGACAGAAACTCTTTTTTTGTCATTTCTGATACCTGACAGCAACTTTTTTTGGTATTTTTTCAAACTTCACAGCAACTTTTTTTGGTATTTTTTCAAACTTCACAGCAACTTTTTTTTTGTCATTTTTCAAACATGACAGAAACTCTTTTTTTGTCTTTTTTGATACCTGACAGCAACTTTTTTTTGGTATTTTTTCAAACTTCACAGCAACTTTTATTTTTTGTCGTTTTTCAAACATGACAGAAACTCTTTTTTTGTCTTTTTTGATACCTGACAGCAACTTTTTTTTGGTATTTTTTCAAACTTCACAGCAACTTTTATTTTTTGTCGTTTTTCAAACATGACAGAAACTCTTTTTTTGTCTTTTTTGATACCTGACAGCAACTTTTTTTTGGTATTTTTTCAAACTTCACAGCAACTTTTATTTTTTGTCGTTTTTCAAACATGACAGAAACTCTTTTTTTGTCTTTTTTGATACCTGACAGCAACTTTTTTTTGGTATTTTTTCAAACTTCACAGCAACTTTTATTTTTTGTCGTTTTTCAAACATGACAGAAACTCTTTTTTTGTCTTTTTTGATACCTGACAGCAACTTTTTTTTGGTATTTTTTCAAACTTCACAGCAACTTTTATTTTTTGTCGTTTTTCAAACATGACAGAAACTCTTTTTTTGTCTTTTTTGATACCTGACAGCAACTTTTTTTTGGTATTTTTTCAAACTTCACAGCAACTTTTATTTTTTGTCGTTTTTCAAACATGACAGAAACTCTTTTTTTGTCTTTTTTGATACCTGACAGCAACTTTTTTTTGGTATTTTTTCAAACTTCACAGCAACTTTTATTTTTTGTCGTTTTTCAAACATGACAGAAACTCTTTTTTTGTCTTTTTTGATACCTGACAGCAACTTTTTTTTGGTATTTTTTCAAACTTCACAGCAACTTTTATTTTTTGTCGTTTTTCAAACATGACAGAAACTCTTTTTTTGTCTTTTTTGATACCTGACAGCAACTTTTTTTTGGTATTTTTTCAAACTTCACAGCAACTTTTATTTTTTGTCGTTTTTCAAACATGACAGAAACTCTTTTTTTGTCTTTTTTGATACCTGACAGCAACTTTTTTTGGTATTTTTTCAAACTTCACAGCAACTTTTTTTTTTTGTCGTTTTTCAAACATGACAGAAACTCTTTTTTTGTCATTTCTGATACCTGACAGCAACTTTTTTTGGTATTTTTTCAAACTTCACAGCAACTTTTTTTGGTATTTTTTCAAACTTCACAGCAACTTTTTTTTTTGTCATTTTTCAAACATGACAGAAACTCTTTTTTTGTCTTTTTTGATACCTGACAGCAACTTTTTTTTGGTATTTTTTCAAACTTCACAGCAACTTTTATTTTTTGTCGTTTTTCAAACATGACAGAAACTCTTTTTTTGTCTTTTTTGATACCTGACAGCAACTTTTTTTTGGTATTTTTTCAAACTTCACAGCAACTTTTATTTTTTGTCGTTTTTCAAACATGACAGAAACTCTTTTTTTGTCTTTTTTGATACCTGACAGCAACTTTTATTTTTTGTCGTTTTTCAAACATGACAGAAACTCTTTTTTTGTCTTTTTTGATACCTGACAGCAACTTTTTTTTGGTATTTTTTCAAACTTCACAGCAACTTTTATTTTTTGTCGTTTTTCAAACATGACAGAAACTCTTTTTTTGTCTTTTTTGATACCTGACAGCAACTTTTTTTTGGTATTTTTTCAAACTTCACAGCAACTTTTATTTTTTGTCGTTTTTCAAACATGACAGAAACTCTTTTTTTGTCTTTTTTGATACCTGACAGCAACTTTTTTTTGGTATTTTTTCAAACTTCACAGCAACTTTTATTTTTTGTCGTTTTTCAAACATGACAGAAACTCTTTTTTTGTCTTTTTTGATACCTGACAGCAACTTTTTTTTGGTATTTTTTCAAACTTCACAGCAACTTTTATTTTTTGTCGTTTTTCAAACATGACAGAAACTCTTTTTTTGTCTTTTTTGATACCTGACAGCAATTTTTTTTGGTCTTTTTTCAAACTTCACAGCAACTTTTATTTTTTGTCGTTTTTCAAACATGACAGAAACTCTTTTTTTGTCTTTTTTGATACCTGACAGCAACTTTTTTTGGGTATTTTTTCAAACTTCACAGCAACTTTTATTTTTTGTCGTTTTTCAAACATGACAGAAACTCTTTTTTTGTCTTTTTTGATACCTGACAGCAACTTTTTTTTGGTATTTTTTCAAACTTCACAGCAACTTTTATTTTTTGTCGTTTTTCAAACATGACAGAAACTCTTTTTTTGTCTTTTTTGATACCTGACAGCAACTTTTTTTTGGTATTTTTTCAAACTTCACAGCAACTTTTATTTTTTGTCGTTTTTCAAACATGACAGAAACTCTTTTTTTGTCTTTTTTGATACCTGACAGCAACTTTTTTTTGGTATTTTTTCAAACTTCACAGCAACTTTTATTTTTTGTCGTTTTTCAAACATGACAGAAACTCTTTTTTTGTCTTTTTTGATACCTGACAGCAATTTTTTTTGGTCTTTTTTCAAACTTCACAGCAACTTTTATTTTTTGTCGTTTTTCAAACATGACAGAAACTCTTTTTTTGTCTTTTTTGATACCTGACAGCAACTTTTTTTGGGTATTTTTTCAAACTTCACAGCAACTTTTATTTTTTGTCGTTTTTCAAACATGACAGAAACTCTTTTTTTGTCTTTTTTGATACCTGACAGCAACTTTTTTTGGTCTTTTTTCAAACTTCACAGCAACTTTTATTTTTTGTCGTTTTTCAAACATGACAGAAACTCTTTTTTTGTCTTTTTTGATACCTGACAGCAACTTTTTTTGGGTATTTTTTCAAACTTCACAGCAACTTTTATTTTTTGTCGTTTTTCAAACATGACAGAAACTCTTTTTTTGTCTTTTTTGATACCTGACAGCAACTTTTTTTTGGTATTTTTTCAAACTTCACAGCAACTTTTATTTTTTGTCGTTTTTCAAACATGACAGAAACTCTTTTTTTGTCTTTTTTGATACCTGACAGCAACTTTTTTTTGGTATTTTTTCAAACTTCACAGCAACTTTTATTTTTTGTCGTTTTTCAAACATGACAGAAACTCTTTTTTTGTCTTTTTTGATACCTGACAGCAACTTTTTTTTGGTATTTTTTCAAACTTCACAGCAACTTTTATTTTTTGTCGTTTTTCAAACATGACAGAAACTCTTTTTTTGTCTTTTTTGATACCTGACAGCAATTTTTTTTGGTCTTTTTTCAAACTTCACAGCAACTTTTATTTTTTGTCGTTTTTCAAACATGACAGAAACTCTTTTTTTGTCTTTTTTGATACCTGACAGCAACTTTTTTTGGGTATTTTTTCAAACTTCACAGCAACTTTTATTTTTTGTCGTTTTTCAAACATGACAGAAACTCTTTTTTTGTCTTTTTTGATACCTGACAGCAACTTTTTTTTGGTATTTTTTCAAACTTCACAGCAACTTTTATTTTTTGTCGTTTTTCAAACATGACAGAAACTCTTTTTTTGTCTTTTTTGATACCTGACAGCAACTTTTTTTTGGTATTTTTTCAAACTTCACAGCAACTTTTATTTTTTGTCGTTTTTCAAACATGACAGAAACTCTTTTTTTGTCTTTTTTGATACCTGACAGCAACTTTTTTTTGGTATTTTTTCAAACTTCACAGCAACTTTTATTTTTTGTCGTTTTTCAAACATGACAGAAACTCTTTTTTTGTCTTTTTTGATACCTGACAGCAACTTTTATTTTTTGTCGTTTTTCAAACATGACAGAAACTCTTTTTTTGTCTTTTTTGATACCTGACAGCAACTTTTTTTGGGTATTTTTTCAAACTTCACAGCAACTTTTATTTTTTGTCGTTTTTCAAACATGACAGAAACTCTTTTTTTGTCTTTTTTGATACCTGACAGCAACTTTTTTTTGGTATTTTTTCAAACTTCACAGCAACTTTTATTTTTTGTCGTTTTTCAAACATGACAGAAACTCTTTTTTTGTCTTTTTTGATACCTGACAGCAACTTTTTTTTGGTATTTTTTCAAACTTCACAGCAACTTTTATTTTTTGTCGTTTTTCAAACATGACAGAAACTCTTTTTTTGTCTTTTTTGATACCTGACAGCAACTTTTTTTTGGTATTTTTTCAAACTTCACAGCAACTTTTATTTTTTGTCGTTTTTCAAACATGACAGAAACTCTTTTTTTGTCTTTTTTGATACCTGACAGCAACTTTTTTTTGGTATTTTTTCAAACTTCACAGCAACTTTTATTTTTTGTCGTTTTTCAAACATGACAGAAACTCTTTTTTTGTCTTTTTTGATACCTGACAGCAACTTTTTTTTGGTATTTTTTCAAACTTCACAGCAACTTTTATTTTTTGTCGTTTTTCAAACATGACAGAAACTCTTTTTTTGTCTTTTTTGATACCTGACAGCAACTTTTTTTGGTATTTTTTTCAAACTTCACAGCAACTTTTTTTTTTGTCGTTTTTCAAACATGACAGAAACTCTTTTTTTGTCATTTCTGATACCTGACAGCAACTTTTTTTGGTATTTTTTCAAACTTCACAGCAACTTTTTTTGGTATTTTTTCAAACTTCACAGCAACTTTTTTTTTTGTCATTTTTCAAACATGACAGAAACTCTTTTTTTGTCTTTTTTGATACCTGACAGCAACTTTTTTTTGGTATTTTTTCAAACTTCACAGCAACTTTTATTTTTTGTCGTTTTTCAAACATGACAGAAACTCTTTTTTTGTCTTTTTTGATACCTGACAGCAACTTTTTTTTGGTATTTTTTCAAACTTCACAGCAACTTTTATTTTTTGTCGTTTTTCAAACATGACAGAAACTCTTTTTTTGTCTTTTTTGATACCTGACAGCAACTTTTTTTGGTATTTTTTCAAACTTCACAGCAACTTTTTTTGGTATTTTTTCAAACTTCACAGCAACTTTTTTTGGTATTTTTTCAAACTTCACAGCAACTTTTTTTTTTGTCATTTTTCAAACATGACAGAAACTTTTTTTTTGTCTTTTTTGATACCTGACAGCAACTTTTTTTTGGTATTTTTTCAAACTTCACAGCAACTTTTATTTTTTGTCGTTTTTCAAACATGACAGAAACTCTTTTTTTGTCTTTTTTGATACCTGACAGCAACTTTTTTTTGGTATTTTTTCAAACTTCACAGCAACTTTTATTTTTTGTCGTTTTTCAAACATGACAGAAACTCTTTTTTGTCTTTTTTGATACCTGACAGCAACTTTTTTTTGGTATTTTTTCAAACTTCACAGCAACTTTTATTTTTTGTCGTTTTTCAAACATGACAGAAACTCTTTTTTTGTCTTTTTTGATACCTGACAGCAACTTTTTTTGGTATTTTTTCAAACTTCACAGCAACTTTTTTTTTTGTCGTTTTTCAAACATGACAGAAACTCTTTTTTTGTCATTTCTGATACCTGACAGCAACTTTTTTTTGGTATTTTTTCAAACTTCACAGCAACTTTTATTTTTTGTCGTTTTTCAAACATGACAGAAACTCTTTTTTTGTCTTTTTTGATACCTGACAGCAACTTTTTTTTGGTATTTTTTCAAACTTCACAGCAACTTTTATTTTTTGTCGTTTTTCAAACATGACAGAAACTCTTTTTTTGTCTTTTTTGATACCTGACAGCAACTTTTTTTGGTATTTTTTTCAAACTTCACAGCAACTTTTTTTTTTGTCGTTTTTCAAACATGACAGAAACTCTTTTTTTGTCATTTCTGATACCTGACAGCAACTTTTTTTGGTATTTTTTCAAACTTCACAGCAACTTTTTTTGGTATTTTTTCAAACTTCACAGCAACTTTTTTTTTTGTCATTTTTCAAACATGACAGAAACTCTTTTTTTGTCTTTTTTGATACCTGACAGCAACTTTTTTTTGGTATTTTTTCAAACTTCACAGCAACTTTTATTTTTTGTCGTTTTTCAAACATGACAGAAACTCTTTTTTTGTCTTTTTTGATACCTGACAGCAACTTTTTTTTGGTATTTTTTCAAACTTCACAGCAACTTTTATTTTTTGTCGTTTTTCAAACATGACAGAAACTCTTTTTTTGTCTTTTTTGATACCTGACAGCAACTTTTTTTGGTATTTTTTCAAACTTCACAGCAACTTTTTTTGGTATTTTTTCAAACTTCACAGCAACTTTTTTTGGTATTTTTTCAAACTTCACAGCAACTTTTTTTTTTGTCATTTTTCAAACATGACAGAAACTTTTTTTTTGTCTTTTTTGATACCTGACAGCAACTTTTTTTTGGTATTTTTTCAAACTTCACAGCAACTTTTATTTTTTGTCGTTTTTCAAACATGACAGAAACTCTTTTTTTGTCTTTTTTGATACCTGACAGCAACTTTTTTTTGGTATTTTTTCAAACTTCACAGCAACTTTTATTTTTTGTCGTTTTTCAAACATGACAGAAACTCTTTTTTGTCTTTTTTGATACCTGACAGCAACTTTTTTTTGGTATTTTTTCAAACTTCACAGCAACTTTTATTTTTTGTCGTTTTTCAAACATGACAGAAACTCTTTTTTTGTCTTTTTTGATACCTGACAGCAACTTTTTTTGGTATTTTTTCAAACTTCACAGCAACTTTTTTTTTTGTCGTTTTTCAAACATGACAGAAACTCTTTTTTTGTCATTTCTGATACCTGACAGCAACTTTTTTTGGTATTTTTTCAAACTTCACAGCAACTTTTTTTTTGTCATTTTTCAAACATGACAGAAACTCTTTTTTTGTCTTTTTTGATACCTGACAGCAACTTTTTTTTGGTATTTTTTCAAACTTCACAGCAACTTTTATTTTTTGTCGTTTTTCAAACATGACAGAAACTCTTTTTTTGTCTTTTTTGATACCTGACAGCAACTTTTTTTTGGTATTTTTTCAAACTTCACAGCAACTTTTATTTTTTGTCGTTTTTCAAACATGACAGAAACTCTTTTTTTGTCTTTTTTGATACCTGACAGCAACTTTTTTTTGGTATTTTTTCAAACTTCACAGCAACTTTTATTTTTTGTCGTTTTTCAAACATGACAGAAACTCTTTTTTTGTCTTTTTTGATACCTGACAGCAACTTTTTTTGGTATTTTTTCAAACTTCACAGCAACTTTTTTTGGTATTTTTTCAAACTTCACAGCAACTTTTATTTTTTGTCGTTTTTCAAACATGACAGAAACTCTTTTTTTGTCTTTTTTGATACCTGACAGCAACTTTTTTTTGGTATTTTTTCAAACTTCACAGCAACTTTTATTTTTTGTCGTTTTTCAAACATGACAGAAACTCTTTTTTTGTCTTTTTTGATACCTGACAGCAACTTTTTTTTGGTATTTTTTCAAACTTCACAGCAACTTTTATTTTTTGTCGTTTTTCAAACATGACAGAAACTCTTTTTTTGTCTTTTTTGATACCTGACAGCAACTTTTTTTGGTATTTTTTTCAAACTTCACAGCAACTTTTTTTTTTGTCGTTTTTCAAACATGACAGAAACTCTTTTTTTGTCATTTCTGATACCTGACAGCAACTTTTTTTGGTATTTTTTCAAACTTCACAGCAACTTTTTTTGGTATTTTTTCAAACTTCACAGCAACTTTTTTTTTTGTCATTTTTCAAACATGACAGAAACTCTTTTTTTGTCTTTTTTGATACCTGACAGCAACTTTTTTTTGGTATTTTTTCAAACTTCACAGCAACTTTTATTTTTTGTCGTTTTTCAAACATGACAGAAACTCTTTTTTTGTCTTTTTTGATACCTGACAGCAACTTTTTTTTGGTATTTTTTCAAACTTCACAGCAACTTTTATTTTTTGTCGTTTTTCAAACATGACAGAAACTCTTTTTTTGTCTTTTTTGATACCTGACAGCAACTTTTTTTGGTATTTTTTCAAACTTCACAGCAACTTTTATTTTTTGTCGTTTTTCAAACATGACAGAAACTCTTTTTTTGTCTTTTTTGATACCTGACAGCAACTTTTTTTTGGTATTTTTTCAAACTTCACAGCAACTTTTATTTTTTGTCGTTTTTCAAACATGACAGAAACTCTTTTTTTGTCTTTTTTGATACCTGACAGCAACTTTTTTTGGTATTTTTTTCAAACTTCACAGCAACTTTTTTTTTTGTCGTTTTTCAAACATGACAGAAACTCTTTTTTTGTCATTTCTGATACCTGACAGCAACTTTTTTTGGTATTTTTTCAAACTTCACAGCAACTTTTTTTGGTATTTTTTCAAACTTCACAGCAACTTTTTTTTTTGTCATTTTTCAAACATGACAGAAACTCTTTTTTTGTCTTTTTTGATACCTGACAGCAACTTTTTTTTGGTATTTTTTCAAACTTCACAGCAACTTTTATTTTTTGTCGTTTTTCAAACATGACAGAAACTCTTTTTTTGTCTTTTTTGATACCTGACAGCAACTTTTTTTTGGTATTTTTTCAAACTTCACAGCAACTTTTATTTTTTGTCGTTTTTCAAACATGACAGAAACTCTTTTTTTGTCTTTTTTGATACCTGACAGCAACTTTTTTTGGTATTTTTTCAAACTTCACAGCAACTTTTTTTGGTATTTTTTCAAACTTCACAGCAACTTTTTTTGGTATTTTTTCAAACTTCACAGCAACTTTTTTTTTTGTCATTTTTCAAACATGACAGAAACTTTTTTTTTGTCTTTTTTGATACCTGACAGCAACTTTTTTTTGGTATTTTTTCAAACTTCACAGCAACTTTTATTTTTTGTCGTTTTTCAAACATGACAGAAACTCTTTTTTTGTCTTTTTTGATACCTGACAGCAACTTTTTTTTGGTATTTTTTCAAACTTCACAGCAACTTTTATTTTTTGTCGTTTTTCAAACATGACAGAAACTCTTTTTTGTCTTTTTTGATACCTGACAGCAACTTTTTTTTGGTATTTTTTCAAACTTCACAGCAACTTTTATTTTTTGTCGTTTTTCAAACATGACAGAAACTCTTTTTTTGTCTTTTTTGATACCTGACAGCAACTTTTTTTGGTATTTTTTCAAACTTCACAGCAACTTTTTTTTTTGTCGTTTTTCAAACATGACAGAAACTCTTTTTTTGTCATTTCTGATACCTGACAGCAACTTTTTTTGGTATTTTTTCAAACTTCACAGCAACTTTTTTTTTGTCATTTTTCAAACATGACAGAAACTCTTTTTTTGTCTTTTTTGATACCTGACAGCAACTTTTTTTTGGTATTTTTTCAAACTTCACAGCAACTTTTATTTTTTGTCGTTTTTCAAACATGACAGAAACTCTTTTTTTGTCTTTTTTGATACCTGACAGCAACTTTTTTTTGGTATTTTTTCAAACTTCACAGCAACTTTTATTTTTTGTCGTTTTTCAAACATGACAGAAACTCTTTTTTTGTCTTTTTTGATACCTGACAGCAACTTTTTTTGGTATTTTTTCAAACTTCACAGCAACTTTTTTTGGTATTTTTTCAAACTTCACAGCAACTTTTATTTTTTGTCGTTTTTCAAACATGACAGAAACTCTTTTTTTGTCTTTTTTGATACCTGACAGCAACTTTTTTTGGGTATTTTTTCAAACTTCACAGCAACTTTTATTTTTTGTCGTTTTTCAAACATGACAGAAACTCTTTTTTTGTCTTTTTTGATACCTGACAGCAACTTTTTTTTGGTATTTTTTCAAACTTCACAGCAACTTTTATTTTTTGTCGTTTTTCAAACATGACAGAAACTCTTTTTTTGTCTTTTTTGATACCTGACAGCAACTTTTTTTGGTATTTTTTTCAAACTTCACAGCAACTTTTTTTTTTGTCGTTTTTCAAACATGACAGAAACTCTTTTTTTGTCATTTCTGATACCTGACAGCAACTTTTTTTGGTATTTTTTCAAACTTCACAGCAACTTTTTTTGGTATTTTTTCAAACTTCACAGCAACTTTTTTTTTTGTCATTTTTCAAACATGACAGAAACTCTTTTTTTGTCTTTTTTGATACCTGACAGCAACTTTTTTTTGGTATTTTTTCAAACTTCACAGCAACTTTTATTTTTTGTCGTTTTTCAAACATGACAGAAACTCTTTTTTTGTCTTTTTTGATACCTGACAGCAACTTTTTTTTGGTATTTTTTCAAACTTCACAGCAACTTTTATTTTTTGTCGTTTTTCAAACATGACAGAAACTCTTTTTTTGTCTTTTTTGATACCTGACAGCAACTTTTTTTGGTATTTTTTCAAACTTCACAGCAACTTTTTTTGGTATTTTTTCAAACTTCACAGCAACTTTTTTTGGTATTTTTTCAAACTTCACAGCAACTTTTTTTTTTGTCATTTTTCAAACATGACAGAAACTTTTTTTTTGTCTTTTTTGATACCTGACAGCAACTTTTTTTTGGTATTTTTTCAAACTTCACAGCAACTTTTATTTTTTGTCGTTTTTCAAACATGACAGAAACTCTTTTTTTGTCTTTTTTGATACCTGACAGCAACTTTTTTTTGGTATTTTTTCAAACTTCACAGCAACTTTTATTTTTTGTCGTTTTTCAAACATGACAGAAACTCTTTTTTTGTCTTTTTTGATACCTGACAGCAACTTTTTTTTGGTATTTTTTCAAACTTCACAGCAACTTTTATTTTTTGTCGTTTTTCAAACATGACAGAAACTCTTTTTTTGTCTTTTTTGATACCTGACAGCAACTTTTTTTTGGTATTTTTTCAAACTTCACAGCAACTTTTATTTTTTGTCGTTTTTCAAACATGACAGAAACTCTTTTTTTGTCTTTTTTGATACCTGACAGCAACTTTTTTTTGGTATTTTTTCAAACTTCACAGCAACTTTTATTTTTTGTCGTTTTTCAAACATGACAGAAACTCTTTTTTTGTCTTTTTTGATACCTGACAGCAACTTTTTTTGGTATTTTTTCAAACTTCACAGCAACTTTTTTTGGTATTTTTTCAAACTTCACAGCAACTTTTTTTTTTGTCATTTTTCAAACATGACAGAAACTCTTTTTTTGTCTTTTTTGATACCTGACAGCAACTTTTTTTTGGTATTTTTTCAAACTTCACAGCAACTTTTATTTTTTGTCGTTTTTCAAACATGACAGAAACTCTTTTTTTGTCTTTTTTGATACCTGACAGCAACTTTTTTTGGGTATTTTTTCAAACTTCACAGCAACTTTTATTTTTTGTCGTTTTTCAAACATGACAGAAACTCTTTTTTTGTCTTTTTTGATACCTGACAGCAACTTTTTTTTGGTATTTTTTCAAACTTCACAGCAACTTTTATTTTTTGTCGTTTTTCAAACATGACAGAAACTCTTTTTTGTCTTTTTTGATACCTGACAGCAACTTTTTTTGGTATTTTTTCAAACTTCACAGCAACTTTTTTTTTTTGTCGTTTTTCAAACATGACAGAAACTCTTTTTTTGTCATTTCTGATACCTGACAGCAACTTTTTTTGGTATTTTTTCAAACTTCACAGCAACTTTTTTTGGTATTTTTTCAAACTTCACAGCAACTTTTTTTTTGTCATTTTTCAAACATGACAGAAACTCTTTTTTTGTCTTTTTTGATACCTGACAGCAACTTTTATTTTTTGTCGTTTTTCAAACATGACAGAAACTCTTTTTTTGTCTTTTTTGATACCTGACAGCAACTTTTATTTTTTGTCGTTTTTCAAACATGACAGAAACTTTTTTTTGTCTTTTTTTTCATACCTGACAGCAACTTTTTTTTGCTATTTTTTCAAACTTCACAGCAACTTTTATTTTTTGTCGTTTTTCAAACATGACAGAAACTCTTTTTTTGTCTTTTTTGATACCTGACAGCAACTTTTATTTGGTATTTTTTCAAACTTCACAGCAACTTTTATTTTTTGTCGTTTTTCAAACATGACAGAAACTCTTTTTTTGTCTTTTTTGATACCTGACAGCAACTTTTTTTTGGTATTTTTTCAAACTTCACAGCAACTTTTATTTTTTGTCGTTTTTCAAACATGACAGAAACTCTTTTTTTGTCTTTTTTGATACCTGACAGCAACTTTTATTTTTTGTCGTTTTTCAAACATGACAGAAACTCTTTTTTTGTCTTTTTTGATACCTGACAGCAACTTTTTTTGGGTATTTTTTCAAACTTCACAGCAACTTTTATTTTTTGTCGTTTTTCAAACATGACAGAAACTCTTTTTTTGTCTTTTTTGATACCTGACAGCAACTTTTATTTGGTATTTTTTCAAACTTCACAGCAACTTTTATTTTTTGTCGTTTTTCAAACATGACAGAAACTCTTTTTTTGTCTTTTTTGATACCTGACAGCAACTTTTTTTTGGTATTTTTTCAAACTTCACAGCAACTTTTATTTTTTGTCGTTTTTCAAACATGACAGAAACTCTTTTTTTGTCTTTTTTGATACCTGACAGCAACTTTTTTTTGGTATTTTTTCAAACTTCACAGCAACTTTTATTTTTTGTCGTTTTTCAAACATGACAGAAACTCTTTTTTTGTCTTTTTTGATACCTGACAGCAACTTTTTTTTGGTATTTTTTCAAACTTCACAGCAACTTTTATTTTTTGTCGTTTTTCAAACATGACAGAAACTCTTTTTTTGTCTTTTTTGATACCTGACAGCAACTTTTTTTGGTATTTTTTCAAACTTCACAGCAACTTTTTTTGGTATTTTTTCAAACTTCACAGCAACTTTTTTTTTTGTCATTTTTCAAACATGACAGAAACTCTTTTTTTGTCTTTTTTGATACCTGACAGCAACTTTTTTTTGGTATTTTTTCAAACTTCACAGCAACTTTTATTTTTTGTCGTTTTTCAAACATGACAGAAACTCTTTTTTTGTCTTTTTTGATACCTGACAGCAACTTTTTTTTGGTATTTTTTCAAACTTCACAGCAACTTTTATTTTTTGTCGTTTTTCAAACATGACAGAAACTCTTTTTTGTCTTTTTTGATACCTGACAGCAACTTTTTTTGGTATTTTTTCAAACTTCACAGCAACTTTTTTTTTTTGTCGTTTTTCAAACATGACAGAAACTCTTTTTTTGTCATTTCTGATACCTGACAGCAACTTTTTTTGGTATTTTTTCAAACTTCACAGCAACTTTTTTTGGTATTTTTTCAAACTTCACAGCAACTTTTTTTTTGTCATTTTTCAAACATGACAGAAACTCTTTTTTTGTCTTTTTTGATACCTGACAGCAACTTTTATTTTTTGTCGTTTTTCAAACATGACAGAAACTCTTTTTTTGTCTTTTTTGATACCTGACAGCAACTTTTATTTTTTGTCGTTTTTCAAACATGACAGAAACTTTTTTTTGTCTTTTTTTTCATACCTGACAGCAACTTTTTTTTGCTATTTTTTCAAACTTCACAGCAACTTTTATTTTTTGTCGTTTTTCAAACATGACAGAAACTCTTTTTTTGTCTTTTTTGATACCTGACAGCAACTTTTATTTGGTATTTTTTCAAACTTCACAGCAACTTTTATTTTTTGTCGTTTTTCAAACATGACAGAAACTCTTTTTTTGTCTTTTTTGATACCTGACAGCAACTTTTTTTTGGTATTTTTTCAAACTTCACAGCAACTTTTATTTTTTGTCGTTTTTCAAACATGACAGAAACTCTTTTTTTGTCTTTTTTGATACCTGACAGCAACTTTTATTTTTTGTCGTTTTTCAAACATGACAGAAACTCTTTTTTTGTCTTTTTTGATACCTGACAGCAACTTTTTTTGGGTATTTTTTCAAACTTCACAGCAACTTTTATTTTTTGTCGTTTTTCAAACATGACAGAAACTCTTTTTTTGTCTTTTTTGATACCTGACAGCAACTTTTATTTGGTATTTTTTCAAACTTCACAGCAACTTTTATTTTTTGTCGTTTTTCAAACATGACAGAAACTCTTTTTTTGTCTTTTTTGATACCTGACAGCAACTTTTTTTTGGTATTTTTTCAAACTTCACAGCAACTTTTATTTTTTGTCGTTTTTCAAACATGACAGAAACTCTTTTTTTGTCTTTTTTGATACCTGACAGCAACTTTTTTTGGTATTTTTTTCAAACTTCACAGCAACTTTTTTTTTTGTCGTTTTTCAAACATGACAGAAACTCTTTTTTTGTCATTTCTGATACCTGACAGCAACTTTTTTTGGTATTTTTTCAAACTTCACAGCAACTTTTTTTGGTATTTTTTCAAACTTCACAGCAACTTTTTTTTTTGTCATTTTTCAAACATGACAGAAACTCTTTTTTTGTCTTTTTTGATACCTGACAGCAACTTTTTTTTGGTATTTTTTCAAACTTCACAGCAACTTTTATTTTTTGTCGTTTTTCAAACATGACAGAAACTCTTTTTTTGTCTTTTTTGATACCTGACAGCAACTTTTTTTTGGTATTTTTTCAAACTTCACAGCAACTTTTATTTTTTGTCGTTTTTCAAACATGACAGAAACTCTTTTTTTGTCTTTTTTGATACCTGACAGCAACTTTTTTTTGGTATTTTTTCAAACTTCACAGCAACTTTTATTTTTTGTCGTTTTTCAAACATGACAGAAACTCTTTTTTTGTCTTTTTTGATACCTGACAGCAACTTTTTTTTGGTATTTTTTCAAACTTCACAGCAACTTTTATTTTTTGTCGTTTTTCAAACATGACAGAAACTCTTTTTTTGTCTTTTTTGATACCTGACAGCAACTTTTTTTTGGTATTTTTTCAAACTTCACAGCAACTTTTATTTTTTGTCGTTTTTCAAACATGACAGAAACTCTTTTTTTGTCTTTTTTGATACCTGACAGCAATTTTTTTTGGTCTTTTTTCAAACTTCACAGCAACTTTTATTTTTTGTCGTTTTTCAAACATGACAGAAACTCTTTTTTTGTCTTTTTTGATACCTGACAGCAACTTTTTTTGGGTATTTTTTCAAACTTCACAGCAACTTTTATTTTTTGTCGTTTTTCAAACATGACAGAAACTCTTTTTTTGTCTTTTTTGATACCTGACAGCAACTTTTTTTTGGTATTTTTTCAAACTTCACAGCAACTTTTATTTTTTGTCGTTTTTCAAACATGACAGAAACTCTTTTTTTGTCTTTTTTGATACCTGACAGCAACTTTTTTTTGGTATTTTTTCAAACTTCACAGCAACTTTTATTTTTTGTCGTTTTTCAAACATGACAGAAACTCTTTTTTTGTCTTTTTTGATACCTGACAGCAACTTTTTTTGGGTATTTTTTCAAACTTCACAGCAACTTCTGAAGAAACTCTGCTCCCAAGACTGGGCTTTTTGAAGAAACTAAGACTATTTCAGGCTTTTTGAACAAATTCTTAGACTCTTTTTTTTTTGTTTTTGTTTTTTTTTTACCAAAAATGCTTCCAGAACCTGGTATTCCCAGGCGGTCTCCCATCCAACCAGGCCCAACCATGTTTAGCTTCCGAGATTAGACGAGATCGGGCGTTTTTTTGGGGGTTTTTTTTTTTTTGACTTTCTGAAGAAACTCTGCTACCAAGACTGGGCTTTTTGAAGAAACTAAGACTATTTCAGGCTTTTTGAACAAATTCTTAGACTCTTTTTTTTTTTTTTTTTTTTTACCAAAAATGCTTCCAGAACCTGGTATTCCCAGGCGGTCTCCCATCCAACCAGGCCCGACCATGCTTATCTTCCGAGATCAGACGAGATCGGGCGTTTTTTTTTTTTTTTTTGACTTTCTGAAGAAACTCTGCTCCCAAGACTGGGCTTTTTGAAGAAACTAAGACTATTTCAGGCTTTTTGAACAAATTCTTAGACTCTTTTTTTTTTTTTTTTTTTTTTTTTTTTTTTACCAAAAATGCTTCCAGCACCTGGTATTCCCAGGCGGTCTCCCATCCAACCAGGCCCGACCATGCTTAGCTTCCGAGATCAGACGAGATCGGGCGTTTTTTTTTTTTTTTTTGACTTTCTGAAGAAACTCTGCTCCCAAGACTGGGCTTTTTGAAGAAACTAAGACTATTTCAGGCTTTTTGAACAAATTCTTAGACTCTTTTTTTTTTTTTTTTTTTTTACCAAAAATGCTTCCAGAACCTGGTATTCCCAGGCGGTCTCCCATCCAACCAGGCCCGACCATGCTTACCTCCGAGATTAGACGAGATTGGGCGTTTTTTTTTTTTTTTTTTGACTTTCTGAAGAAACTCTGCTCCCAAGACTGGGCTTTTTGAAGAAACTAAGACTATTTCAGGCTTTTTGAACAAATTCTTAGACTCTTTTTTTTTTTTACCAAAAATGCTTCCAGAACCTGGTATTCCCAGGCGGTCTCCCATCCAACCAGGCCCGACCATGCTTAGCTTCCGAGATCAGACGAGATCGGGCGTTTTTTTTATTTTTTTATTTTTTTTTGACTTTCTGAAGAAACTCTGCTCCCAAGACTGGGCTTTTTGAAGAAACTAAGACTATTTCAGGCTTTTTGAACAAATTCTAGACTCTATTTTTTTTTTCTTTTTTTTTCTTTCAAAAATGCTTCCAGCACCTGGTATTCCCAGGCGGTCTCCCATCCAACCAGGCCCGACCATGCTTACCTCCGAGATAAGACGAGATTGGGCGTTTTTTTTTTTTTTTTTGACTTTCTGAAGAAACTCTGCTCTCAAGACTGGGCTTTTTGAAGAAACTAAGACTCTTTCAGGCTTTTTGAACAAAGTCTTAGACTCTTTTTTTTTTGTTTTTGTTTTTTTTTTACCAAAAATGCTTCCAGCACCTGGTATTCCCAGGCGGTCTCCCATCCAACCAGGCCCGACCATGCTTAGCTTCCGAGATCAGACGAGATCGGGCGTTTTTTTATTTTATTTTTTTTTTTAGACTTTCTGAAGAAACTCTGCTCCCAAGATTGAGCTTTTTAAAAAACTAAGACTATTTCAGGCTTTTTGAACAAATTCTTAGACTCTTTTTTTTTTTTTTTTTTTTTTACCAAAAATGCTTCCAGAACCTGGTATTCCCAGGCGGTCTCCCATCCAACCAGGCCCGACCATGCTTAGCTTTCGAGATTAGACGAGATCGGGCGTTTTTTGTTTTTTTTTTGACTTTCTGAAGAAACTCTGCTCCCAAGACTGGGCTTTTTGAAGAAACTAAGACTATTTCAGGCTTTTTGAACAAAATCTTAGACTCTTTTTTTTTTTGTTTTTGTTTTTTTTTTACCAAAAATGCTTCCAGCACCTGGTATTCCCAGGCGGTCTCCCATCCAACCAGGCCCGACCATGCTTAGCTTCCGAGATCAGACGAGATCGGGCGTTTTTTTTTTCTTTTTTTTTTTTTTTAGACTTTCTGAAGAAACTCTGCTCCCAAGATTGAGCTTTTTGAAGAAACTAAGACTATTTCAGGCTTTTTGAACAAATTCTTAGACTCTTTTTTTTTTTTTTTTTTTTACCAAAAATGCTTCCAGAACCTGGTATTCCCAGGCGGTCTCCCATCCAACCAGGCCCGACCATGCTTACCTCCGAGATTAGACGAGATTGGGCGTTTTTTTTTTTTTTTTTGACTTTCTGAAGAAACTCTGCTCCCAAGACTGGGCTTTTTGAAGAAACTAAGACTATTTCAGGCTTTTTGAACAAAATCTTAGACTCTTTTTTTTTTTGTTTTTGTTTTTTTTTACCAAAAATGCTTCCAGCACCTGGTATTCCCAGGCGGTCTCCCATCCAACCAGGCCCGACCATGCTTAGCTTCCGAGATCAGACGAGATCGGGCGTTTTTTTTTTTTTTTTTTTTTTGACTTTCTGAAGAAACTCTGCTCCCAAGACTGGGCTTTTTGAAGAAAGTAAGACTATTTCAGGCTTTTTGAACAAATTCTAGACTCTATTGTTTTTTCTTTTTTTTTCTTTCAAAAATGCTTCCAGCACCTGGTATTCCCAGGCGGTCTCCCATCCAACCAGGCCCGACCATGCTTACCTCCGAGATTAGACGAGATTGGGCTTTTTTTGTTTTTTTTTGACTTTCTGAAGAAACTCTGCTCCCAAGACTGGGCTTTTTGAAGAAACTAAGACTATTTCAGGCTTTTTGAACAAAATCTTAGACTCTTTTTTTTTTGTTTTTGTTTTTTTTTACCAAAAATGCTTCCAGCACCTGGTATTCCCAGGCGGTCTCCCATCCAACCAGGCCCGACCATGCTTAGCTTTCGAGATTAGACGAGATCGGGCGTTTTTTTTTTTTTTTTTTGACTTTCTGAAGAAACTCTGCTCCCAAGACTGGGCTTTTTGAAGAAACTAAGACTATTTCAGGCTTTTTGAACAAAATCTTAGACTCTTTTTTTTGTTGTTTTTGTTTTTTTTTTACCAAAAATGCTTCCAGCACCTGGTATTCCCAGGCGGTCTCCCATCCAACCAGGCCCGACCATGCTTAGCTTCCGAGATCAGACGAGATCGGGCGTTTTTTTTTTCTTTTTTTTTTTTTTTAGACTTTCTGAAGAAACTCTGCTCCCAAGATTGAGCTTTTTGAAGAAACTAAGACTATTTCAGGCTTTTTGAACAAATTCTTAGACTCTTTTTTTTTTTTTTTTTTTTACCAAAAATGCTTCCAGAACCTGGTATTCCCAGGCGGTCTCCCATCCAACCAGGCCCGACCATGCTTACCTCCGAGATTAGACGAGATTGGGCGTTTTTTTTTTTTTTTTTTGACTTTCTGAAGAAACTCTGCTCCCAAGACTGGGCTTTTTGAAGAAACTAAGACTATTTCAGGCTTTTTGAACAAAATCTTAGACTCTTTTTTTTTTTGTTTTTGTTTTTTTTTACCAAAAATGCTTCCAGCACCTGGTATTCCCAGGCGGTCTCCCATCCAACCAGGCCCGACCATGCTTAGCTTCCGAGATCAGACGAGATCGGGCGTTTTTTTTTTTTTTTTTTTTTTTGACTTTCTGAAGAAACTCTGCTCCCAAGACTGGGCTTTTTGAAGAAAGTAAGACTATTTCAGGCTTTTTGAACAAATTCTAGACTCTATTGTTTTTTCTTTTTTTTTCTTTCAAAAATGCTTCCAGCACCTGGTATTCCCAGGCGGTCTCCCATCCAACCAGGCCCGACCATGCTTACCTCCGAGATTAGACGAGATTGGGCTTTTTTTGTTTTTTTTTGACTTTCTGAAGAAACTCTGCTCCCAAGACTGGGCTTTTTGAAGAAACTAAGACTATTTCAGGCTTTTTGAACAAAATCTTAGACTCTTTTTTTTTTGTTTTTGTTTTTTTTTTACCAAAAATGCTTCCAGCACCTGGTATTCCCAGGCGGTCTCCCATCCAACCAGGCCCGACCATGCTTACCTCCGAGATTAGACGAGATTGGGCGTTTTTTTTTTTTTTTTTGACTTTCTGAAGAAACTCTGCTCCCAAGACTGGGCTTTTTGAAGAAACTAAGACTATTTCAGGCTTTTTGAACAAATTCTTAGACTCTTTTTTTTTCTTTTTTTTTTTTTCAAAAATGCTTCCAGCACCTGGTATTCCCAGGCGGTCTCCCATCCAACCAGGCCCAACCATGTTTAGCTTCCGAGATTAGACGAGATCGGGCGTTTTTTTTTTTTTTTTACTTTCTGAAGAAACTCTGCTCCCAAGACTGGGCTTTTTGAAGAAACTAAGACTATTTCAGGCTTTTTGAACAAATTCTAGACTCTATATTTTTTTCTTTTTTTTTCTTTCAAAAATGCTTCCAGCACCTGGTATTCCCAGGCGGTCTCCCATCCAACCAGGCCCGACCATGCTTACCTCTGAGATTAGACGAGATTGGGCTTTTTTTTTTTTTTTTTTTGACTTTCTGAAGAAACTCTGCTCCCAAGACTGGGCTTTTTTGAAGAAACTAAGACTATTTCAGGCTTTTTGAACAAATTCTTAGACTCTTTTTTTTTTTTTTTTTTTTTTTACCAAAAATGCTTCCAGAACCTGGTATTCCCAGGCGGTCTCCCATCCAACCAGGCCCGACCATGCTTACCTCTGAGATTAGACGAGATTGGGCGTTTTTTTTTTTTTTTTTGACTTTCTGAAGAAACTCTGCTCCCAAGACTGGGCTTTTTGAAGAAACTAAGACTATTTCAGGCTTTTTGAACAAATTCTTAGACTCTTTTTTTTTTTTTTTTTTTTTTTACCAAAAATGCTTCCAGAACCTGGTATTCCCAGGCGGTCTCCCATCCAACCAGGCCCGACCATGCTTACCTCTGAGATTAGACGAGATTGGGCGTTTTTTTGTTTTTTTTTGACTTTCTGAAGAAACTCTGCTCCCAAGACTGGGCTTTTTGAAGAAACTAAGACTATTTCAGGCTTTTTGAACAAAATCTTAGACTCTTTTTTTTTTTTTTTTTTTTTACCAAAAATGCTTCCAGAACCTGGTATTCCCAGGCGGTCTCCCATCCAACCAGGCCCAACCATGTTTAGCTTCCGAGATTAGACGAGATCGGGCGTTTTTTTGGTTTTTTTTTTTTTTTTGACTTTCTGAAGAAACTCTGCTCCCAAGACTGGGCTTTTTGAAGAAACTAAGACTATTTCAGGCTTTTTGAACAAATTCTAGACTCTATTTTTTTTTTCTTTTTTTTTCTTTCAAAAATGCTTCCAGCACCTGGTATTCCCAGGCGGTCTCCCATCCAACCAGGCCCGACCATGCTTAGCTTCCGAGATTAGACGAGATCGGGCGTTTTTTTTTTTTTTTTTGACTTTCTGAAGAAACTCTGCTCCCAAGACTGGGCTTTTTGAAGAAACTAAGACTATTTCAGGCTTTTTGAACAAATTCTTAGACTCTTTTTTTTGTTCTTTTTTTTTTTTTCAAAAATGCTTCCAGCACCTGGTATTCCCAGGCGGTCTCCAATCCAACCAGACCCAACCATGTTTAGCTTCCGAGATTAGACGAGATCGGGCGTTTTTTTTTTTTTTTTTACTTTCTGAAGAAACTCTGCTCCCAAGACTGGACTTTTTGAAGAAACTAAGACTATTTCAGGATTTTTGAACAAATTCTTAGACTCTTTTTTTTTTTCGTTTTTTTTCTTTCAAAAATGCTTCCAGCACCTGGTATTCCCAGGCGGTCTCCCATCCAACCAGGCCCGACCATGCTTAGCTTCCGAGATCAGACGAGATCGGGCGTTTTTTTTTTTTTTTTTTTTTTTTTTGACTTTCTGAAGAAACTCTGCTCCCAAGACTGGGCTTTTTGAAGAAACTAAGACTACTTCAGGCTTTTTGAACAAATTCTTAGACTCTTTTTTTTTTTTACCAAAAATGCTTCCAGAACCTGGTATTCCCAGGCGGTCTCCCATCCAACCAGGCCCAACCATGTTTAGCTTCCGAGATTAGACGAGATCGGGCGTTTTTATTTTTTTTTTTTTTTTTTTTGACTTTCTGAAGAAACTCTGCTCCCAAGACTGGGCTTTTTGAAGAAACTAAGACTATTTCAGGCTTTTTGAACAAATTCTAGACTCTATTGTTTTTTCTTTTTTTTTCTTTCAAAAATGCTTCCAGCACCTGGTATTCCCAGGCGGTCTCCCATCCAACCAGGCCCGACCATGTTTACCTCCGAGATTAGACGAGATTGGGCGTTTTTTTTTTTTTTTTTGACTTTCTGAAGAAACTCTGCTCCCAAGACTGGGCTTTTTGAAGAAACTAAGACTATTTCAGGCTTTTTGAACAAATTCTTAGACTCTTTTTTTTTTTTTTTTTTTTTACCAAAAATGCTTCCAGCACCTGGTATTCCCAGGCGGTCTCCCATCCAACCAGGCCCGACCATGCTTAGCTTCCGAGATCAGACGAGATCGGGCGTTTTTTTTTTCTTTTTTCTTTTTTTTTTGACTTTCTGAAGAAACTCTGCTCCCAAGATTGAGCTTTTTGAAGAAACTAAGACTATTTCAGGCTTTTTGAACAAATTCTTAGACTCTTTTTTTTTTTTTTTTTTTTTTTTTTTACCAAAAATGCTTCCAGAACCTGGTATTCCCAAGCGGTCTCCCATCCAACCAGGCCCGACCATGCTTACCTCTGAGATTAGACGAGATTGGGCGTTTTTTTTTTTTTTTTGACTTTCTGAAGAAACTCTGCTCCCAAGACTGGGCTTTTTGAAGAAACTAAGACTATTTCAGGCTTTTTGAACAAATTCTAGACTCTATTTTTTTTTCTTTTTTTTTCTTTCAAAAATGCTTCCAGCACCTGGTATTCCCAGGCGGTCTCCCATCCAACCAGGCCCGACCATGCTTAGCTTCCTAGATCAGACGAGATCGGGCGTTTTTTTTTTTTTTTTTTTTTTTTAGACTTTCTGAAGAAACTCTGCTCCCAAGACTGGGCTTTTTGAAGAAACTAAGACTATTTCAGGCTTTTTGAACAAATTCTTAGACTCTTTTTTTTTTTTTTTGTTTTTTTTTTACCAAAAATGCTTCCAGAACCTGGTATTCCCAGGCGGTCTCCCATCCAACCAGGCCCAACCATGTTTAGCTTCCGAGATTAGACGAGATCGGGCGTTTTTTTTGGGGTTTTTTTTTTTTTGACTTTCTGAAGAAACTCTGCTCCCAAGATTGGGCTTTTTGAAGAAACTAAGACTATTTCAGGCTTTTTGAAGAAACTAAGACTATTTCAGGCTTTTTGAACAAATTCTAGACTCTATTTTTTTTTTCTTTTTTTTTCTTTCAAAAATGCTTCCAGCACCTGGTATTCCCAGGCGGTCTCCCATCCAACCAGGCCCGACCATGCTTACCTCCGAGATAAGACGAGATTGGGCGTTTTTTTTTTTTTTTTGACTTTCTGAAGAAACTCTGCTCCCAAGACTGGGCTTTTTGAAGAAACTAAGACTATTTCAGGCTTTTTGAACAAAATCTTAGACTCTTTTTTTTTTTGTTTTTGTTTTTTTTTTACCAAAAATGCTTCCAGCACCTGGTATTCCCAGGCGGTCTCCCATCCAACCAGGCCCGACCATGCTTAGCTTCCGAGATCAGACGAGATCGGGTGTTTTTTTTTCTTTTTTTTTTTTTTTAGACTTTCTGAAGAAACTCTGCTCCCAAGATTGAGCTTTTTGAAGAAACTAAGACTATTTCAGGCTTTTTGAACAAATTCTTAGACTCTTTTTTTTTTTTTTTTTTTTACCAAAAATGCTTCCAGAACCTGGTATTCCCAGGCGGTCTCCCATCCAACCAGGCCCGACCATGCTTATCTTCCGAGATCAGACGAGATCGGGCGTTTTTTTTTTTTTTTTTTTTTTTTGACTTTCTGAAGAAACTCTGCTCCCAAGACTGGGCTTTTTGAAGAAACTAAGACTATTTCAGGCTTTTTGAACAAATTCTTAGACTCTTTTTTTTTTTTGTTTTTTTTTTGTTTTTTACCAAAAATGCTTCCAGCACCTGGTATTCCCAGGCGGTCTCCCATCCAACCAGGCCCGACCATGCTTAGCTTCCGAGATCAGACGAGATCGGGCGTTTTTTTTTTTTTTTTTTGACTTTCTGAAGAAACTCTGCTCCCAAGACTGGGCTTTTTGAAGAAACTAAGACTATTTCAGGCTTTTTGAACAAAATCTTAGACTCTTTTTTTTTTTTTTTTTTTTTTTTTTTTACCAAAAATGCTTCCAGCACCTGGTATTCCCAGGCGGTCTCCCATCCAACCAGGCCCGACCATGCTTAGCTTCCGAGATCAGACGAGATCGGGCGTTTTTTTTTCTTTTTTCTTTTTTTTTAGACTTTCTGAAGAAACTCTGCTCCCAAGATTGAGCTTTTTGAAGAAACTAAGACTATTTCAGGCTTTTTGAACAAATTCTTAGACTCTTTTTTTTTATTTATTTTTACCAAAAATGCTTCCAGAACCTGGTATTCCCAAGCGGTCTCCCATCCAACCAGGCCCGACCTTGCTTACCTCTGAGATTAGACGAGATTGGGCGTTTTTTTTTTTTTTTTTGACTTTCTGAAGAAACTCTGCTCCCAAGACTGGGCTTTTTGAAGAAACTAAGACTATTTCAGGCTTTTTGAACAAATTCTAGACTCTATTTTTTTTTCTTTTTTTTTCTTTCAAAAATGCTTCCAGCACCTGGTATTCCCAGGCGGTCTCCCATCCAACCAGGCCCGACCATGCTTAGCTTCCGAGATCAGACGAGATCGGGCGTTTTTTTTTTTTTTTTTTTTTTTTTTTTGACTTTCTGAAGAAACTCTGCTCCCAAGACTGGGCTTTTTGAAGAAACTAAGACTATTTCAGGCTTTTTGAACAAATTCTTAGACTCTTTTTTTTTTTTTTTTTTTTTACCAAAAATGCTTCCAGAACCTGGTATTCCCAGGCGGTCTCCCATCCAACCAGGCCCGACCATGCTTAGCTTCCGAGATCAGACGAGATCGGGCGTTTTTTTTTTTTTTTTTTTTTTTTTTGACTTTCTGAAGAAACTCTGCTCCCAAGACTGGGCTTTTTGAAGAAACTAAGACTATTTCAGGCTTTTTGAACAAAATCTTAGACTCTTTTTTTTTTTTTTACCAAAAATGCTTCCAGAACCTGGTATTCCCAGGCGGTCTCCCATCCAAACAGGCCCAACCATGTTTAGCTTCCGAGATTAGACGAGATCGGGCGTTTTTTTTGGGGTTTTTTTTTTTTTTTTGACTTTTGAAGAAACTCTGCTCCCAAGACTGGGCTTTTTGAAGAAACTAAGACTATTTCAGGCTTTTTGAACAAATTCTAGACTCTATTTTTTTTTTTTTTTTTTTTTTTTTTTTCAAAAATGCTTCCAGCACCTGGTATTCCCAGGCGGTCTCCCATCCAACCAGGCCCGACCATGCTTACCTCCGAGATAAGACGAGATTGGGCGTTTTTTTTTTTTTTTTGACTTTCTGAAGAAACTCTGCTCTCAAGACTGGGCTTTTTGAAGAAACTAAGACTATTTCAGGCTTTTTGAACAAAATCTTAGACTCTTTTTTTTTTGTTTTTGTTTTTTTTTTTTACCAAAAATGCTTCCAGCACCTGGTATTCCCAGGCGGTCTCCCATTCAACCAGGCCCGACCATGCTTAGCTTCCGAGATCAGACGAGATCGGGCGTTTTTTTTTTTTTTTTTGACTTTCTGAAGAAACTCTGCTCCCAAGACTGGGCTTTTTGAAGAAACTAAGACTATTTCAGGCTTTTTGAACAAAATCTTAGACTCTTTTTTTTTTTTTTTTTTTTTTTTTTTTACCAAAAATGCTTCCAGCACCTGGTATTCCCAGGCGGTCTCCCATCCAACCAGGCCCGACCATGCTTAGCTTCCGAGATCAGACGAGATCGGGCGTTTTTTTTTCTTTTTTCTTTTTTTTTAGACTTTCTGAAGAAACTCTGCTCCCAAGATTGAGCTTTTTGAAGAAACTAAGACTATTTCAGGCTTTTTGAACAAATTCTTAGACTCTTTTTTTTTATTTATTTTTACCAAAAATGCTTCCAGAACCTGGTATTCCCAAGCGGTCTCCCATCCAACCAGGCCCGACCTTGCTTACCTCTGAGATTAGACGAGATTGGGCGTTTTTTTTTTTTTTTTTGACTTTCTGAAGAAACTCTGCTCCCAAGACTGGGCTTTTTGAAGAAACTAAGACTATTTCAGGCTTTTTGAACAAATTCTAGACTCTATTTTTTTTTCTTTTTTTTTCTTTCAAAAATGCTTCCAGCACCTGGTATTCCCAGGCGGTCTCCCATCCAACCAGGCCCGACCATGCTTAGCTTCCGAGATCAGACGAGATCGGGCGTTTTTTTTTTTTTTTTTTTTTTTTTTTGACTTTCTGAAGAAACTCTGCTCCCAAGACTGGGCTTTTTGAAGAAACTAAGACTATTTCAGGCTTTTTGAACAAATTCTTAGACTCTTTTTTTTTTTTTTTTTTTTTACCAAAAATGCTTCCAGAACCTGGTATTCCCAGGCGGTCTCCCATCCAACCAGGCCCGACCATGCTTAGCTTCCGAGATCAGACGAGATCGGGCGTTTTTTTTTTTTTTTTTTTTTTTTTTTGACTTTCTGAAGAAACTCTGCTCCCAAGACTGGGCTTTTTGAAGAAACTAAGACTATTTCAGGCTTTTTGAACAAAATCTTAGACTCTTTTTTTTTTTTTACCAAAAATGCTTCCAGAACCTGGTATTCCCAGGCGGTCTCCCATCCAACCAGGCCCGACCATGCTTAGCTTCCGAGATCAGACGAGATCGGGCGTTTTTTTTTTTTTTTTTTTTTTTTTTTTGACTTTCTGAAGAAACTCTGCTCCCAAGACTGGGCTTTTTGAAGAAACTAAGACTATTTCAGGCTTTTTGAACAAAATCTTAGACTCTTTTTTTTTTTTTACCAAAAATGCTTCCAGAACCTGGTATTCCCAGGCGGTCTCCCATCCAACCAGGCCCGACCATGCTTACCTCTGAGATTAGACGAGATTGGGCGTTTTTTTTTTTTTTTTTACTTTCTGAAGAAACTCTGCTCCCAAGACTGGGCTTTTTGAAGAAACTAAGACTATTTCAGGCTTTTTGAACAAAATCTTAGACTCTTTTTTTTTTTTTACCAAAAATGCTTCCAGAACCTGGTATTCCCAGGCGGTCTCCCATCCAACCAGGCCCAACCATGTTTAGCTTCCGAGATTAGACGAGATCGGGCGTTTTTTTTTGGGGTTTTTTTTTTTTTGACTTTCTGAAGAAACTCTGCTCCCAAGATTGGGCTTTTTGAAGAAACTAAGACTATTTCAGGCTTTTTGAAGAAACTAAGACTATTTCAGGCTTTTTGAACAAATTCTAGACTCTATTTTTTTTTTCTTTTTTTTTCTTTCAAAAATGCTTCCAGCACCTGGTATTCCCAGGCGGTCTCCCATCCAACCAGGCCCGACCATGCTTAGCTTCCGAGATCAGACGAGATCGGGCGTTTTTTTTTTCTTTTTTTTTTTTTTTTAGACTTTCTGAAGAAACTCTGCTCCCAAGACTGGGCTTTTTGAAGAAACTAAGACTATTTCAGGCTTTTTGAACAAATTCTTAGACTCTTTTTTTTTCATTTTTTTTTTTTCAAAAATGCTTCCAGCACCTGGTATTCCCAGGCGGTCTCCCATCCAACCAGGCCCAACCATGTTTAGCTTCCGAGATTAGACGAGATCGGGCGGTTTTTTTTTTTTTTTTACTTTCTGAAGAAACTCTGCTCCCAAGACTGGGCTTTTTGAAGAAACTAAGACTATTTCAGGCTTTTTGAACAAATTCTAGACTCTATATTTTTTTCTTTTTTTTTCTTTCAAAAATGCTTCCAGCACCTGGTATTCCCAGGCGGTCTCCCATCCAACCAGGCCCGACCATGCTTACCTCTGAGATTAGACGAGATTGGGCGTTTTTTTAATTTTTTTTTACTTTCTGAAGAAACTCTGCTCCCAAGACTGGGCTTTTTGAAGAAACTAAGACTATTTCAGGCTTTTTGAACAAATTCTTAGACTCTTTTTTTTTCTTTTTTTTTTTTTTTACCAAAAATGCTTCCAGAACCTGGTATTCCCAGGCGGTCTCCCATCCAACCAGGCCCGACCATGCTTACCTCTGAGATTAGACGAGATTGGGCGTTTTTTTGTTTTTTTTTTGACTTTCTGAAGAAACTCTGCTCCCAAGACTGGGCTTTTTGAAGAAACTAAGACTATTTCAGGCTTTTTGAACAAAATCTTAGACTCTTTTTTTTTTTTTTTAC